>OX457087.1:26487937-27003595 GCA_949752835.1 Empis stercorea | reverse complement strand
AAAAAAAATGTTTCATTTAAAAATGCAACAATATATGTTGAATTTTTATATGATTAACATGTTTAAAAACATAAATTTAGCTGAATAAGTTGTTATTTTTAATATTTCTTCATAAAATTTAAGCAATTTTTATCAAAATTGGAATAAAAAAGTAAAATAAATTATGTTTTGTTGTTAAATATGTTAAATTATGACTAATAATGTTGAAAAACATAATCTTAGCCGAATTAAGGTCTTTATTTTAATTTTTATTTTTAAGAATTAAGAAATTTTAAAAAAATTGGCATAAAAAAATGTTTCATTTAAAAATGCAACAGGATCTGTAGCATTTTTATATGATTAACCTGTTTAAAAACATAAATTTAGCTGAATTAAGTTGTTATTTTTAATATTTCTTTAAAAAATTTAAGCAATTTTTATAAAAATTGGAATAAATAGTAAACTAAATTATGATTAACAATGTTTAAAAACATAAACTTAGCCGAACATAAAATTTTTCTTTTTAAAAATTAAGAAATTTTAAAAAAATTGGCATAAAAAAAATGTTTCATTTAAAAATGCAACAATATATGTTGAATTTTTATATGATTAACATGTTTAAAAACATAAATTTAGCTGAATAAGTTGTTATTTTTAATATTTCTTCATAAAATTTAAGCAATTTTTATCAAAATTGGAATAAAAAAGTAAAATAAATTATGTTTTGTTGTTAAATATGTTAAATTATGACTAATAATGTTGAAAAACATAATCTTAGCCAATTAAGGTCTTTATTTTAATTTTTCTTTTTAAAAATTAAGAAATTTAAAAAAAATTGGCATAAAAAAATGTTACATTTAAAAATGCAATAATATCTGTTGAATTTTTATATGATTAACATGTTTAAAAACATAAATTTAGCTGAATAAGTTGTTATTTTTAATATTTCTTCATAAAATTTAAGCAATTTTTATCAAAATTGGAATAAAAAAGTAAAATAAATTATGTTTTGTTGTTAAATATGTTAAATTATGACTAACAATGTTGAAAAACATAATCTTAGCCAATTAAGGTCTTTATTTTAATTTTTCTTTTTAAAAATTAAGAAATTTTAAAAAAAAATTGGCATAAAAAAATGTTTCATTTAAAAATGCAACAATATCTGTTGAATTCGTAAAAAAGTAAACTAAATGTTTTGTTGTTAAATATGTTAAATTATGACTAACAATGTTGAAAAACATAAACTTAGCCGAATTAAGGTCTAATTTTTAATTTTTCTTTTTAAAAATTAAGAAGTTTTAATAATATTGGCATAAAAAAATGTTTCATTTAAAAATACAACAATATCTGTTGAATTTTTATATGATTAACATGTTTAAAAACATAAATTAAGCTGAATTAAGTTGTTATTTTACTTTATAAAAATGAAGCAATTTTTAAAAATTGACATAAAAAAATCAAAAGTCATGTTTTGAAAATTTTAATTTAGCTGAATTTAGGTTTCTTTTTTGTTAGAAAAATAAGCCTAAAAAAGTCAACTAATTTAGTTAATTGAATTATATTATATGTTAAATTATGATTAAAATGTTTAGAACCATAAATTTAGCTGAATTAGGGAGTTATTTTTAATTTTTCATTTAAAAAAAAATTAAAAAATTTCAAAAAAATTTGCATAAAAAAGTCAACTTAATTATGTTTCATTTAAAAATGCAAGAATATCTGTTGAATTTTTATATTATTAACATGTTAAGAAACATAAATTTAGCTAAATAAGTTTTTATTTTTAATATTTCTTTATAAAATTTAAGCAATTTTTATAAAAATTGGAATAAAAAAGTAAAATAAATTATGTTTTGTTGTTAAATATGTTAAATTATGACTAACAATGTTGAAAAACATATTCTTAGCCGAATTAAGGTCTTTATTTTAATTTTTATTTTTAAGAATTAAGAAATTTTAAAAAAATTGGCATAAAAAAATGTTTCATTTAAAAATACAACAATATCTGTTGAATTTTTATATGATTAACATGTTTAAAAACATAAATTAAGCTGAATTAAGTTGTTATTTTACTTTATAAAAATGAAGCAATTTTTAAAAATTGACATAAAAAAATCAAAAGTCATGTTTTGAAAATTTTAATTTAGCTGAATTTAGGTTTCTTTTTTGTTAGAAAAATAAGCCTAAAAAAGTCAACTAATTTAGTTAATTGAATTATATTATATGTTAAATTATGATTAAAATGTTTAGAACCATAAATTTAGCTGAATTAGGGAGTTATTTTTAATTTTTCATTTAAAAAAAAATTAAAAAATTTCAAAAAAATTTGCATAAAAAAGTCAACTTAATTATGTTTCATTTAAAAATGCAAGAATATCTGTTGAATTTTTATATTATTAACATGTTAAGAAACATAAATTTAGCTAAATAAGTTTTTATTTTTAATATTTCTTTATAAAATTTAAGCAATTTTTATAAAAATTGGAATAAAAAAGTAAAATAAATTATGTTTTGTTGTTAAATATGTTAAATTATGACTAGCAATGTTGAAAAACATAATCTTAGCCGAATTAAGGTCTTTATTTTAATTTTCATTTATTTTTAAGAATTAAGAAATTTTAAAAAAATTGGCATAAAAAAATGTTTCATTTAAAAATGCAACAGGATCTGTTGTATTTTTATATGATTAACATGTGTAAAAACATAAATTTAGCTGAATTAAGTTGTTATTTTACTTTATAAAAATGAAGCAATTTTTCAAAATTGGCATAAAAAGTCAAAAGTCATGTTTTGAAAATTTTAATTTAGCTGAATTTAGGTGTTCTTTTTTGTTAGAAAAATAAGCGTAAAAAAGTCAACTAATTTAGTTAATTGAATTATATTATATGTTAAATTATGATTAAAATGTTTAGAACCATAAATTTAGCTGAATTAGGGAGTTATTTTTAATTTTTCATTTAAAAAATTAAAAAATTTCAAAAAAATTTGCATAAAAAAGTCAACTTAATTATGTTTCATTTAAAAATGCAAGAATATCTGTTGAATTTTTATATTATTAACATGTTAAAAACAAAAATTTAGCTAAATAAGTTTTTATTTTTAATATTTCTTTATAAAATTTAAGCAATTTTTATAAAAATTGGAATAAAAAAGTAAAATAAATTATGTTTTGTTGTTAAATATGTTAAATTATGACTAGCAATGTTGAAAAACATAATCTTAGCCGAATTAAGGTCTTTATTTTAATTTTCATTTATTTTTAAGAATTAAGAAATTTTAAAAAAATTGGCATAAAAAAATGTTTCATTTAAAAATGCAACAGGATCTGTTGTATTTTTATATGATTAACATGTGTAAAAACATAAATTTAGCTGAATTAAGTTGTTATTTTACTTTATAAAAATGAAGCAATTTTTCAAAATTGGCATAAAAAGTCAAAAGTCATGTTTTGAAAATTTTAATTTAGCTGAATTTAGGTGTTCTTTTTTGTTAGAAAAATAAGCGTAAAAAAGTCAACTAATTTAGTTAATTGAATTATATTATATGTTAAATTATGATTAAAATGTTTAGAACCATAAATTTAGCTGAATTAGGGAGTTATTTTTAATTTTTCATTTAAAAAATTAAAAAATTTCAAAAAAATTTGCATCAAAAAGTCAACTTAATTATGTTTCATTTAAAAATGCAAGAATATCTGTTGAATTTTTATATTATTAACCTGTTTAAAAACATAAATTTAGCTGAATTAAGTTGTTATTTTTAATATTTCTTTAAAAAATTTAAGCAATTTTTATAAAAATTGGAATAAATAGTAAACTAAATTATGTTTTGTTGTTAAATATGTTAAATTATGACTAACAATGTTGAAAAACATAATCTTAGCCGAATTAAGGTCTTTATTTTAATTTTCATTTATTTTTAAGAATTAAGAAATTTTAAAAAAATTGGCATAAAAAAATGTTTCATTTAAAAATGCAACAGGATCTGTTGTATTTTATATGATTAACATGTTTAAAAACATAAATTTAGCTGAATTAAGTTGTTATTTTACTTTATAAAAATGAAGCAATTTTTCAAAATTGGCATAAAAAGTCAAAAGTCATGTTTTGAAAATTTTAATTTAGCTGAATTTAGGTGTTCTTTTTTGTTAGAAAAATAAGCGTAAAAAAGTCAACTAATTTAGTTAATTGAATTATATTATATGTTAAATTATGATTAAAATGTTTAGAACCATAAATTTAGCTGAATTAGGGAGTTATTTTTAATTTTTCATTTAAAAAATTAAAAAATTTCAAAAAAATTTGCATAAAAAAGTCAACTTAATTATGTTTCATTTAAAAATGCAAGAATATCTGTTGAATTTTTATATTATTAACATGTTAAGAAACAAAAATTTAGCTAAATAGTTGTTATTTTTAATATTTCTTTATAAAATTTAAGCAATTTTTATAAAAATTGGAATAAAAAAGTAAAATAAATTATGTTTTGTTGTTAAATATGTTAAATTATGACTAACAATGTTGAAAAACATAATCTTAGCCGAATTAAGGTCTTTATTTTAATTTTCATTTATTTTTAAGAATTAAGAAATTTTAAAAAAATTGGCATAAAAAAATGTTTCATTTAAAATTGCAACAGGATCTGTTGTATTTTTATATGATTAACATGTTTAAAAACATAAATTTAGCTGAATTAAGTTGTTATTTTACTTTATAAAAATGAAGCAATTTTTCAAAATTGGCATAAAAAGTCAAAAGTCATGTTTTGAAAATTTTAATTTAGCTGAATTTAGGTGTTCTTTTTTGTTAGAAAAATAAGCGTAAAAAAGTCAACTAATTTAGTTAATTGAATTATATTATATGTTAAATTATGATTAAAATGTTTAGAACCATAAATTTAGCTGAATTAGGGAGTTATTTTTAATTTTTCATTTAAAAAATTAAAAAATTTCAAAAAAATTTGCATAAAAAAGTCAACTTAATTATGTTTCATTTAAAAATGCAAGAATATCTGTTGAATTTTTATATTATTAACATGTTAAGAAACAAAAATTTAGCTAAATAAGTTTTTATTTTTAATATTTCTTTATAAAATTTAAGCAATTTTTATAAAAATTGGAATAAAAAAGTAAAATAAATTATGTTTTGTTGTTAAATATGTTAAATTATGACTAGCAATGTTGAAAAACATAATCTTAGCCGAATTAAGGTCTTTATTTTAATTTTCATTTATTTTTAAGAATTAAGAAATTTTAAAAAAATTGGCATAAAAAAATGTTTCATTTAAAAATGCAACAGGATCTGTTGTATTTTTATATGATTAACATGTGTAAAAACATAAATTTAGCTGAATTAAGTTGTTATTTTACTTTATAAAAATGAAGCAATTTTTCAAAATTGGCATAAAAAGTCAAAAGTCATGTTTTGAAAATTTTAATTTAGCTGAATTTAGGTGTTCTTTTTTGTTAGAAAAATAAGCGTAAAAAAGTCAACTAATTTAGTTAATTGAATTATATTATATGTTAAATTATGATTAAAATGTTTAGAACCATAAATTTAGCTGAATTAGGGAGTTATTTTTAATTTTTCATTTAAAAAATTAAAAAATTTCAAAAAAATTTGCATAAAAAAGTCAACTTAATTATGTTTCATTTAAAAATGCAAGAATATCTGTTGAATTTTTATATTATTAACCTGTTTAAAAACATAAATTTAGCTGAATTAAGTTGTTATTTTTAATATTTCTTTAAAAAATTTAAGCAATTTTTATAAAAATTGGAATAAATAGTAAACTAAATTATGTTTTGTTGTTAAATATGTTAAATTATGACTAACAATGTTGAAAAACATAATCTTAGCCGAATTAAGGTCTTTATTTTAATTTTCATTTATTTTTAAGAATTAAGAAATTTTAAAAAAATTGGCATAAAAAAATGTTTCATTTAAAAATGCAACAGGATCTGTTGTATTTTTATATGATTAACATGTTTAAAAACATAAATTTAGCTGAATTAAGTTGTTATTTTACTTTATAAAAATGAAGCAATTTTTCAAAATTGGCATAAAAAGTCAAAAGTCATGTTTTGAAAATTTTAATTTAGCTGAATTTAGGTGTTCTTTTTTGTTAGAAAAATAAGCGTAAAAAAGTCAACTAATTTAGTTAATTGAATTATATTATATGTTAAATTATGATTAAAATGTTTAGAACCATAAATTTAGCTGAATTAGGGAGTTATTTTTAATTTTTCATTTAAAAAATTAAAAAATTTCAAAAAAATTTGCATAAAAAAGTCAACTTAATTATGTTTCATTTAAAAATGCAAGAATATCTGTTGAATTTTTATATTATTAACATGTTAAGAAACATAAATTTAGCTAAATAAGTTTTTATTTTTAATATTTCTTTATAAAATTTAAGCAATTTTTATAAAAATTGGAATAAAAAAGTAAAATAAATTATGTTTTGTTGTTAAATATGTTAAATTATGACTAACAATGTTGAAAAACATAATCTTAGCCGAATGAAAAATTAAAAATAACTCCCTAATTCAGCTAAATTTATGGTTCTAAACATTTTAATCATAATTTAACATATAATATAATTCAATTAACTAAATTAGTTGACTTTTTTACGCTTATTTTTCTAACAAAAAAGAACACCTAAATTCAGCTAAATTAAAATTTTCAAAACATGACTTTTGACTTTTTTATGCCAATTTTAAAAAATAAATTAAAAAATTTCACAAAAATTTGCATAAAAAAGTCAACTTAATTATGTTTCATTTAAAAATGCAAGAATATCTGTTGAATTTTTATATTATTAACATGTTAAGAAACATAAATTTAGCTAAATAAGTTTTTATTTTAATATTTCTTTATAAAATTTAAGCAATTTTTATAAAAATTGGAATAAAAAAGTAAAATAAATTATGTTTTGTTGTTAAATATGTTAAATTATGACTAACAATGTTGAAAAACATAATCTTAGCCGAATTAAGGTCTTTATTTTAATTTTTCTTCTTAAAAATTAAGAAATTTAAAAAAAATTGGCATAAAAAAATGTTACATTTAAAAATGCAATAATATCTGTTGAATTTTTATATGATTAACATGTTTAAAAACATAAATTTAGCTGAATAAGTTGTTATTTTTAATATTTCTTTAAAAAATTTAAGCAATTTTTATAAAAATTTTAATAAAAAAGTAAAAAAAATTATGTTTTGTTGTTAAATATGTTAAATTATGACTAACAATGTTGAAAAACATAAACTTAGCCGAATTAAGGTCTAATTTTTAATTTTTCATTTAAAAAATTAAAAAATTTCAAAAAAATTTGCATCAAAAAGTCAACTTAATTATGTTTCATTTAAAAATGCAAGAATATCTGTTAAATTTTTATATTATTAACATGTTAAGAAACATAAATTTAGCTAAATAAGTTTTTATTTTTAATATTTCTTTATAAAATTTAAGCAATTTTTATAAAAATTGGAATAAAAAAGTAAAATAAATTATGTTTTGTTGTTAAATATGTTAAATTATGACTAACAATGTTGAAAAACATAATCTTAGCCGAATTAAGGTCTTTATTTTAATTTTTATTTTTAAGAATTAAGAAATTATAAAAAAATTGGCATAAAAAATGTTTCATTTAAAAATGCAACAGGATCTGTTGCATTTTTATATGATTAACCTGTTTAAAAACATAAATTTAGCTGAATTAAGTTGTTATTTTTAATATTTCTTAAAAAAATTTAAGCAATTTTTATAAAAATTGGAATAAAAAGTAAACTAAATGATGTTTTGTTGTAAAATATGTTAAATTATGACTAACAATGTGGAAAAACATAATCTTAGCCGAATTAAGGTCTTTATTTTAATTTTTATTTTTAAGAATTAAGAAATTTTAAAAAAATTGGCATAAAAAAATGTTTCATTTAAAAATGCAACAGGATCTGTAGCATTTTTATATGATTAACCTGTTTAAAAACATAAATTTAGCTGAATAAGTTGTTATTTTTAATATTTCTTCATAAAATTTAAGCAATTTTTATCAAAATTTTAATAAAAAAGTAAAAAAAATTATGTTTTGTTGTTAAATATGTTAAATTATGACTAACAATGTTGAAAAACATAAACTTAGCCGAATTAAGGTCTAATTTTTAATTTTTCATTTAAAAAATTAAAAAATTTCAAAAAAATTTGCATCAAAAAGTCAACTTAATTATGTTTCATTTAAAAATGCAAGAATATCTGTTAAATTTTTATATTATTAACATGTTAAGAAACATAAATTTAGCTAAATAAGTTTTTATTTTTAATATTTCTTTATAAAATTTAAGCAATTTTTATAAAAATTGGAATAAAAAAGTAAAATAAATTATGTTTTGTTGTTAAATATGTTAAATTATGACTAACAATGTTGAAAAACATAATCTTAGCCGAATTAAGGTCTTTATTTTAATTTTTATTTTTAAAAATTAAGAAATTATAAAAAAATTGGCATAAAAAATGTTTCATTTAAAAATGCAACAGGATCTGTTGCATTTTTATATGATTAACCTGTTTAAAAACATAAATTTAGCTGAATTAAGTTGTTATTTTTAATATTTCTTAAAAAAATTTAAGCAATTTTTATAAAAATTGGAATAAAAAGTAAACTAAATGATGTTTTGTTGTAAAATATGTTAAATTATGACTAACAATGTGGAAAAACATAATCTTAGCCGAATTAAGGTCTTTATTTTAATTTTTATTTTTAAGAATTAAGAAATTTTAAAAAAATTGGCATAAAAAAATGTTTCATTTAAAAATGCAACAGGATCTGTAGCATTTTTATATGATTAACCTGTTTAAAAACATAAATTTAGCTGAATTAAGTTGTTATTTTTAATATTTCTTTAAAAAATTTAAGCAATTTTTATAAAAATTGGAATAAATAGTAAACTAAATTATGATTAACAATGTTTAAAAACATAAACTTAGCCGAACATAAAATTTTTCTTTTTAAAAATTAAGAAATTTTAAAAAAATTGGCATAAAAAAAATGTTTCATTTAAAAATGCAACAATATATGTTGAATTTTTATATGATTAACATGTTTAAAAACATAAATTTAGCTGAATAAGTTGTTATTTTTAATATTTCTTCATAAAATTTAAGCAATTTTTATCAAAATTGGAATAAAAAAGTAAAATAAATTATGTTTTGTTGTTAAATATGTTAAATTATGACTAATAATGTTGAAAAACATAATCTTAGCCAATTAAGGTCTTTATTTTAATTTTTCTTTTTAAAAATTAAGAAATTTAAAAAAAATTGGCATAAAAAAATGTTACATTTAAAAATGCAATAATATCTGTTGAATTTTTATATGATTAACATGTTTAAAAACATAAATTTAGCTGAATAAGTTGTTATTTTTAATATTTCTTCATAAAATTTAAGCAATTTTTATCAAAATTGGAATAAAAAAGTAAAATAAATTATGTTTTGTTGTTAAATATGTTAAATTATGACTAACAATGTTGAAAAACATAATCTTAGCCAATTAAGGTCTTTATTTTAATTTTTCTTTTTAAAAATTAAGAAATTTTAAAAAAAAATTGGCATAAAAAAATGTTTCATTTAAAAATGCAACAATATCTGTTGAATTCGTAAAAAAGTAAACTAAATGTTTTGTTGTTAAATATGTTAAATTATGACTAACAATGTTGAAAAACATAAACTTAGCCGAATTAAGGTCTAATTTTTAATTTTTCTTTTTAAAAATTAAGAAGTTTTAATAATATTGGCATAAAAAAATGTTTCATTTAAAAATACAACAATATCTGTTGAATTTTTATATGATTAACATGTTTAAAAACATAAATTAAGCTGAATTAAGTTGTTATTTTACTTTATAAAAATGAAGCAATTTTTAAAAATTGACATAAAAAAATCAAAAGTCATGTTTTGAAAATTTTAATTTAGCTGAATTTAGGTTTCTTTTTTGTTAGAAAAATAAGCCTAAAAAAGTCAACTAATTTAGTTAATTGAATTATATTATATGTTAAATTATGATTAAAATGTTTAGAACCATAAATTTAGCTGAATTAGGGAGTTATTTTTAATTTTTCATTTAAAAAAAAATTAAAAAATTTCAAAAAAATTTGCATAAAAAAGTCAACTTAATTATGTTTCATTTAAAAATGCAAGAATATCTGTTGAATTTTTATATTATTAACATGTTAAGAAACATAAATTTAGCTAAATAAGTTTTTATTTTTAATATTTCTTTATAAAATTTAAGCAATTTTTATAAAAATTGGAATAAAAAAGTAAAATAAATTATGTTTTGTTGTTAAATATGTTAAATTGTGACTAACAATGTTGAAAACATATTCTTAGCCGAATTAAGGTCTTTATTTTAATTTTTATTTTTAAGAATTAAGAAATTTTAAAAAAATTGGCATAAAAAAATGTTTCATTTAAAAATACAACAATATCTGTTGAATTTTTATATGATTAACATGTTTAAAAACATAAATTAAGCTGAATTAAGTTGTTATTTTACTTTATAAAAATGAAGCAATTTTTAAAAATTGACATAAAAAAATCAAAAGTCATGTTTTGAAAATTTTAATTTAGCTGAATTTAGGTTTCTTTTTTGTTAGAAAAATAAGCCTAAAAAAGTCAACTAATTTAGTTAATTGAATTATATTATATGTTAAATTATGATTAAAATGTTTAGAACCATAAATTTAGCTGAATTAGGGAGTTATTTTTAATTTTTCATTTAAAAAAAAATTAAAAAATTTCAAAAAAATTTGCATAAAAAAGTCAACTTAATTATGTTTCATTTAAAAATGCAAGAATATCTGTTGAATTTTTATATTATTAACATGTTAAGAAACATAAATTTAGCTAAATAAGTTTTTATTTTTAATATTTCTTTATAAAATTTAAGCAATTTTTATAAAAATTGGAATAAAAAAGTAAAATAAATTATGTTTTGTTGTTAAATATGTTAAATTATGACTAACAATGTTGAAAACATATTCTTAGCCGAATTAAGGTCTTTATTTTAATTTTTATTTTTAAGAATTAAGAAATTTTAAAAAAATTGGCATAAAAAAATGTTTCATGATTAACTGTTCACAGGATCTGTTGCATTTTTATATGATTAACCTGTTTAAAAACATAAATTTAGCTGAATTAAGTTGTTATTTTTAATATTTCTTTAAAAAATTTAAGCAATTTTTATAAAAATTGGAATAAAAAGTAAACTAAACTATGTTTTGTTGTAAAATATGTTAAATTATGACTAACAATGTTGAAAAACATAATCTTAGCCGAATTAAGGGTCTTTATTTTAATTTTTATTTTTAAGAATTAAGAAATTTTAAAAAAATTGGCATAAAAAAATGTTTCATTTAAAAATGCAACAGGATCTGTAGCATTTTTATATGATTAACCTGTTTAAAAACATAAATTTAGCTGAATTAAGTTGTTATTTTTAATATTTCTTTAAAAAATTTAAGCAATTTTTATAAAAATTGGAATAAATAGTAAACTAAATTATGACTAACAATGTTTAAAAACATAAACTTAGCCGAACATAAAATTTTTCTTTTTAAAAATTAAGAAATTTTAAAAAAATTGGCATAAAAAAAATGTTTCATTTAAAAATGCAACAATATATGTTGAATTTTTATATGATTAACATGTTTAAAAACATAAATTTAGCTGAATAAGTTGTTATTTTTAATATTTCTTCATAAAATTTAAGCAATTTTTATCAAAATTGGAATAAAAAAGTAAAATAAATTATGTTTTGTTGTTAAATATGTTAAATTATGACTAATAATGTTGAAAAAATTAATCTTAGCCAATTAAGGTCTTTATTTTAATTTTTCTTTTTAAAAATTAAGAAATTTAAAAAAAATTGGTATAAAAAAATGTTACATTTAAAAATGCAATAATATCTGTTGAATTTTTATATGATTAACATGTTTAAAAACATAAATTTAGCTGAATAAGTTGTTATTTTTAATATTTCTTCATAAAATTTAAGCAATTTTTATCAAAATTGGAATAAAAAAGTAAAATAAATTATGTTTTGTTGTTAAATATGTTAAATTATGACTAACAATGTTGAAAAACATAATCTTAGCCAATTAAGGTCTTTATTTTAATTTTTCTTTTTAAAAATTAAGAAATTTTAAAAAAAAATTGGCATAAAAAAATGTTTCATTTAAAAATGCAACAATATCTGTTGAATTCGTAAAAAAGTAAACTAAATGTTTTGTTGTTAAATATGTTAAATTATGACTAACAATGTTGAAAAACATAAACTTAGCCGAATTAAGGTCTAATTTTTAATTTTTCTTTTTAAAAATTAAGAAGTTTTAATAATATTGGCATAAAAAAATGTTTCATTTAAAAATACAACAATATCTGTTGAATTTTTATATGATTAACATGTTTAAAAACATAAATTAAGCTGAATTAAGTTGTTATTTTACTTTATAAAAATGAAGCAATTTTTAAAAATTGACATAAAAAAATCAAAAGTCATGTTTTGAAAATTTTAATTTAGCTGAATTTAGGTTTCTTTTTTGTTAGAAAAATAAGCCTAAAAAAGTCAACTAATTTAGTTAATTGAATTATATTATATGTTAAATTATGATTAAAATGTTTAGAACCATAAATTTAGCTGAATTAGGGAGTTATTTTTAATTTTTCATTTAAAAAATTAAAAAATTTCAAAAAAATTTGCATAAAAAAGTCAACTTAATTATGTTTCATTTAAAAATGCAAGAATATCTGTTGAATTTTTATATTATTAACATGTTAAGAAACATAAATTTAGCTAAATAAGTTTTTATTTTTAATATTTCTTTATAAAATTTAAGCAATTTTTATAAAAATTGGAATAAAAAAATAAAATAAATTATGTTTGTTGTTAAATATGTTAAATTATGAATAACAATGTTGAAAATCATAATCTTAGCCGAATTGAGGTCTTTATGTTGAAAATCATAATCTTAGCCGAATTGAGGTCTTTACTAACATGTTAAGAAATTTTACTTTTTTATTCCAATTTTTATAAAAATTGATAAATTTTTATAAAGTAATATTAAAAATAACAAGTCAATTCAGCTAAATTTATGTTTCTTAACATGTTAGTAATAATTTAAGATATAATTCAACAAATAAACATAATTTTTTATGCCAATTTTTTTAACATTTTCTTAATTTTTATAAAGAAAAATTTAAAATAACAACTAAATTCAGCTAAATTAAAATTTTCAAAACATGACTTTTGACTTTTTTAGCCAATTTTTAAAAATTGCTTCATTTTTATAAAGTAAAATAACAACTTAATTTAGCTAAATTTATGTTTTTAAACATGTTAATCATATAAAAATTCAACAGATCCTGTTGCATTTTTAAATGAAACATTTTTTTATACCAATTTTTTTAAAATTTCTTAATTCTTAAAAATTAAAATTAAAATAAAGACCTTAATTCGGCTAAGATTATGTTTTTCAACATTGTTAGTCATAATTTAACATATTTAACAACAAAACATAATTTATTTTACTTTTTGATTCCAATTTTTATAAAAATTGCTTAAATTTTATAAAGAAATATTAAAAATAACAACTTATTCAGCTAAATTTATGTTTCTTAACATGTTAGTAATAATTTAAGATATAATTCAACAAATAAACATAATTTTTTATGCCAATTTTTTTAACATTTTCTTAATTTTTATAAAGAAAAATTTAAAATAACAACTAAATTCAGCTAAATTAAAATTTTCAAAACATGACTTTTGACTTTTTTATGCCAATTTTTAAAAATTGCTTTCTTTTTTATAAAGTAAAATAACAACTTAATTCAGCTAAATTTTTGTTTCTTAACATGTTAATCATATAAAAATTCAACAGATATTGTTGCATTTTTAAATGAAACATTTTTTTATGCCAATTTTTTTTAAATTTCTTAATTTTTAAAAAGAAAAATTAAAATAAAGACCTTAATTGGCTAAGATTATGTTTTTCAACATTGTTAGTCATAATTTAACATATTTAACAACAAAACATAATTTATTTTACTTTTTTATTCCAATTTTTATAAAAATTGCTTAAATTTTATGAAGAAATATTAGAAATAACAACTCAATTCAGCTAAATTTATGTTTCTTAACATGTTAGTAAAGACCTCAATTCGGCTAAGATTATGATTTTCAACATAAAGACCATAATTTATTTTATTTTTTTATTCCAATTTTTTTTACTTGTTTATTACAATTTTTATAAGTAATATAAAAATAACAACTTAATTCAGCTAAATTTATGTTTCTTAACATGTTACTAATAATTTAAGATATAATTCAACAAATAAACATAATTTTTTATTCCCATTTTGTTAACATTTTCTTAATTTTTATAAAGAAACATTTAAAATAACAACTAAATTCAGCTAAATTTTAATTTTCAAAACATGACTTTTTGTTGTTGTTAAATATGTTAAATATGATTAACTTAAAAAAAACAGATCCTGTTGCATTTTTAAATGAAACATTTTTTTATGCCAATTTTTTTAAAATTTCTTAATTTTTAAAAAGAAAAATTAAAATAAAAACCTTAATTCGGCTAAGATTATGTTTTTCAACATTGTTAGTCATATTTAACAACAAAACATAATTTATTTTACTTTTTTATTACAATTTTTATAAAGTAATATTAAAAATAACAACTTAATTCAGCTAAATTTATGTTTCTTAACATGTTAGTAATAATTTAAGATATAATTCAACAAATAAACATAATTTTTTATGCCAATTTTCTTAACATTTTCTTAATTTTTATAAAGAAACATTAAATAAGAACTAAATTCAGCTAAATTTTAATTTTCAAAACATGACTTTTGACTTTTGTATGCCAATTTTTAAAAATTGCTTCATTTTTATAAAGTAAAATAACACCTTAATTCAGCTAAATTTATGTTTTTAAACATGTTAATCATATAAAAATTCTACAGATATTGTTTCATTTTTAAATGAAACATTTTCTTATGACAATTTTTTTTAAATTTCTTTATTTTTAAAAAGAAAAAGTAAAATAACGACCTCAATTCGGCTAAGATTATGATTTTCAACATTGTTAATCATAATTTAACATATTTAACAACAAAACATTATTTATTTTACTATTTTATTCCAATTTTTATAAAAATTGATTAATTTTTATAAAGTAATATTAAAAATAACAACTCAATTCAGCTAAATTTATGTTTCTTAACATGTTAGTAATAATTTAAGATATAATTCAACAAATAAACATAATTTTGTATGCCAATTTTTTTAACATTTTCTTAATTTTTATAAAGAAAAATTTAAAATAACAACTAAATTCAGCTAAATTAAAATTGTCAAAACATGACTTTTGATATTTTTATGCCAATTTTTAAAAATTGCTTCATTTTTATAAAGTAAAATACAACTTAATTCAGCTTAATTTATGTTATTAAACATGTTAATCATATAAAAATTCAACAGATATTGTTGTATTTTTAAATGAAACATTTTTTTATGCCAATATTATTAAAACTTCTTAATTTTTAAAAAGAAAAATTAAAAATTAGACCTTAATTCGGCTAAGTTTATGTTTTTCAACATTGTTAGTCATAATTTAACATATTTAACAACAAAACATTATTTATTTTACTATTTTATTCCAATTTTTATAAAAATTGATTAATTTTTATAAAGTAATATTAAAAATAACAACTCAATTCAGCTAAATTTATGTTTCTTAACATGTTAGTAATAATTTAAGATATAATTCAACAAATAAACATAATTTTGTATGCCAATTTTTTTAACATTTTCTTAATTTTTATATAGAAAAATTTAAAATAACAACTAAATTCAGCTAAATTAAAATTTTCAAAACATGACATTTGACTTTTTTATGCCAATTTTTAAAAATTGCTTCATTTTTATAAAGTAAAATAACAACTTAATTCAGCTAAATTTATGTTTTTAAACATGTTAATCATATAAAAATTCAACAGATCCTGTTGCATTTTTAAATGAAACATTTTTTTATACCAATTTTTTTAAAATTTCTTAATTCTTAAAAATTAAAATTAAAATAAAGACCTTAATTCGGCTAAGATTATGTTTTTCAACATTGTTAGTCATAATTTAACATATTTAACAACAAAACATAATTTATTTTACTTTTTGATTCCAATTTTTATAAAAATTGCTTAAATTTTATAAAGAAATATTAAAAATAACAACTTATTCAGCTAAATTTATGTTTCTTAACATGTTAGTAATAATTTAAGATATAATTCAACAAATAAACATAATTTTTTATGCCAATTTTTTTAACATTTTCTTAATTTTTATAAAGAAAAATTTAAAATAACAACTAAATTCAGCTAAATTAAAATTTTCAAAACATGACTTTTGACTTTTTTATGCCAATTTTTAAAAATTGCTTTCTTTTTTATAAAGTAAAATAACAACTTAATTCAGCTAAATTTATGTTTCTTAACATGTTAATCATATAAAAATTCAACAGATATTGTTGCATTTTTAAATGAAACATTTTTTTATGCCAATTTTTTTTAAATTTCTTAATTTTTAAAAAGAAAAATTAAAATAAAGACCTTAATTGGCTAAGATTATGTTTTTCAACATTGTTAGTCATAATTAAACATATTTAACAACCAAACATAATTTATTTTACTTTTTTATTCCAATTTTTATAAAAATTGCTTAAATTTTATGAAGCAATATTAGAAATAACAACTCAATTCAGCTAAATTTATGATTATGATTTTCAACATTGTTAGTCATAATTTAACATATTTAACAACAAAACATAATTTATTTTATTTTTTTATTCCAATTTTTTTTACTTGTTTATTACAATTTTTATAAGTAATATTAAAAATAACAACTTAATTCAGCTAAATTTATGTTTCTTAACATGTTACTAATAATTTAAGATATAATTCAACAAATAAACATAATTTTTTATTCCCATTTTGTTAACATTTTCTTAATTTTTATAAAGAAACATTTAAAATAACAACTAAATTCAGCTAAATTTTAATTTTCAAAACATGACTTTTGACTTTTTTATGCCAATTTTTAAAAATTGCTTCATTTTTATAAAGTAAAATAACAACCTAATTCAGCTAAATTTATGTTTTTAAACATGTTAATCATATAAAAATTCAAGAGATATTGTTTCATTTTTAAATAAAACATTTTCTTATGCCAATTTTTTTAAAATTTCTTAATTTTTATAAAGAAAAATTAAAAATAAGACTTTTTTATGCCAATTTTTAAAATTTGCTTCATTTTTATAAAGTAAAATAACAACTTAATTCAGCTAAATTTATGTTTTTAAACATGTTAATCATATAAAAATTCAACAGATATTGTTGCATTTTTAAATGAAATATAATTTAGTTGACTTTTTTATGCCAATTTTTTTGAAATTTCTTAATTTTTAATAAGAAAATTAAAAATAACACCCTAATTCAGCTAAATTTATGTTTCTAAACATGTTAATCATAATTTAACATATAATATAATTCAATTCACTAAATTAGTTGACTTTTTTACGCTTATTTTTTTAACAAAAAAGAACACATAAATTCAGCTAAATTTAAAGTTTCTAAGCATGACTTTTGACTTTTTATGCCAATTTTTAAAAATTGATTAATTAGTAATATTAAAAATAACAAATTAATTCAGCTAAATTTATGTTTCTTAGCATGTTAGTAATAATTTAAGATATAATTCAACAATTAAACATAATTTTTTATGTCAATATTTTTAACATTTCTTAATTATTATAAAGGAACATTTAAAATAACAACTAAATTTAGCTAAATTTAAAGTTACAAAACATGACTTTTGACTTTTTTATTCCGATTCTTATAAAAATTGCTTAAATTTTATAAAGAAATATTAAAAATAACAACTTATTCAGCTAAATTTAGGTTTTTAAACATGTTAATCATATATAACATGTTAATCATATATAAAAAAGTAAAATAAATTATGTTTTGTTGTTAAATATGTTAAATATGATTAACTTAAAAAAAACAGATCCTGTTGCATTTTTAAATGAAACATTTTTTTATGCCAATTTTTTTAAAATTTCTTAATTTTTAAAAAGAAAAATTAAAATAAAAACCTTAATTCGGCTAAGATTATGTTTTTCAACATTGTTAGTCATATTTAACAACAAAACATAATTTATTTTACTTTTTTATTACAATTTTTATAAAGTAATATTAAAAATAACAACTTAATTCAGCTAAATTTATGTTTCTTAACATGTTAGTAATAATTTAAGATATAATTCAACAAATAAACATAATTTTTTATGCCAATTTTCTTAACATTTTCTTAATTTTTATAAAGAAGCATTAAATAAGAACTAAATTCAGCTAAATTTTAATTTTCAAAACATGACTTTTGACTTTTGTATGCCAATTTTTAAAAATTGCTTCATTTTTATAAAGTAAAATAACACCTTAATTCAGCTAAATTTATGTTTTTAAACATGTTAATCATATAAAAATTCTACAGATATTGTTTCATTTTTAAATGAAACATTTTCTTATGACAATTTTTTTTAAATTTCTTTATTTTTTAAAAGAAAAAGTAAAATAACGACCTCAATTCGGCTAAGATTATGTTTTTCAACATTGTTAGTCATAATTTAACATATTTAACAACAAAACATAATTTATTTTACTTTTTTATTCCAATTTTTATAAAAATTGCTTAAATTTTATGAAGAAATATTAGAAATAACAACTCAATTCAGCTAAATTTATGTTTCTTAACATGTTAGTAATAATTTAAGATATAATTCAACAAATAAACATAATTTTGTATGCCAATTTTTTTAACATTTTCTTAATTTTTATAAAGAAAAATTTAAAATAACAACTAAATTCAGCTAAATTAAAATTGTCAAAACATGACTTTTGATATTTTTATGCCAATTTTTAAAAATTGCTTCATTTTTATAAAGTAAAATAACAACTTAATTCAGCTAAATTTATGTTTCTTAACATGTTAATCATATAAAAATTCAACAGATATTGTTGCATTTTTAAATGAAACATTTTTTTATGCCAATTTTTTTTAAATTTCTTAATTTTTAAAAAGAAAAATTAAAATAAAGACCTTAATTGGCTAAGATTATGTTTTTCAACATTGTTAGTCATAATTTAACATATTTAACAACAAAACATAATTTATTTTACTTTTTTATTCCAATTTTTATAAAAATTGCTTAAATTTTATGAAGAAATATTAGAAATAACAACTCAATTCAGCTAAATTTATGTTTCTTAACATGTTAGTAAAGACCTCAATTCGGCTAAGATTATGATTTTCAACATAAAGACCTCAATTCGGCTAAGATTATGATTTTCAACATAAAGACCTCAATTCGGCTAAGATTATGATTTTCAACATTGTTAGTCATAATTTAACATATTTAACAACAAAACATAATTTATTTTATTTTTTTATTCCAATTTTTTTTACTTGTTTAATACAATTTTTATAAGTAATATTAAAAATAACAACTTAATTCAGCTAAATTTATGTTTCTTAACATGTTACTAATAATTTAAGATATAATTCAACAAATAAACATAATTTTTTATTCCCATTTTGTTAACATTTTCTTAATTTTTATAAAGAAACATTAAATAAGAACTAAATTCAGCTAAATTTTAATTTTCAAAACATGACTTTTGACTTTTGTATGCCAATTTTTAAAAATTGCTTCATTTTTATAAAGTAAAATAACACCTTAATTCAGCTAAATTTATGTTTTTAAACATGTTAATCATATAAAAATTCTACAGATATTGTTTCATTTTTAAATGAAACAATTTGACAATTATGACAATTTTTTTTAAATTTCTTTATTTTTAAAAAGAAAAAGTAAAATAACGACCTCAATTCGGCTAAGATTATGATTTTCAACATTGTTAATCATAATTTAACATATTTAACAACAAAACATTATTTATTTTACTTATTTTATTCCAATTATTTATTTTATTCCAATTTTTATAAAAATTGATTAATTTTTATAAAGTAATATTAAAAATAACAACTCAATTCAGCTAAATTTATGTTTCTTAACATGTTAGTAATAATTTAAGATATAATTCAACAAATAAACATAATTTTGTATGCCAATTTTTTTAACATTTTCTTAATTTTTATAAAGAAAAATTTAAAATAACAACTAAATTCAGCTAAATTAAAATTGTCAAAACATGACTTTTGATATTTTTATGCCAATTTTTAAAAATTGCTTCATTTTTATAAAGTAAAATAACAACTTAATTCAGCTTAATTTATGTTTTTAAACATGTTAATCATATAAAAATTCAACAGATATTGTTGTATTTTTAAATGAAACATTTTTTTATGCCAATATTATTAAAACTTCTTAATTTTTAAAAAGAAAAATTAAAAATTAGACCTTAATTCGGCTAAGTTTATGTTTTTCAACATTGTTAGTCATAATTTAACATATTTAACAACAAAACATTATTTATTTTACTTTATAAAAATGAAGCAATGTTTATAAACATGTTTCTTAAAAAGCAATGTTATAAAAATGAAGCAATGTTTTTAAACATGTTAATCATATAAAAATTCAACAGATATTGTTGTATTTTTAAATGAAACATTTTTTTATGCCAATATTATTAAAACTTCTTAATTTTTAAAAAGAAAAATTAAAAATTAGACCTTAATTCGGCTAAGTTTATGTTTTTCAACATTGTTAGTCATAATTTAACATATTTAACAACAAAACATTATTTATTTTACTATTTTATTCCAATTTTTATAAAAATTGATTAATTTTTATAAAGTAATATTAAAAATAACAACTCAATTCAGCTAAATTTATGTTTCTTAACATGTTAGTAATAATTTAAGATATAATTTAACAAATAAACATAATTTTGTATGCCAATTTTTTTAACATTTTCTTAATTTTTATAAAGAAAAATTTAAAATAACAACTAAATTCAGCTAAATTAAAATTTTCAAAACATGACTTTTGACTTTTTTATGCCAATTTTTAAAAATTGCTTCATTTTTATAAAGTAAAATAACAACTTAATTCAGCTAAATTTATGTTTCTTAACATGTTAATCATATAAAAATTCAACAGATATTGTTGCATTTTTAAATGAAACATTTTTTTATGCCAATTTTTTTTAAATTTCTTAATTTTTAAAAAGAAAAATTAAAATAAAGACCTTAATTGGCTAAGATTATGTTTTTCAACATTGTTAGTCATAATTTAACATATTTAACAACAAAACATAATTTATTTTACTTTTTTATTCCAATTTTTATAAAAATTGCTTAAATTTTATGAAGAAATATTAGAAATAACAACTCAATTCAGCTAAATTTATGTTTCTTAACATGTTAGTAAAGACCTCAATTCGGCTAAGATTATGATTTTCAACATAAAGACCTCAATTCGGCTAAGATTATGATTTTCAACATTGTTAGTCATAATTTAACATATTTAACAACAAAACATAATTTATTTTATTTTTTTATTCCAATTTTTTTTACTTGTTTAATACAATTTTTATAAGTAATATTAAAAATAACAACTCAATTCAGCTAAATTTATGTTTCTTAACATGTTACTAATAATTTAAGATATAATTCAACAAATAAACATAATTTTTTATTCCCATTTTGTTAACATTTTCTTAATTTTTATAAAGAAACATTTAAAATAACAACTAAATTCAGCTAAATTTTAATTTTCAAAACATGACTTTTGACTTTTTTATGCCAATTTTTAAAAATTGCTTCATTTTTATAAAGTAAAATAACAACCTAATTCAGCTAAATTTATGTTTTTAAACATGTTAATCATATAAAAATTCAAGAGATATTGTTTCATTTTTAAATAAAACATTTTCTTATGCCAATTTTTTTAAAATTTCTTAATTTTTATAAAGAAAAATTAAAAATAAGACTTTTTTATGCCAATTTTTAAAATTTGCTTCATTTTTATAAAGTAAAATAACAACTTAATTCAGCTAAATTTATGTTTTTAAACATGTTAATCGTATAAAAATTCAACAGATATTGTTGCATTTTTAAATGAAACATAATTTAGTTGACTTTTTTATGCCAATTTTTTTGAAATTTCTTAATTTTTAATAAGAAAATTAAAAATAACACCCTAATTCAGCTAAATTTATGTTTCTAAACATGTTAATCATAATTTAACATATAATATAATTCAATTCACTAAATTAGTTGACTTTTTTACGCTTATTTTTTTAACAAAAAAGAACACCTAAATTCAGCTAAATTTAAAGTTTCTAAGCATGACTTTTGACTTTTTATGCCAATTTTTAAAAATTGATTAATTAGTAATATTAAAAATAACAAATTAATTCAGCTAAATTTATTTTTCTTAGCATGTTAGTAATAATTTAAGATATAATTCAACAATTAAACATAATTTTTTATGTCAATATTTTTAACATTTCTTAATTATTATAAAGGAACATTTAAAATAACAACTAAATTTAGCTAAATTTAAAGTTACAAAACATGACTTTTGACTTTTTTATTCCGATTCTTATAAAAATTGCTTAAATTTTATAAAGAAATATTAAAAATAACAACTTAATTCAGCTTAATTTATGTTTTTAAACATGTTAATCATATAAAAATTCAACAGATATTGTTGTATTTTTAAATGAAACATTTTTTTATGCCAATATTATTAAAACTTCTTAATTTTTAAAAAGAAAAATTAAAAATTAGACCTTAATTCGGCTAAGTTTATGTTTTTCAACATTGTTAGTCATAATTTAACATATTTAACAACAAAACATTATTTATTTTACTTTATAAAAATGAAGCAATGTTTTTAAACATGTTTCTTAAAAAGCAATGTTATAAAAATGAAGCAATGTTTTTAAACATGTTAATCATATAAAAATTCAACAGATATTGTTGTATTTTTAAATGAAACATTTTTTTATGCCAATATTATTAAAACTTCTTAATTTTTAAAAAGAAAAATTAAAAATTAGACCTTAATTCGGCTAAGTTTATGTTTTTCAACATTGTTAGTCATAATTTAACATATTTAACAACAAAACATTATTTATTTTACTATTTTATTCCAATTTTTATAAAAATTGATTAATTTTTATAAAGTAATATTAAAAATAACAACTCAATTCAGCTAAATTTATGTTTCTTAACATGTTAGTAATAATTTAAGATATAATTTAACAAATAAACATAATTTTGTATGCCAATTTTTTTAACATTTTCTTAATTTTTATAAAGAAAAATTTAAAATAACAACTAAATTCAGCTAAATTAAAATTTTCAAAACATGACTTTTGACTTTTTTATGCCAATTTTTAAAAATTGCTTCATTTTTATAAAGTAAAATAACAACTTAATTCAGCTAAATTTATGTTTCTTAACATTAATCATATAAAAATTCAACAGATATTGTTGCATTTTTAAATGAAACATTTTTTTATGCCAATTTTTTTTAAATTTCTTAATTTTTAAAAAGAAAAATTAAAATAAAGACCTTAATTGGCTAAGATTATGTTTTTCAACATTGTTAGTCATAATTTAACATATTTAACAACAAAACATAATTTATTTTACTTTTTTATTCCAATTTTTATAAAAATTGCTTAAATTTTATGAAGAAATATTAGAAATAACAACTCAATTCAGCTAAATTTATGTTTCTTAACATGTTAGTAAAGACCTCAATTCGGCTAAGATTATGATTTTCAACATAAAGACCTCAATTCGGCTAAGATTATGATTTTTAACATTGTTAGTCATAATTTAACATATTTAACAACAAAACATAATTTATTTTATTTTTTTATTCCAATTTTTTTTACTTGTTTAATACAATTTTTATAAGTAATATTAAAAATAACAACTTAATTCAGCTAAATTTATGTTTCTTAACATGTTACTAATAATTTAAGATATAATTCAACAAATAAACATAATTTTTTATTCCCATTTTGTTAACATTTTCTTAATTTTTATAAAGAAACGTTTAAAATAACAACTAAATTCAGCTAAATTTTAATTTTCAAAACATGACTTTTGACTTTTTTATGCCAATTTTTAAAAATTGCTTCATTTTTATAAAGTAAAATAACAACCTAATTCAGCTAAATTTATGTTTTTAAACATGTTAATCATATAAAAATTCAAGAGATATTGTTTCATTTTTAAATAAAACATTTTCTTATGCCAATTTTTTTAAAATTTCTTAATTTTTATAAAGAAAAATTAAAAATAAGACTTTTTTATGCCAATTTTTAAAATTTGCTTCATTTTTATAAAGTAAAATAACAACTTAATTCAGCTAAATTTATGTTTTTAAACATGTTAATCGTATAAAAATTCAACAGATATTGTTGCATTTTTAAATGAAACATAATTTAGTTGACTTTTTTATGCCAATTTTTTTGAAATTTCTTAATTTTTAATAAGAAAATTAAAAATAACACCCTAATTCAGCTAAATTTATGTTTCTAAACATGTTAATCATAATTTAACATATAATATAATTCAATTCACTAAATTAGTTGACTTTTTTACGCTTATTTTTTTAACAAAAAAGAACACCTAAATTCAGCTAAATTTAAAGTTTCTAAGCATGACTTTTGACTTTTTATGCCAATTTTTAAAAATTGATTAATTAGTAATATTAAAAATAACAAATTAATTCAGCTAAATTTATGTTTCTTAGCATGTTAGTAATAATTTAAGATATAATTCAACAATTAAACATAATTTTTTATGTCAATATTTTTAACATTTCTTAATTATTATAAAGGAACATTTAAAATAACAACTAAATTTAGCTAAATTTAAAGTTACAAAACATGACTTTTGACTTTTTTATTCCGATTCTTATAAAAATTGCTTAAATTTTATAAAGAAATATTAAAAATAACAACTTATTCAGCTAAATTTAGGTTTTTAAACATGTTAATCATATATAACATGTTAATCATATATAAAAAAGTAAAATAAATTATGTTTTGTTGTTAAATATGTTAAATATGATTAACTTAAAAAAAACAAATCCTGTTGCATTTTTAAATGAAACATTTTTTTATGCCAATTTTTTTAAAATTTCTTAATTTTTAAAAAGAAAAATTAAAATAAAAACCTTAATTCGGCTAAGATTATGTTTTTCAACATTGTTAGTCATATTTAACAACAAAACATAATTTATTTTACTTTTTATTACAATTTTTATAAAGTAATATTAAAAATAACAACTTAATTCAGCTAAATTTATGTTTCTTAACATGTTAGTAATAATTTAAGATATAATTCAACAAATAAACATAATTTTGTATGCCAATTTTTTTAACATTTTCTTAATTTTTATAAAGAAAAATTTAAAATAACAACTAAATTCAGCTAAATTAAAATTGTCAAAACATGACTTTTGATATTTTTATGCCAATTTTTAAAAATTGCTTCATTTTTATAAAGTAAAATAACAACTTAATTCAGCTTAATTTATGTTTTTAAACATGTTAATCATATAAAAATTCAACAGATATTGTTGTATTTTTAAATGAAACATTTTTTTATGCCAATATTATTAAAACTTCTTAATTTTTAAAAAGAAAAATTAAAAATTAGACCTTAATTCGGCTAAGTTTATGTTTTTCAACATTGTTAGTTATATTTAACAACAAAACAAAATTTATTTGACTTTTTTATTACAATTTTTATAAAGTAATATTAAAAATAACAAAAACATGTTAATCATATAAAAATTCAACAGATATTGTTTCAGTTTTAAATGAAACATTTTCTTATGCCAATTTTTCTAAAATTTCTTAATTTTTAAAAAGAAAAAGTAAAATAAAGACCTCAATTCGGCTAAGATTATGATTTTCAACATTGCTAGTCATAATTTAACATATTTAACAACAAAACATAATTTATTTTAATTTTTTATTTTTATTTTTATAAAAATTGAAAATTTTTTTAAAGTAATATTAAAAATAATTGAGTTGTATTACAATTTTTATAAAGTAATATTAAAAATAACAACTTAATTCAGCTAAATTTATGTTTCTTAACATGTTAGTAATAATTTAAGATATAATTCAACAAATAAACATAATTTTTTATGCTAATTTTTTTAACATTTTCTTAATTTGTATAAAGAAAAATTTAAAATAACAACTAAATTCAGCTAAATTAAAATTTTCAAAACATGACTTTTGATATTTTTATGCCAATTTTTAAAAATTGCTTCATTTTTATAAAGTAAAATAACAACTTAATTCAGCTAAATTTATGTTTTTAAACATGTTAATCATATAAAAATTCAACAGACTTTGTTGCATTTTTAAATGAAACATTTTTTTATGCCATTTTTTTTAAAATTTCTTAATTTATAAAAAGAAAAATTAAAATAAAAACCTTAATTCGGCTAAGATTATGTTTTTCAACATTGTTAGTCATAATTTAACTTTAATTTAAAATATGTAAAATTATGACTAACAATGTTTCAAAACATAAACTTAGCCGAACATAAAATTTTTCTTTTTAAAAATTAAGAAATTTTAAAAAAATTGGCATAAAAAAAATGTTTCATTTAAAAATGCAACAATATCTGTTGAATTTTTATATGATTAACATGTTTAAAAACATAAATTTAGCTGAATAAGTTGTTGTTTTTAACATTTCTTCATAAAATTTAAGCAATTTTTATCAAAATTGGAATAAAAAAGTAAAATAAATTATGTTTTGTTGTTAAATATGTTAAATTATGACTAATAATGTTGAAAAACATAATCGTAGCCAATTAAGGTCTTTATTTTAATTTTTCTTAAAAATTAAGAAATTTAAAAAAAATTGGCATAAAAAAATGTTTCATTTAAAAATGCAACAGGATCTGTTGCATTTTTATATGATTAACATGTTTAAAAACATAAATTTAGCTGAATTAAGTTGTTATTTTACTTTATAAAAATGAAGCAATTTTTCAAAATTGGCATAAAAAGTCAAAAGTCATGTTTTGAAAATTTTAATTTAGCTGAATTTAGGTGTTCTTTTTTGTTAGAAAAATAAGCGTAAAAAAGTCAACTAATTTAGTTAATTGAATTATATTATATGTTAAATTATGATTAAATTGTTTAGAACCATAAATTTAGCTGAATTAGGCAGTTATTTTTAATTTATCATTTAAAAAATTAAAAAATTTCAAAAAAATTTGCATAAAAAAGTCAACTTAATTATGTTTCATTTAAAAATGCAAGAATATCTGTTGAATTTTTATATTATTAACATGTTAAGAAACAAAAATTTAGCTAAATAAGTTTTTATTTTTAATATTTCTTTATAAAATTTAAGCAATTTTTATAAAAATTGGAATAAATAGTAAACTAAATTATGTTTTGTTGTTAAATATGTTAAATTATGACTAACAATGTTTAAAAACATAAACTTAGCCGAACATAAAATTTTTCTTTTTAAAAATTAAGAAATTTTAAAAAAATTGGCATAAAAAAAATGTTTCTTTTAAAAATGCAACAATATCTGTTGAATTTTTAAATGATTAACATGTTTAAAAACATAAATTTAGCTGAATAAGTTGTTATTTTTAATATTTCTTCATAAAATTTAAGCAATTTTTATAAAAATTGGAATAAAAAGTAAACTAAATTATGTTTAAAAACATAAATTTAGCTTAATTAAGTTGTTATTTTACTTTATAAAAATGAAGCAATTTTTAAAAATTGGCATAAAAAAGTCAAAAGTCATGTTTTGAAAATTAAAATTTAGCTGAATTTAGTTGTTATTTTAAATGTTTGTTTATAAAAATTAAGAAAATGTTAAAAAAATGGGCATAAAAAATTATGTTTATTTGTTGAATTATATCTTAAATTATTACTAACATGTTAAGAAACATAAATTTAGCTGAATTGAGTTGTTATTTTTAATATTTCTTCATAAAATTTAAGCAATTTTTATAAAAATTGGAATACAAAAGTAAAATAAATTATGTTTTGTTGTTAAATATGTTAAATTATGACTAACAATGTTGAAAAACATAATCTTAGCCAATTAAGGTCTTTATTTTAATTTTTCTTTTTAAAACTTAAGAAATTTAAAAAAAATTGGCATAAAAAAATGTTTCATTTAAAAATGCAACAATATCTGTTGAATTTTTATATGATTAACATGTTAAGAAACATAAATTTAGCTGAATTAAGTTGTTATTTTACTTTATAAAAATGAAGCAATTTTTAAAAATTGGCATAAAAAAGTCAAAAGTTATGTTTTGAAAATTTTAATTTAGCTGAATTTAGTTGTTATTTTAAATGTTTCTTTATAAAAATTAAGAAAATTAATTAACAACTTAATTCAGCTAAATTTATGTTTCTTAACATGTTAGTAATAATTTAAGATATAATTCAACAAATAAACATAATTTTTTATGCTCATTTTTTTAACATTTTCTTAATTTTTATAAAGAAACATTTAAAATAACAAATAAATTCAGCTAAATTTTAATTTTCAAAACATGACTTTTGACTTTTGTATGCCAATTTTTAAAAATTGCTTCATTTTTATAAAGTAAAATAACAACTTAATTCAGCTAAATTTATGTTTTTAAACATGTTAATCATATAAAAATTCTACAATATTGTTTCATTTTTAAATGAAACATTTTCTTATGCCAATTTTTTTAAAATTTCTTTATTTTTATAAAGAAAAAGTAAAATAACGACCTCAATTCGGCTAAGATTATGATTTTCAACATTGTTAATCATAATTTAACATATTTAACAACAAAACATTATTTATTTTACTTTTTTATTCTAATTTTTATAAAAATTGATTAATTTTTATAAAGTAATATTAAAAATAACAACTCAATTCAGCTAAATTTATGTTTCTTAACATGTTAGTAATAATTTAAGATATAATTCAACAAATAAACATAATTTTTTATGCCAATTTTTTTAACATTTTCTTAATTTTTATAAAGAAACATTTAAAATAACAACTAAATTCAGCTAAATTAAAATTTTCAAAACATCACTTTTGACTTTTTTATGCCAATTTTTAAAAATTGCTTCATTTTTATAAAGTAAAATAACAACTTAATTCAGCTAAATTTATGTTTTTAAACATGTTAATCATATAAAAATTCAACAGATCCTGTTGCATTTTTAAATGAAACATTTTTTTATGCCAATTTTTTAAAATTTCTTAATTCTTAAAAATAAAAATTAAAATAAAGACCTTAATTCGGCTAAGATTATGTTTTTCAACATTGTTAGTCATAATTTAACATATTTAACAACAAAACATAATTTATTTTACTTTTTTATTCCAATTTTTATAAAAATTGCTTAAATGTTATAAAGAAATATTAAAAATAACAACTTATTCAGCTAAATTTATGTTTCTTAACATGTTAGTAATAATTTAAGATATAATTCAACAAATAAACATAATTTTTTATGCCAATTTTTTTAACATTTTCTTAATTTTTATAAAGAAAAATTTAAAATAACAACTAAATTCAGCTAAATTAAAATTTTCAAAACATGACTTTTGACTTTTTTATGCCAATTTTTAAAAATTGCTTCATTTTTATAAAGTAAAATAACAACTTAATTCAGCTAAATTTATGTTTCTTAACACGTTAATCATATAAAAATTGAACAGATATTGTTGCATTTTTAAATGAAACATTTTTTTATGCCAATTTTTTTTAAATTTCTTAATTTTTAAAAAGAAAAATTAAAATAAAGACCTTAATTGGCTAAGATTATGTTTTTCAACATTGTTAGTCATAATTTAACATATTTAACAACAAAACATAATTTATTTTACTTTTTAATTCCAATTTTTATAAAAATTGCTTAAATTTTATGAAGAAATATTAAAAATAACAACTCAATTCAGCTAAATTTATGTTTCTTAACATGTTAGTAAAGACCTCAATTCGGCTAAGATTATGATTTTCAACATAAAGACCTCAATTCGGCTAAGATTATGATTTTCAACATTGTTAGTCACAATTTAACATACTTAACAACAAAACATAATTTATTTTACTTTTTTATTCCAATTTTTTTTACTTGTTTATTACAATTTTTATAAAGTAATATTAAAAATAACAACTTAATTCAGCTAAATTAATGATTCTTAACATGTTAGTAATAATTTAAGATATAATTCAACAAATAAACATAATTTTTTATGCCAATTTTGTTAACATTTTCTTAATTTTTATAGAGAAACATTTAAAATAACAACTAAATTCAGCTAAATTTTAATTTTCAAAACATGAATTTGACTTTTGTATGCCAATTTTTAAACATTGCTTCATTTTTATAAAGTAAAATAACAACTTAATTCAGCTAAATTTATGTTTTTAAACATGTTAATCATATAAAAATTCAACAGATCCTGTTGCATTTTTAAATGAAACATTTTTTTATGCCAATTTTTTTAAAATTTCTTAATTCTTAAAAATAAAAATTAAAATAAAGACCTTAATTCGGCTAAGATTATGATTTTCAACATTGTTAATCATAATTTAACATATTTAACAACAAAACATTATTTTTTTTACTTTTTTATTCCAATTTTTATAAAAATTAATTAATTTGTATAAAGTAATATTAAAAATAACAACTCAATTCAGCTAAATTTATGTTTCTTAACATGTTAGTAATAATTTAAGATATAATTCAACAAATAAACATAATTTTTTATGCCAATTTTTTTAACTTTTCTTAATTTTTATAAAGAAAAATTTAAAATAACAACTAAATTCAGCTAAATTAAAATTTTCAAAACATGACTTTTGACTTTTTTATGCCAATTTTTAAAAATTGCTTCATTTTTATAAAGTAAAATAACAACTTAATTCAGCTAAATTTATGTTTTTAAACATGTTAATCATATAAAAATTCAGCAGATCCTGTTGCATTTTTAAATGAAACATTTTTTTATGCCAATTTTTTTAAAATTTCTTAATTCTTAAAAATAAAAATTAAAATAAAGACCTTAATTCGGCTAAGATTATGATTTTCAACATTGTTAATCATAATTTAACATATTTAACAACAAAACATTATTTATTTTACTTATTTTATTCCAATTATTTATTTTATTCCAATTTTTATAAAAATTGATTAATTTTTATAAAGTAATATTAAAAATAACAACTCAATTCAGCTAAATTTATGTTTCTTAACATGTTAGTAATAATTTAAGATATAATTCAACAAATAAACATAATTTTGTATGCCAATTTTTTTAACATTTTCTTAATTTTTATAAAGAAACATTTAAAATAACAAATAAATTCAGCTAAATTTTAATTTTCAAAACATGACTTTTGACTTTTGTATGCCAATTTTTAAAAATTGCTTCATTTTTATAAAGTAAAATAACAACTTAATTCAGCTAAATTTATGTTTTTAAACATGTTAATCATATAAAAATTCTACAATATTGTTTCATTTTTAAATGAAACATTTTCTTATGCCAATTTTTTTAAAATTTCTTTATTTTTATAAAGAAAAAGTAAAATAACGACCTCAATTCGGCTAAGATTATGATTTTCAACATTGTTAATCATAATTTAATATATTTAACAACAAAACATTATTTATTTTACTTTTTTATTCTAATTTTTATAAAAATTGATTAATTTTTATAAAGTAATATTAAAAATAACAACTCAATTCAGCTAAATTTATGTTTCTTAACATGTTAGTAATAATTTAAGATATAATTCAACAAATAAACATAATTTTTTATGCCAATTTTTTTAACATTTTCTTAATTTTTATAAAGAAACATTTAAAATAACAACTAAATTCAGCTAAATTAAAATTTTCAAAACATCACTTTTGACTTTTTTATGCCAATTTTTAAAAATTGCTTCATTTTTATAAAGTAAAATAACAACTTAATTCAGCTAAATTTATGTTTTTAAACATGTTAATCATATAAAAATTCAACAGATCCTGTTGCATTTTTAAATGAAACATTTTTTTATGCCAATTTTTTAAAATTTCTTAATTCTTAAAAATAAAAATTAAAATAAAGACCTTAATTCGGCTAAGATTATGTTTTTCAACATTGTTAGTCATAATTTAACATATTTAACAACAAAACATAATTTATTTTACTTTTTTATTCCAATTTTTATAAAAATTGCTTAATAATTTAATAATACATGTTAGTAATAATTTAAGATATAATTCAACAAATAAACATAATTTTTTATGCCAATTTTTTTAACATTTTCTTAATTTTTATAAAGAAAAATTTAAAATAACAACTAAATTCAGCTAAATTAAAATTTTCAAAACATGACTTTTGACTTTTTTATGCCAATTTTTAAAAATTGCTTCATTTTTATAAAGTAAAATAACAACTTAATTCAGCTAAATTTATGTTTCTTAACACGTTAATCATATAAAAATTGAACAGATATTGTTGCATTTTTAAATGAAACATTTTTTTATGCCAATTTTTTTTAAATTTCTTAATTTTTAAAAAGAAAAATTAAAATAAAGACCTTAATTGGCTAAGATTATGTTTTTCAACATTGTTAGTCATAATTTAACATATTTAACAACAAAACATAATTTATTTTACTTTTTAATTCCAATTTTTATAAAAATTGCTTAAATTTTATGAAGAAATATTAAAAATAACAACTCAATTCAGCTAAATTTATGTTTCTTAACATGTTAGTAAAGACCTCAATTCGGCTAAGATTATGATTTTCAACATAAAGACCTCAATTCGGCTAAGATTATGATTTTCAACATTGTTAGTCACAATTTAACATACTTAACAACAAAACATAATTTATTTTACTTTTTTATTCCAATTTTTTTTACTTGTTTATTACAATTTTTATAAAGTAATATTAAAAATAACAACTTAATTCAGCTAAATTAATGATTCTTAACATGTTAGTAATAATTTAAGATATAATTCAACAAATAAACATAATTTTTTATGCCAATTTTGTTAACATTTTCTTAATGTTTATAGAGAAACATTTAAAATAACAACTAAATTCAGCTAAATTTTAATTTTCAAAACATGAATTTGACTTTTGTATGCCAATTTTTAAACATTGCTTCATTTTTATAAAGTAAAATAACAACTTAATTCAGCTAAATTTATGTTTTTAAACATGTTAATCATATAAAAATTCAACAGATCCTGTTGCATTTTTAAATGAAACATTTTTTTATGCCAATTTTTTTAAAATTTCTTAATTCTTAAAAATAAAAATTAAAATAAAGACCTTAATTCGGCTAAGATTATGATTTTCAACATTGTTAATCATAATTTAACATATTTAAATAATTTAACGTATGCCAATTTTTAAACATTGCTTCATTTTTATAAAGTAAAATAACAACTTAATTCAGCTAAATTTATGTTTTTAAACATGTTAATCATATAAAAATTCAGCAGATCCTGTTGCATTTTTAAATGAAACATTTTTTTATGCCAATTTTTTTAAAATTTCTTAATTCTTAAAAATAAAAATTAAAATAAAGACCTTAATTCGGCTAAGATTATGATTTTCAACATTGTTAATCATAATTTAACATATTTAACAACAAAACATTATTTATTTTACTTATTTTATTCCAATTATTTATTTTATTCCAATTTTTATAAAAATTGATTAATTTTTATAAAGTAATATTAAAAATAACAACTCAATTCAGCTAAATTTATGTTTCTTAACATGTTAGTAATAATTTAAGATATAATTCAACAAATAAACATAATTTTGTATGCCAATTTTTTTAACATTTTCTTAATTTTTATAAAGAAAAATTTAAAATAACAACTAAATTCAGCTAAATTAAAATTGTCAAAACATGACTTTTGATATTTTTATGCCAATTTTTAAAAATTGCTTCATTTTTATAAAGTAAAATAACAACTTAATTCAGCTTAATTTATGTTTTTAAACATGTTAATCATATAAAAATTCAACAGATATTGTTGTATTTTTAAATGAAACATTTTTTTATGCCAATATTATTAAAACTTCTTAATTTTTAAAAAGAAAAATTAAAAATTAGACCTCAATTCGGCTAAGATTATGATTTTCAACATTGTTAGTCACAATTTAACATATTTAACAACAAAACATAATTTATTTTACTTTTTTATTCCAATTTTTTTTACTTGTTTATTACAATTTTTATAAAGTAATATTAAAAATAACAACTTAATTCAGCTAAATTTATGATTCTTAACATGTTAGTAATAATTTAAGATATAATTCAACAAATAAACATAATTTTTTATGCCAATTTTGTTAACATTTTCTTAATTTTTATAGAGAAACATTTAAAATAACAACTAAATTCAGCTAAATTTTAATTTTCAAAACATGAATTTGACTTTTGTATGCCAATTTTTAAACATTGCTTCATTTTTATAAAGTAAAATAACAACTTAATTCAGCTAAATTTATGTTTTTAAACATGTTAATCATATAAAAATTCAACAGATCCTGTTGCATTTTTAAATGAAACATTTTTTTATGCCAATTTTTTTAAAATTTCTTAATTCTTAAAAATAAAAATTAAAATAAAGACCTTAATTCGGCTAAGATTATGATTTTCAACATTGTTAATCATAATTTAACATATTTAACAACAAAACATTATTTATTTTACTTTTTTATTCCAATTTTTATAAAAATTGATTAATTTGTATAAAGTAATATTAAAAATAACAACTCAATTCAGCTAAATTTATGTTTCTTAACATGTTAGTAATAATTTAAGATATAATTCAACAAATAAACATAATTTTTTATGCCAATTTTTTTAACTTTTCTTAATTTTTATAAAGAAAAATTTAAAATAACAACTAAATTCAGCTAAATTAAAATTTTCAAAACATGACTTTTGACTTTTTTATGCCAATTTTTAAAAATTGCTTCATTTTTATAAAGTAAAATAACAACTTAATTCAGCTAAATTTATGTTTTTAAACATGTTAATCATATAAAAATTCAACAGATCCTGTTGCATTTTTAAATGAAACATTTTTTTATGCCAATTTTTTTAAAATTTCTTAATTCTTAAAAAGAAAAATTAAAATAAAGACCTTAATTCGGCTAAGATTATGATTTTCAACATTGTTAATCATAATTTAACATATTTAACAACAAAACATTATTTATTTTACTTATTTTATTCCAATTATTTATTTTATTCCAATTTTTATAAAAATTGATTAATTTTTATAAAGTAATATTAAAAATAACAACTCAATTCAGCTAAATTTATGTTTCTTAACATGTTAGTAATAATTTAAGATATAATTCAACAAATAAACATAATTTTGTATGCCAATTTTTTTAACATTTTCTTAATTTTTATAAAGAAAAATTTAAAATAACAACTAAATTCAGCTAAATTAAAATTGTCAAAACATGACTTTTGATATTTTTATGCCAATTTTTAAAAATTGCTTCATTTTTATAAAGTAAAATAACAACTTAATTCAGCTTAATTTATGTTTTTAAACATGTTAATCATATAAAAATTCAACAGATATTGTTGTATTTTTAAATGAAACATTTTTTTATGCCAATATTATTAAAACTTCTTAATTTTTAAAAAGAAAAATTAAAAATTAGACCTTAATTCGGCTAAGTTTATGTTTTTCAACATTGTTAGTCATATTTAACAACAAAACATAATTTATTTGACTTTTTTATTACAATTTTTATAAAGTAATATTAAAAATAACAAAAACATGTTAATCATATAAAAATTCAACAGATATTGTTTCATTTTTAAATGAAACATTTTCTTATGCCAATTTTTCTAAAATTTCTTAATTTTTAAAAAGAAAAAGTAAAATAAAGACCTCAATTCGGCTAAGATTGTGATTTTCAACATTGTTAGTCATAATTTAACATATTTAACAACAAAACATAATTTATTTTAATTTTTTATTTTTATTTTTATAAAAATTGAAATTTTTTTTAAAGTAATATTAAAAATAACAACTCAATTCAGCTAAATTTATGTTTCTTAACATGTTAGTAATAATTTAAGATATAATTCAACAAATAAACATAATTTTTTATGCCAATTTTTTTAACATTTTTTTAATTTGTATAAAGAAAAATTTAAAATAACAACTAAATTCAGCTAAATTAAAATTGTCAAAACATGACTTTTGACATTTTTATGCCAATTTTTATAAAAATTGCTTAAATTTTATGAAGAAATATTAAAAATAACAACTTATTCAGCTAAATTTATGTTTTTAAACATGTTAATCATATAAAAATTCAACAGACTTTGTTGCATTTTTAAATGAAACATTTTTTTATGCCATTTTTTTTAAAATTTCTTAATTTATAAAAAGAAAAATTAAAATAAAAACCTTAATTCGGCTAAGATTATGTTTTTCAACATTGTTAGTCATAATTTAACTTTAATTTAAAATATGTAAAATTATGACTAACAATGTTTCAAAACATAAACTTAGCCGAACATAAAATTTTTCTTTTTAAAAATTAAGAAATTTTAAAAAAATTGGCATAAAAAAAATGTTTCATTTAAAAATGCAACAATATCTGTTGAATTTTTATATGATTAATATGTTTAAAAACATAAATTTAGCTGAATAAGTTGTTGTTTTTAATATTTCTTCATAAAATTTAAGCAATTTTTATCAAAATTGGAATAAAAAAGTAAAATAAATTATGTTTTGTTGTTAAATATGTTAAATTATGACTAATAATGTTGAAAAACATAATCGTAGCCAATTAAGGTCTTTATTTTAATTTTTCTTAAAAATTAAGAAATTTAAAAAAAATTGGCATAAAAAAATGTTTCATTTAAAAATGCAACAGGATCTGTTGCATTTTTATATGATTAACATGTTTAAAAACATAAATTTAGCTGAATTAAGTTGTTATTTTACTTTATAAAAATGAAGCAATTTTTAAAAATTGGCATAAAAAGTCAAAAGTCATGTTTTGAAAATTTTAATTTAGCTGAATTTAGGTGTTCTTTTTTGTTAGAAAAATAAGCGTAAAAAAGTCAACTAATTTAGTTAATTGAATTATATTATATGTTAAATTATGATTAAATTGTTTAGAACCATAAATTTAGCTGAATTAGGGAGTTATTTTTAATTTATCATTTAAAAAATTAAAAAATTTCAAAAAAATTTGCATAAAAAAGTCAACTTAATTATGTTTCATTTAAAAATGCAAGAATATCTGTTGAATTTTTATATTATTAACATGTTAAGAAACAAAAATTTAGCTAAATAAGTTTTTATTTTTAATATTTCTTTATAAAATTTAAGCAATTTTTATAAAAATTGGAATAAAAAAGTAAAATAAATTATGTTTTGTTGGTTAATATGTTAAATTATGACTAACAATGTTGAAAAACATAATCTTAGCCGAATTAAGGTCTTTATTTTAATTTTTATTTTTAAGAATTAAGAAATTTTAAAAAAATTGGCATAAAAAAATGTTTCATTTAAAAATGCAACAGGATTTTTACAGGAATTTATGGGTAATAAAATTTTATGTAGCAACAGGTTTTCATGGTTTACATGTTTTAATTGGAACCTCTTTTTTACTAGTATGTTTAGTCCGTCATTTAAATAATCATTTCTCTTCTTCTCATCATTTTGGATTTGTTGCATTTTTATATGATTAACCTGTTTAAAAACATAAATTTAGCTGAATTAAGTTGTTATTTTTAATATTTCTTTAAAAAATTTAAGCAATTTTTATAAAAATTGGAATAAATAGTAAACTAAATTATGTTTTGTTGTTAAATATGTTAAATTATGACTAACAATGTTTAAAAACATAAACTTAGCCGAACATAAAATTTTTCTTTTTAAAAATTAAGAAATTTTAAAAAAATTGGCATAAAAAAAATGTTTCTTTTAAAAATGCAACAATATCTGTTGAATTTTTAAATGATTAACATGTTTAAAAACATAAATTTAGCTGAATAAGTTGTTATTTTTAATATTTCTTCATAAAATTTAAGCAATTTTTATAAAAATTGGAATAAAAAGTAAACTAAATTATGTTTAAAAACATAAATTTAGCTTAATTAAGTTGTTATTTTACTTTATAAAAATGAAGCAATTTTTAAAAATTGGCATAAAAAAGTCAAAAGTCATGTTTTGAAAATTAAAATTTAGCTGAATTTAGTTGTTATTTTAAATGTTTGTTTATAAAAATTAAGAAAATGTTAAAAAAATGGGCTAAAAAATTATGTTTATTTGTTGAATTATATCTTAAATTATTACTAACATGTTAAGAAACATAAATTTAGCTGAATTGAGTTGTTATTTTTAATATTTCTTCATAAAATTTAAGCAATTTTTATAAAAATTGGAATACAAAAGTAAAATAAATTATGTTTTGTTGTTAAATATGTTAAATTATGACTAACAATGTTGAAAAACATAATCTTAGCCGAATTGAGGTCTTTATTTTACTTTTTCTTTTTAAAAATTAAGAAATTTAAAAAAAATTGGCATAAAAAAATGTTTCATTTAAAAATGCAACAATATCTGTTGAATTTTTATATGATTAACATGTTAAGAAACATAAATTTAGCTGAATTAAGTTGTTATTTTACTTTATAAAAATGAAGCAATTTTTAAAAATTGGCATAAAAAAGTCAAAAGTTATGTTTTGAAAATTTTAATTTAGCTGAATTTAGTTGTTATTTTAAATGTTTCTTTATAAAAATTAAGAAAATTAATTAACAACTTAATTCAGCTAAATTTATGTTTCTTAACATGTTAGTAATAATTTAAGATATAATTCAACAAATAAACATAATTTTTTATGCTCATTTTTTTAACATTTTCTTAATTTTTATAAAGAAACATTTAAAATAACAAATAAATTCAGCTAAATTTTAATTTTCAAAACATGACTTTTGACTTTTGTATGCCAATTTTTAAAAATTGCTTCATTTTTATAAAGTAAAATAACAACTTAATTCAGCTAAATTTATGTTTTTAAACATGTTAATCATATAAAAATTCTACAGATATTGTTTCATTTTTAAATGAAACATTTTCTTATGCCAATTTTTTTAAAATTTCTTTATTTTTATAAAGAAAAAGTAAAATAACGACCTCAATTCGGCTAAGATTATGATTTTCAACATTGTTAATCATAATTTAACATATTTAACAACAAAACATTATTTATTTTACTTTTTTATTCTAATTTTTATAAAAATTGATTAATTTTTATAAAGTAATATTAAAAATAACAACTCAATTCAGCTAAATTTATGTTTCTTAACATGTTAGTAATAATTTAAGATATAATTCAACAAATATACATAATTTTTTATGCCAATTTTTTTAACATTTTCTTAATTTTTATAAAGAAACATTTAAAATAACAACTAAATTCAGCTAAATTAAAATTTTCAAAACATGACTTTTGACTTTTTTATGCCAATTTTTAAAAATTGCTTCATTTTTATAAAGTAAAATAACAACTTAATTCAGCTAAATTTATGTTTTTAAACATGTTAATCATATAAAAATTCAACAGATCCTGTTGCATTTTTAAATGAAACATTTTTTTATGCCAATTTTTTAAAATTTCTTAATTCTTAAAAATAAAAATTAAAATAAAGACCTTAATTCGGCTAAGATTATGTTTTTCAACATTGTTAGTCATAATTTAACATATTTAACAACAAAACATAATTTATTTTACTTTTTTATTCCAATTTTTATAAAAATTGCTTAAATTTTATAAAGAAATATTAAAAATAACAACTTATTCAGCTAAATTTATGTTTCTTAACATGTTAGTAATAATTTAAGATATAATTCAACAAATAAACATAATTTTTTATGCTCATTTTTTTAACATTTTCTTAATTTTTATAAACAAACATTTAAAATAACAACTAAATTCAGCTAAATTTTAATTTTCAAAACATGACTTTTGACTTTTTTATGCCAATTTTTAGAAATTGCTTCATTTTTATAAAGTAAAATAACAACTTAATTCAGCTTAATTTATGTTGTTAAACATGTTAATCATATAAAAATTCAACAGATACTGTTTCATTTTTAAATGTAACATTTTTTATGCCAATTTTTTTAAAATTTCTTAATTCTTAAAAATAAAAATTAAAATAAAGACCTTAATTCGGCTAAGATTATGTTTTTCAACATTGTTAGTCATAATTTAACATATTTAACAACAAAACATAATTTATTTTACTTTTTTATTCCAATTTTTATAAAAATTGCTTAAATTTTATAAAGAAATATTAAAAATAACAACTTATTCAGCTAAATTTATGTTTCTTAACATGTTAGTAAAGACCTCAATTCGGCTAAGATTATGATTTTCAACATAAAGACCTCAATTCGGCTAAGATTATGATTTTCAACATTGTTAGTCACAATTTAACATATTTAACAACAAAACATAATTTATTTTACTTTTTTATTCCAATTTTTTTTACTTGTTTATTACAATTTTTATAAAGTAATATTAAAAATAACAACTTAATTCAGCTAAATTTATGATTCTTAACATGTTAGTAATAATTTAAGATATAATTCAACAAATAAACATAATTTTTTATGCCAATTTTGTTAACATTTTCTTAATTTTTATAGAGAAACATTTAAAATAACAACTAAATTCAGCTAAATTTTAATTTTCAAAACATGAATTTGACTTTTGTATGCCAATTTTTAAACATTGCTTCATTTTTATAAAGTAAAATAACAACTTAATTCAGCTAAATTTATGTTTTTAAACATGTTAATCATATAAAAATTCAACAGATCCTGTTGCATTTTTAAATGAAACATTTTTTTATGCCAATTTTTTTAAAATTTCTTAATTCTTAAAAATAAAAATTAAAATAAAGACCTTAATTCGGCTAAGATTATGATTTTCAACATTGTTAATCATAATTTAACATATTTAACAACAAAACATTATTTATTTTACTTTTTTATTCCAATTTTTATAAAAATTGATTAATTTGTATAAAGTAATATTAAAAATAACAACTCAATTCAGCTAAATTTATGTTTCTTAACATGTTAGTAATAATTTAAGATATAATTCAACAAATAAACATAATTTTTTATGCCAATTTTTTTAACATTTTCTTAATTTTTATAAAGAAAAATTTAAAATAACAACTAAATTCAGCTAAATTTTAATTTTCAAAACATGAATTTGACTTTTGTATGCCAATTTTTAAACATTGCTTCATTTTTATAAAGTAAAATAACAACTTAATTCAGCTAAATTTATGTTTCTTAACATGTTAATCATATAAAAATTCAACAGAGTTGCATTTTTAAATGAAACATTTTTTTATGCCAATTTTTTTTAAATTTCTTAATTTTTAAAAAGAAAAAGTAAAATAAAGACCTCAATTCGGCTAAGATTATGTTTTTCAACATTGTTAGTCATAATTTAACATATTTAACAACAAAACATAATTTATTTTACTTTTGTATTCCAATTTTTATAAAAATTGCTTAAATTTTATGAAGAAATATTAAAAATAACAACTCAATTCAGCTAAATTTATGTTTCTTAACATGTTAGTAATAATTTAAGATATAATTCAACAAATAAATATAATTTTTTATGCCAATTTTGTTAACATTTTCTTAATTTTTATAGAGAAACATTTAAAATAACAACTAAATTCAGCTAAATTTTAATTTTCAAAACATGAATTTGACTTTTGTATGCCAATTTTTAAACATTGCTTCATTTTTATAAAGTAAAATAACAACTTAATTCAGCTAAATTTATGTTTTTAAACATGTTAATCATATAAAAATTCAACAGATCCTGTTGCATTTTTAAATGAAACATTTTTTTATGCCAATTTTTTTAAAATTTCTTAATTCTTAAAAATAAAAATTAAAATAAAGACCTTAATTCGGCTAAGATTATGATTTTCAACATTGTTAATCATAATTTAACATATTTAACAACAAAACATTATTTATTTTACTTTTTTATTCCAATTTTTATAAAAATTGATTAATTTGTATAAAGTAATATTAAAAATAACAACTCAATTCAGCTAAATTTATGTTTCTTAACATGTTAGTAATAATTTAAGATATAATTCAACAAATAAACATAATTTTTTATGCCAATTTTTTTAACTTTTCTTAATTTTTATAAAGAAAAATTTAAAATAACAACTAAATTCAGCTAAATTAAAATTTTCAAAACATGACTTTTGACTTTTTTATGCCAATTTTTAAAAATTGCTTCATTTTTATAAAGTAAAATAACAACTTAATTCAGCTAAATTTATGTTTTTAAACATGTTAATCATATAAAAATTCAACAGATCCTGTTGCATTTTTAAATGAAACATTTTTTTATGCCAATTTTTTTAAAATTTCTTAATTCTTAAAAATAAAAATTAAAATAAAGACCTTAATTCGGCTAAGATTATGATTTTCAACATTGTTAATCATAATTTAACATATTTAACAACAAAACATTATTTATTTTACTTATTTTATTCCAATTATTTATTTTATTCCAATTTTTATAAAAATTGATTAATTTTTATAAAGTAATATTAAAAATAACAACTCAATTCAGCTAAATTTATGTTTCTTAACATGTTAGTAATAATTTAAGATATAATTCAACAAATAAACATAATTTTGTATGCCAATTTTTTTAACATTTTCTTAATTTTTATAAAGAAAAATTTAAAATAACAACTAAATTCAGCTAAATTAAAATTGTCAAAACATGACTTTTGACTTTTTTATGCCAATTTTTAAAAATTGCTTCATTTTTATAAAGTAAAATAACAACTTAATTAAGCTAAATTTATGTTTTTAAACATAATTTAGTTTACTTTTTATTCCAATTTTTATAAAAATTGCTTAAATTTTATGAAGAAATATTAAAAATAACAACTTATTCAGCTAAATTTATGTTTTTAAACATGTTAATCATATAAAAATTCAACAGACTTTGTTGCATTTTTAAATGAAACATTTTTTTATGCCATTTTTTTTAAAATTTCTTAATTTATAAAAAGAAAAATTAAAATAAAAACCTTAATTCGGCTAAGATTATGTTTTTCAACATTGTTAGTCATAATTTAACTTTAATTTAAAATATGTAAAATTATGACTAACAATGTTTCAAAACATAAACTTAGCCGAACATAAAATTTTTCTTTTTAAAAATTAAGAAATTTTAAAAAAATTGGCATAAAAAAAATGTTTCATTTAAAAATGCAACAATATCTGTTGAATTTTTATATGATTAACATGTTTAAAAAAATAAATTTAGCTGAATAAGTTGTTGTTTTTAATATTTCTTCATAAAATTTAAGCAATTTTTATCAAAATTGGAATAAAAAAGTAAAATAAATTATGTTTTGTTGTTAAATATGTTAAATTATGACTAATAATGTTGAAAAACATAATCGTAGCCAATTAAGGTCTTTATTTTAATTTTTCTTAAAAATTAAGAAATTTAAAAAAAATTGGCATAAAAAAATGTTTCATTTAAAAATGCAACAGGATCTGTTGCATTTTTATATGATTAACATGTTTAAAAACATAAATTTAGCTGAATTAAGTTGTTATTTTACTTTATAAAAATGAAGCAATTTTTCAAAATTGGCATAAAAAGTCAAAAGTCATGTTTTGAAAATTTTAATTTAGCTGAATTTAGGTGTTCTTTTTTGTTAGAAAAATAAGCGTAAAAAAGTCAACTAATTTAGTTAATTGAATTATATTATATGTTAAATTATGATTAAATTGTTTAGAACCATAAATTTAGCTGAATTAGGGAGTTATTTTTAATTTATCATTTAAAAAATTAAAAAATTTCAAAAAAATTTGCATAAAAAAGTCAACTTAATTATGTTTCATTTAAAAATGCAAGAATATCTGTTGAATTTTTATATTATTAACATGTTAAGAAACAAAAATTTAGCTAAATAAGTTTTTATTTTTAATATTTCTTTATAAATTTAAGCAATTTTTATAAAAATTGGAATAAAAAAGTAAAATAAATTATGTTTTGTTGGTTAATATGTTAAATTATGACTAACAATGTTGAAAAACATAATCTTAGCCGAATTAAGGTCTTTATTTTAATTTTTATTTTTAAGAATTAAGAAATTTTAAAAAAATTGGCATAAAAAAATGTTTCATTTAAAAATGCAACAGGATCTGTTGCATTTTTATATGATTAACCTGTTTAAAAACATAAATTTAGCTGAATTAAGTTGTTATTTTTAATATTTCTTTAAAAAATTTAAGCAATTTTTATAAAAATTGGAATAAATAGTAAACTATTTTTAAATGAAACATTTTGCATTTTTAAATGAAACATTTTTTTATGCCAATTTTTTTAAAATTTCTTAATTCTTAAAAATAAAAATTAAAATAAAGACCTTAATTCGGCTAAGATTATGATTTTCAACATTGTTAATCATAATTTAACATATTTAACAACAAAACATTATTTATTTTACTTTTTTATTCCAATTTTTATAAAAATTGATTAATTTGTATAAAGTAATATTAAAAATAACAACTCAATTCAGCTAAATTTATGTTTCTTAACATGTTAGTAATAATTTAAGATATAATTCAACAAATAAATATAATTTTTTATGCCAATTTTGTTTGTTAATCATATAAAAATTCAACAGATATTGTTGCATTTTTAAATGAAACATTTTTTTATGCCAATTTTTTTTAAATTTCTTAATTTTTAAAAAGCAAAAGTAAAATAAAGACCTCAATTCGGCTAAGATTATGTTTTTCAACATTGTTAGTCATAATTTAACATATTTAACAACAAAACATAATTTATTTTACTTTTGTATTCCAATTTTTATAAAAATTGCTTAAATTTTATGAAGAAATATTAAAAATAACAACTCAATTCAGCTAAATTTATGTTTCTTAACATGTTAGTAATAATTTAAGATATAATTCAACAAATAAATATAATTTTTTATGCCAATTTTGTTAACATTTTCTTAATTTTTATAGAGAAACATTTAAAATAACAACTAAATTCAGCTAAATTTTAATTTTCAAAACATGAATTTGACTTTTGTATGCCAATTTTTAAACATTGCTTCATTTTTATAAAGTAAAATAACAACTTAATTCAGCTAAATTTATGTTTTTAAACATGTTAATCATATAAAAATTCAACAGATCCTGTTGCATTTTTAAATGAAACATTTTTTTATGCCAATTTTTTTAAAATTTCTTAATTCTTAAAAATAAAAATTAAAATAAAAACCTTAATTCGGCTAAGATTATGATTTTCAACATTGTTAATCATAATTTAACATATTTAACAACAAAACATTATTTATTTTACTTTTTTATTCCAATTTTTATAAAAATTGATTAATTTGTATAAAGTAATATTAAAAATAACAACTCAATTCAGCTAAATTTATGTTTCTTAATATGTTAGTAATAATTTAAGATATAATTCAACAAATAAACATAATTTTTTATGCCAATTTTTTTAACTTTTCTTAATTTTTATAAAGAAAAATTTAAAATAACAACTAAATTCAGCTAAATTAAAATTTTCAAAACATGACTTTTGACTTTTTTATGCCAATTTTTAAAAATTGCTTCATTTTTATAAAGTAAAATAACAACTTAATTCAGCTAAATTTATGTTTTTAAACATGTTAATCATATAAAAATTCAACAGATCCTGTTGCATTTTTAAATGAAACATTTTTTTATGCCAATTTTTTTAAAATTTCTTAATTCTTAAAAATAAAAATTAAAATAAAGACCTTAATTCGGCTAAGATTATGATTTTCAACATTGTTAATCATAATTTAACATATTTAACAACAAAACATTATTTATTTTACTTATTTTATTCCAATTATTTATTTTATTCCAATTTTTATAAAAATTGATTAATTTTTATAAAGTAATATTAAAAATAACGACTCAATTCAGCTAAATTTATGTTTCTTAACATGTTAGTAATAATTTAAGATATAATTCAACAAATAAACATAATTTTGTATGCCAATTTTTTTAACATTTTCTTAATTTTTATAAAGAAAAATTTAAAATAACAACTAAATTCAGCTAAATTAAAATTGTCAAAACATGACTTTTGACTTTTTTATGCCAATTTTTAAAAATTGCTTCATTTTTATAAAGTAAAATAACAACTTAATTAAGCTAAATTTATGTTTTTAAACATAATTTAGTTTACTTTTTATTCCAATTTTTATAAAAATTGCTTAAATTTTATGAAGAAATATTAAAAATAACAACTTATTCAGCTAAATTTATGTTTTTAAACATGTTAATCATATAAAAATTCAACAGACTTTGTTGCATTTTTAAATGAAACATTTTTTTATGCCAATTTTTTTAAAATTTCTTAATTCTTAAAAATAAAAATTAAAATAAAGACCTTAATTCGGCTAAGATTATGATTTTCAACATTGTTAATCATAATTTAACATATTTAACAACAAAACATTATTTATTTTACTTATTTTATTCCAATTATTTATTTTATTCCAATTTTTATAAAAATTGATTAATTTTTATAAAGTAATATTAAAAATAACAACTCAATTCAGCTAAATTTATGTTTCTTAACATGTTAGTAATAATTTAAGATATAATTCAACAAATAAACATAATTTTGTATGCCAATTTTTTTAACATTTTCTTAATTTTTATAAAGAAAAATTTAAAATAACAACTAAATTCAGCTAAATTAAAATTGTCAAAACATGACTTTTGATATTTTTATGCCAATTTTTAAAAATTGCTTCATTTTTATAAAGTAAAATAACAACTTAATTCAGCTTAATTTATGTTTTTAAACATGTTAATCATATAAAAATTCAACAGATATTGTTGTATTTTTAAATGAAACATTTTTTTATGCCAATATTATTAAAACTTCTTAATTTTTAAAAAGAAAAATTAAAAATTAGACCTCAATTCGGCTAAGATTATGATTTTCAACATTGTTAGTCACAATTTAACATATTTAACAACAAAACATAATTTATTTTACTTTTTTATTCCAATTTTTTTTACTTGTTTATTACAATTTTTATAAAGTAATATTAAAAATAACAACTTAATTCAGCTAAATTTATGATTCTTAACATGTTAGTAATAATTTAAGATATAATTCAACAAATAAACATAATTTTTTATGCCAATTTTGTTAACATTTTCTTAATTTTTATAGAGAAACATTTAAAATAACAACTAAATTCAGCTAAATTTTAATTTTCAAAACATGAATTTGACTTTTGTATGCCAATTTTTAAACATTGCTTCATTTTTATAAAGTAAAATAACAACTTAATTCAGCTAAATTTATGTTTTTAAACATGTTAATCATATAAAAATTCAACAGATCCTGTTGCATTTTTAAATGAAACATTTTTTTATGCCAATTTTTTTAAAATTTCTTAATTCTTAAAAATAAAAATTAAAATAAAGACCTTAATTCGGCTAAGATTATGATTTTCAACATTGTTAATCATAATTTAACATATTTAACAACAAAACATTATTTATTTTACTTTTTTATTCCAATTTTTATAAAAATTGATTAATTTGTATAAAGTAATATTAAAAATAACAACTCAATTCAGCTAAATTTATGTTTCTTAACATGTTAGTAATAATTTAAGATATAATTCAACAAATAAACATAATTTTTTATGCCAATTTTTTTAACTTTTCTTAATTTTTATAAAGAAAAATTTAAAATAACAACTAAATTCAGCTAAATTAAAATTTTCAAAACATGACTTTTGACTTTTTTATGCCAATTTTTAAAAATTGCTTCATTTTTATAAAGTAAAATAACAACTTAATTCAGCTAAATTTATGTTTTTAAACATGTTAATCATATAAAAATTCAACAGATCCTGTTGCATTTTTAAATGAAACATTTTTTTATGCCAATTTTTTTAAAATTTCTTAATTCTTAAAAAGAAAAATTAAAATAAAGACCTTAATTCGGCTAAGATTATGATTTTCAACATTGTTAATCATAATTTAACATATTTAACAACAAAACATTATTTATTTTACTTATTTTATTCCAATTATTTATTTTATTCCAATTTTTATAAAAATTGATTAATTTTTATAAAGTAATATTAAAAATAACAACTCAATTCAGCTAAATTTATGTTTCTTAACATGTTAGTAATAATTTAAGATATAATTCAACAAATAAACATAATTTTGTATGCCAATTTTTTTAACATTTTCTTAATTTTTATAAAGAAAAATTTAAAATAACAACTAAATTCAGCTAAATTAAAATTGTCAAAACATGACTTTTGATATTTTTATGCCAATTTTTAAAAATTGCTTCATTTTTATAAAGTAAAATAACAACTTAATTCAGCTTAATTTATGTTTTTAAACATGTTAATCATATAAAAATTCAACAGATATTGTTGTATTTTTAAATGAAACATTTTTTTATGCCAATATTATTAAAACTTCTTAATTTTTAAAAAGAAAAATTAAAAATTAGACCTTAATTCGGCTAAGTTTATGTTTTTCAACATTGTTAGTCATATTTAACAACAAAACATAATTTATTTGACTTTTTTATTACAATTTTTATAAAGTAATATTAAAAATAACAAAAACATGTTAATCATATAAAAATTCAACAGATATTGTTTCATTTTTAAATGAAACATTTTCTTATGCCAATTTTTCTAAAATTTCTTAATTTTTAAAAAGAAAAAGTAAAATAAAGACCTCAATTCGGCTAAGATTGTGATTTTCAACATTGTTAGTCATAATTTAACATATTTAACAACAAAACATAATTTATTTTAATTTTTTATTTTTATTTTTATAAAAATTGAAATTTTTTTTAAAGTAATATTAAAAATAACAACTCAATTCAGCTAAATTTATGTTTCTTAACATGTTAGTAATAATTTAAGATATAATTCAACAAATAAACATAATTTTTTATGCCAATTTTTTTAACATTTTTTTAATTTGTATAAAGAAAAATTTAAAATAACAACTAAATTCAGCTAAATTAAAATTGTCAAAACATGACTTTTGACATTTTTATGCCAATTTTTATAAAAATTGCTTAAATTTTATGAAGAAATATTAAAAATAACAACTTATTCAGCTAAATTTATGTTTTTAAACATGTTAATCATATAAAAATTCAACAGACTTTGTTGCATTTTTAAATGAAACATTTTTTTATGCCATTTTTTTTAAAATTTCTTAATTTATAAAAAGAAAAATTAAAATAAAAACCTTAATTCGGCTAAGATTATGTTTTTCAACATTGTTAGTCATAATTTAACTTTAATTTAAAATATGTAAAATTATGACTAACAATGTTTCAAAACATAAACTTAGCCGAACATAAAATTTTTCTTATTAAATTATTAAATTCAACAGATCCTGTTGCATTTTCAACAATTAAGAAATTTTAAAAAAAAATTGGCATAAAAAAATGTTTCATTTAAAAATGCAACAATATCTGTTGAATTCGTAAAAAAGTAAACTAAATGTTTTGTTGTTAAATATGTTAAATTATGACTAACAATGTTGAAAAACATAAACTTAGCCGAATTAAGGTCTAATTTTTAATTTTTCTTTTTAAAAATTAAGAAGTTTTAATAATATTGGCATAAAAAAATGTTTCATTTAAAAATACAACAATATCTGTTGAATTTTTATATGATTAACATGTTTAAAAACATAAATTAAGCTGAATTAAGTTGTTATTTTACTTTATAAAAATGAAGCAATTTTTAAAAATTGGCATAAAAAAGTCAAAAGTCATGTTTTGAAAATTTTAATTTAGCTGAATTTAGGTGTTCTTTTTTGTTAGAAAAATAAGCGTAAAAAAGTCAACTAATTTAGTTAATTGAATTATATTATATGTTAAATTATGATTAAAATGTTTAGAACCATAAATTTAGCTGAATTAGGGAGTTATTTTTAATTTTTCATTTAAAAAATTAAAAAATTTCAAAAAAATTTGCATCAAAAAGTCAACTTAATTATGTTTCATTTAAAAATGCAAGAATATCTGTTGAATTTTTATATTATTAACATGTTAAGAAACATAAATTTAGCTAAATAGTTGTTATTTTTAATATTTCTTTATAAAATTTAAGCAATTTTTATAAAAATTGGAATAAAAAAGTAAAATAAATTATGTTTTGTTGTTAAATATGTTAAATTATGACTAACAATGTTGAAAAACATAATCTTAGCCGAATTAAGGTCTTTATTTTAATTTTCATTTATTTTTAAGAATTAAGAAATTTTAAAAAAATTGGCATAAAAAAATGTTTCATTTAAAAATGCAACAGGATCTGTTGTATTTTTATATGATTAACATGTTTAAAAACATAAATTTAGCTGAATTAAGTTGTTATTTTACTTTATAAAAATGAAGCAATTTTTCAAAATTGGCATAAAAAGTCAAAAGTCATGTTTTGAAAATTTTAATTTAGCTGAATTTAGGTGTTCTTTTTTGTTAGAAAAATAAGCGTAAAAAAGTCAACTAATTTAGTTAATTGAATTATATTATATGTTAAATTATGATTAAAATGTTTAGAACCATAAATTTAGCTGAATTAGGGAGTTATTTTTAATTTTTCATTTAAAAAATTAAAAAATTTCAAAAAAATTTGCATAAAAAAGTCAACTTAATTATGTTTCATTTAAAAATGCAAGAATATCTGTTGAATTTTTATATTATTAACATGTTAAGAAACAAAAATTTAGCTAAATAAGTTTTTATTTTTAATATTTCTTTATAAAATTTAAGCAATTTTTATAAAAATTGGAATAAAAAAGTAAAATAAATTATGTTTTGTTGTTAAATATGTTAAATTATGACTAGCAATGTTGAAAAACATAATCTTAGCCGAATTAAGGTCTTTATTTTAATTTTCATTTATTTTTAAGAATTAAGAAATTTTAAAAAAATTGGCATAAAAAAATGTTTCATTTAAAAATGCAACAGGATCTGTTGTATTTTTATATGATTAACATGTGTAAAAACATAAATTTAGCTGAATTAAGTTGTTATTTTACTTTATAAAAATGAAGCAATTTTTCAAAATTGGCATAAAAAGTCAAAAGTCATGTTTTGAAAATTTTAATTTAGCTGAATTTAGGTGTTCTTTTTTGTTAGAAAAATAAGCGTAAAAAAGTCAACTAATTTAGTTAATTGAATTATATTATATGTTAAATTATGATTAAAATGTTTAGAACCATAAATTTAGCTGAATTAGAGAGTTATTTTTAATTTTTCATTTAAAAAATTAAAAAATTTCAAAAAAATTTGCATAAAAAAGTCAACTTAATTATGTTTCATTTAAAAATGCAAGAATATCTGTTGAATTTTTATATTATTAACCTGTTTAAAAACATAAATTTAGCTGAATTAAGTTGTTATTTTTAATATTTCTTTAAAAAATTTAAGCAATTTTTATAAAAATTGGAATAAATAGTAAACTAAATTATGTTTTGTTGTTAAATATGTTAAATTATGACTAACAATGTTGAAAAACATAATCTTAGCCGAATTAAGGTCTTTATTTTAATTTTCATTTATTTTTAAGAATTAAGAAATTTTAAAAAAATTGGCATAAAAAAATGTTTCATTTAAAAATGCAACAGGATCTGTTGTATTTTTATATGATTAACATGTTTAAAAACATAAATTTAGCTGAATTAAGTTGTTATTTTACTTTATAAAAATGAAGCAATTTTTCAAAATTGGCATAAAAAGTCAAAAGTCATGTTTTGAAAATTTTAATTTAGCTGAATTTAGGTGTTCTTTTTTGTTAGAAAAATAAGCGTAAAAAAGTCAACTAATTTAGTTAATTGAATTATATTATATGTTAAATTATGATTAAAATGTTTAGAACCATAAATTTAGCTGAATTAGGGAGTTATTTTTAATTTTTCATTTAAAAAATTAAAAAATTTCAAAAAAATTTGCATAAAAAAGTCAACTTAATTATGGTTCATTTAAAAATGCAAGAATATCTGTTGAATTTTTATATTATTAACATGTTAAGAAACATAAATTTAGCTAAATAAGTTTTTATTTTTAATATTTCTTTATAAAATTTAAGCAATTTTTATAAAAATTGGAATAAAAAAGTAAAATAAATTATGTTTTGTTGTTAAATATGTTAAATTATGACTAACAATGTTGAAAAACATAATCTTAGCCGAATGAAAAATTAAAAATAACTCCCTAATTCAGCTAAATTTATGGTTCTAAACATTTTAATCATAATTTAACATATAATATAATTCAATTAACTAAATTAGTTGACTTTTTTACGCTTATTTTTCTAACAAAAAAGAACACCTAAATTCAGCTAAATTAAAATTTTCAAAACATGACTTTTGACTTTTTTATGCCAATTTTAAAAAATAAATTAAAAAATTTCACAAAAATTTGCATAAAAAAGTCAACTTAATTATGTTTCATTTAAAAATGCAAGAATATCTGTTGAATTTTTATATTATTAACATGTTAAGAAACATAAATTTAGCTAAATAAGTTTTTATTTTTAATATTTCTTTATAAAATTTAAGCAATTTTTATAAAAATTGGAATAAAAAAGTAAAATAAATTATGTTTTGTTGTTAAATATGTTAAATTATGACTAACAATGTTGAAAAACATAATCTTAGCCGAATTAAGGTCTTTATTTTAATTTTTATTTTTAAGAATTAAGAAATTATAAAAAAATTGGCATAAAAAAATGTTTCATTTAAAAATGCAACAGGATCTGTTGCATTTTTATATGATTAACCTGTTTAAAAACATAAATTTAGCTGAATTAAGTTGTTATTTTTAATATTTCTTTAAAAAATTTAAGCAATTTTTATAAAAATTGGAATAAAAAGTAAACTAAATTATGTTTTGTTGTAAAATATGTTAAATTATGACTAACAATGTTGAAAAACATAATCTTAGCCGAATTAAGGTCTTTATTTTAATTTTAATTTTTAAGAATTAAGAAATTTTAAAAAAATTGGCATAAAAAAATGTTTCATTTAAAAATGCAACAGGATCTGTAGCATTTTTATATGATTAACCTGTTTAAAAACATAAATTTAGCTGAATTAAGTTGTTATTTTTAATATTTCTTTAAAAAATTTAAGCAATTTTTATAAAAATTGGAATAAATAGTAAACTAAATTATGACTAACAATGTTTAAAAACATAAACTTAGCCGAACATAAAATTTTTCTTTTTAAAAATTAAGAAATTTTAAAAAAATTGGCATAAAAAAAATGTTTCATTTAAAAATGCAACAATATATGTTGAATTTTTATATGATTAACATGTTTAAAAACATAAATTTAGCTGAATAAGTTGTTATTTTTAATATTTCTTCATAAAATTTAAGCAATTTTTATCAAAATTGGAATAAAAAAGTAAAATAAATTATGTTTTGTTGTTAAATATATTAAATTATGACTAATAATGTTGAAAAACATAATCTTAGCCAATTAAGGTCTTTATTTTAATTTTTCTTCTTAAAAATTAAGAAATTTAAAAAAAATTGGCATAAAAAAATGTTACATTTAAAAATGCAATAATATCTGTTGAATTTTTATATGATTAACATGTTTAAAAACATAAATTTAGCTGAATAAGTTGTTATTTTTAATATTTCTTCATAAAATTTAAGCAATTTTTATCAAAATTTTAATAAAAAAGTAAAATAAATTATGTTTTGTTGTTAAATATGTTAAATTATGACTAACAATGTTGAAAAACATAATCTTAGCCGAATTAAGGTCTTTATTTTAATTTTTATTTTTAAGAATTAAGAAATTTTAAAAAAAAATTGGCATAAAAAAATGTTTCATTTAAAAATGCAACAATATCTGTTGAATTCGTAAAAAAGTAAACTAAATGTTTTGTTGTTAAATATGTTAAATTATGACTAACAATGTTGAAAAACATAAACTTAGCCGAATTAATGTCTAATTTTTAATTTTTCTTTTTAAAAATTAAGAAGTTTTAATAATATTGGCATAAAAAAATGTTTCATTTAAAAATACAACAGTATCTGTTGAATTTTTATATGATTAACATGTTTAAAAACATAAATTAAGCTGAATTAAGTTGTTATTTTACTTTATAAAAATGAAGCAATTTTTAAAAATTGGCATAAAAAAGTCAAAAGTCATGTTTTGAAAATTTTAATTTAGCTGAATTTAGGTGTTCTTTTTTGTTAGAAAAATAAGCGTAAAAAAGTCAACTAATTTAGTTAATTGAATTATAGTATATGTTAAATTATGATTAAAATGTTTAGAACCATAAATTTAGCTGAATTAGGGAGTTATTTTTAATTTTTCATTTAAAAAATTAAAAAATTTCAAAAAAATTTGCATAAAAAAGTCAACTTAATTATGTTTCATTTAAAAATGCAAGAATATCTGTTGAATTTTTATATTATTAACATGTTAAGAAACATAAATTTAGCTAAATAGTTGTTATTTTTAATATTCCTTTATAAAATTTTAGCAATTTTTATAAAAATTGGAATAAAAAAGTAAAATAAATTATGTTTTGTTGTTAAATATGTTAAATTATGACTAATAATGTTGAAAAACATAATCTTAGCCAATTAAGGTCTTTATTTTAATTTTTCTTTTTAAAAATTAAGAAATTTAAAAAAAATTGGCATAAAAAAATGTTACATTTAAAAATGCAACAATATCTGTTGAATTTTTATATGATTAACATGTTTAAAAACATAAATTTAGCTGAATAAGTTGTTATTTTTAATATTTCTTCATAAAATTTAAGCAATTTATATCAAAATTGGAATAAAAAAGTAAAATAAATTATATTTTGTTGTTAAATAAGTTAAATTATGACTAACAATGTTGAAAAACATAATCTTAGCCAATTAAGGTCTTTATTTTAATTTTTCTTTTTAAAAATTAAGAAATTTAAAAAAAAAATTGGCATAAAAAAATGTTTCATTTAAAAATGCAACAATATCTGTTGAATTCGTAAAAAAGTAAACTAAATGTTTTGTTGTTAAATATGTTAAATTATGACTAACAATGTTGAAAAACATAAACTTAGCCGAATTAAGGTCTAATTTTTAATTTTTCTTTTTAAAAATTAAGAAGTTTTAATAATATTGGCATAAAAAAATGTTTCATTTAAAAATACAACAATATCTGTTGAATTTTTACATGATTAACATGTTTAAAAACATAAATTAAGCTGAATTAAGTTGTTATTTTACTTTATAAAAATGAAGCAATTTTTAAAAATTGGCATAAAAAAGTCAAAAGTCATGTTTTGAAAATTTTAATTTAGCTGAATTTAGGTGTTCTTTTTTGTTAGAAAAATAAGCGTAAAAAAGTCAACTAATTTAGTTAATTGAATTATATTATATGTTAAATTATGATTAAAATGTTTAGAACCATAAATTTAGCTGAATTAGGGAGTTATTTTTAATTTTTCATTTAAAAAATTAAAAAATTTCAAAAAAATTTGCATCAAAAAGTCAACTTAATTATGTTTCATTTAAAAATGCAAGAATATCTGTTGAATTTTTATATTATTAACATGTTAAGAAACATAAATTTAGCTAAATAAGTTTTTATTTTTAATATTTCTTTATAAAATTTTAGCAATTATTATAAAAATTGGAATAAAAAAGTAAAATAAATTATGTTTTGTTGTTAAATATGTTAAATTATGACTAACAATGTTGAAAAACATAATCTTAGCCGAATTAAGGTCTTTATTTTAATTTTTATTTTTAAGAATTAAGAAATTATAAAAAAATTGGCATAAAAAAATGTTTCATTTAAAAATGCAACAGGATCTGTTGCATTTTTATATGATTAACCTGTTTAAAAACATAAATTTAGCTGAATTAAGTTGTTATTTTTAATATTTCTTTAAAAAATTTAAGCAATTTTTATAAAAATTGGAATAAAAAGTAAACTAAATTATGTTTTGTTGTAAAATATGTTAAATTATGACTAACAATGTGGAAAAACATAATCTTAGCCGAATTAAGGTCTTTATTTTAATTTTTATTTTTAAGAATTAAGAAATTTTAAAAAAATTGGCATAAAAAAATGTTTCATTTAAAAATGCAACAGGATCTGTAGCATTTTTATATGATTAACCTGTTTAAAAACATAAATTTAGCTGAATTAAGTTGTTATTTTTAATATTTCTTTAAAAAATTTAAGCAATTTTTATAAAAATTGGAATAAATAGTAAACTAAATTATGATTAACAATGTTTAAAAACATAAACTTAGCCGAACATAAAATTTTTCTTTTTAAAAATTAAGAAATTTTAAAAAAATTGGCATAAAAAAAATGTTTCATTTAAAAATGCAACAATATATGTTGAATTTTTATATGATTAACATGTTTAAAAACATAAATTTAGCTGAATAAGTTGTTATTTTTAATATTTCTTCATAAAATTTAAGCAATTTTTATCAAAATTGGAATAAAAAAGTAAAATAAATTATGTTTTGTTGTTAAATATGTTAAATTATGACTAATAATGTTGAAAAACATAATCTTAGCCAATTAAGGTCTTTATTTTAATTTTTCTTTTTAAAAATTAAGAAATTTAAAAAAAATTGGCATAAAAAAATGTTACATTTAAAAATGCAATAATATCTGTTGAATTTTTATATGATTAACATGTTTAAAAACATAAATTTAGCTGAATAAGTTGTTATTTTTAATATTTCTTCATAAAATTTAAGCAATTTTTATCAAAATTGGAATAAAAAAGTAAAATAAATTATGTTTTGTTGTTAAATATGTTGACTAACAATGTTGAAAAACATAATCTTAGCCAATTAAGGTCTTTATTTTAATTTTTCTTTTTAAAAATTAAGAAATTTTAAAAAAAAATTGGCATAAAAAAATGTTTCATTTAAAAATGCAACAATATCTGTTGAATTCGTAAAAAAGTAAACTAAATGTTTTGTTGTTAAATATGTTAAATTATGACTAACAATGTTGAAAAACATAAACTTAGCCGAATTAAGGTCTAATTTTTAATTTTTCTTTTTAAAAATTAAGAAGTTTTAATAATATTGGCATAAAAAAATGTTTCATTTAAAAATACAACAATATCTGTTGAATTTTTATATGATTAACATGTTTAAAAACATAAATTAAGCTGAATTAAGTTGTTATTTTACTTTATAAAAATGAAGCAATTTTTAAAAATTGACATAAAAAAATCAAAAGTCATGTTTTGAAAATTTTAATTTAGCTGAATTTAGGTGTTCTTTTTTGTTAGAAAAATAAGCGTAAAAAAGTCAACTAATTTAGTTAATTGAATTATATTATATGTTAAATTATGATTAAAATGTTTAGAACCATAAATTTAGCTGAATTAGGGAGTTATTTTTAATTTTTCATTTAAAAAAAAATTAAAAAATTTCAAAAAAATTTGCATAAAAAAGTCAACTTAATTATGTTTCATTTAAAAATGCAAGAATATCTGTTGAATTTTTATATTATTAACATGTTAAGAAACATAAATTTAGCTAAATAAGTTTTTATTTTTAATATTTCTTTATAAAATTTAAGCAATTTTTATAAAAATTGGAATAAAAAAGTAAAATAAATTATGTTTTGTTGTTAAATATGTTAAATTATGACTAACAATGTTGAAAACATATTCTTAGCCGAATTAAGGTCTTTATTTTAATTTTTATTTTTAAGAATTAAGAAATTTTAAAAAAATTGGCATAAAAAAATGTTTCATGATTAACTGTTCACAGGATCTGTTGCATTTTTATATGATTAACCTGTTTAAAAACATAAATTTAGCTGAATTAAGTTGTTATTTTTAATATTTCTTTAAAAAATTTAAGCAATTTTTATAAAAATTGGAATAAAAAGTAAACTAAACTATGTTTTGTTGTAAAATATGTTAAATTATGACTAACAATGTTGAAAAACATAATCTTAGCCGAATTAAGGGTCTTTATTTTAATTTTTATTTTTAAGAATTAAGAAATTTTAAAAAAATTGGCATAAAAAAATGTTTCATTTAAAAATGCAACAGGATCTGTAGCATTTTTATATGATTAACCTGTTTAAAAACATAAATTTAGCTGAATTAAGTTGTTATTTTTAATATTTCTTTAAAAAATTTAAGCAATTTTTATAAAAATTGGAATAAATAGTAAACTAAATTATGACTAACAATGTTTAAAAACATAAACTTAGCCGAACATAAAATTTTTCTTTTTAAAAATTAAGAAATTTTAAAAAAATTGGCATAAAAAAAATGTTTCATTTAAAAATGCAACAATATATGTTGAATTTTTATATGATTAACATGTTTAAAAACATAAATTTAGCTGAATAAGTTGTTATTTTTAATATTTCTTCATAAAATTTAAGCAATTTTTATCAAAATTGGAATAAAAAAGTAAAATAAATTATGTTTTGTTGTTAAATATGTTAAATTATGACTAATAATGTTGAAAAACATAATCTTAGCCAATTAAGGTCTTTATTTTAATTTTTCTTTTTAAAAATTAAGAAATTTAAAAAAAATTGGTATAAAAAAATGTTACATTTAAAAATGCAATAATATCTGTTGAATTTTTATATGATTAACATGTTTAAAAACATAAATTTAGCTGAATAAGTTGTTATTTTTAATATTTCTTCATAAAATTTAAGCAATTTTTATCAAAATTGGAATAAAAAAGTAAAATAAATTATGTTTTGTTGTTAAATATGTTAAATTATGACTAACAATGTTGAAAAACATAATCTTAGCCAATTAAGGTCTTTATTTTAATTTTTCTTTTTAAAAATTAAGAACTTTTAAAAAAAAATTGGCATAAAAAAATGTTTCATTTAAAAATGCAACAATATCTGTTGAATTCGTAAAAAAGTAAACTAAATGTTTTGTTGTTAAATATGTTAAATTATGACTAACAATGTTGAAAAACATAAACTTAGCCGAATTAAGGTCTAATTTTTAATTTTTCTTTTTAAAAATTAAGAAGTTTTAATAATATTGGCATAAAAAAATGTTTCATTTAAAAATACAACAATATCTGTTGAATTTTTATATGATTAACATGTTTAAAAACATAAATTAAGCTGAATTAAGTTGTTATTTTACTTTATAAAAATGAAGCAATTTTTAAAAATTGGCATAAAAAAATCAAAAGTCATGTTTTGAAAATTTTAATTTAGCTGAATTTAGGTGTTCTTTTTTGTTAGAAAAATAAGCGTAAAAAAGTCAACTAATTTAGTTAATTGAATTATATTATATGTTAAATTATGATTAAAATGTTTAGAACCATAAATTTAGCTGAATTAGGGAGTTATTTTTAATTTTTCATTTAAAAAATTAAAAAATTTCAAAAAAATTTGCATAAAAAAGTCAACTTAATTATGTTTCATTTAAAAATGCAAGAATATCTGTTGAATTTTTATATTATTAACATGTTAAGAAACATAAATTTAGCTAAATAAGTTTTTATTTTTAATATTTCTTTATAAAATTTAAGCAATTTTTATAAAAATTGGAATAAAAAAGTAAAATAAATTATGTTTTGTTGTTAAATATGTTAAATTATGACTAACAATGTTGAAAAACATATTCTTAGCCGAATTAAGGTCTTTATTTTAATTTTTATTTTTAAGAATTAAGAAATTTTAAAAAAATTGGCATAAAAAAATGTTTCATGATTAACTGTTCACAGGATCTGTTGCATTTTTATATGATTAACCTGTTTAAAAACATAAATTTAGCTGAATTAAGTTGTTATTTTTAATATTTCTTTAAAAAATTTAAGCAATTTTTATAAAAATTGGAATAAATAGTAAACTAAATTATGATTAACAATGTTTAAAAACATAAACTTAGCCGAACATAAAATTTTTCTTTTTTAAAATTAAGAAATTTTAAAAAAATTGGCATAAAAAAAATGTTTCATTTAAAAATGCAACAATATATGTTGAATTTTTATATGATTAACATGTTTAAAAACATAAATTTAGCTGAATAAGTTGTTATTTTTAATATTTCTTCATAAAATTTAAGCAATTTTTATCAAAATTGGAATAAAAAAGTAAAATAAATTATGTTTTGTTGTTAAATATGTTAAATTATGACTAATAATGTTGAAAAACATAATCTTAGCCAATTAAGGTCTTTATTTTAATTTTTCTTTTTAAAAATTAAGAAATTTAAAAAAAATTGGCATAAAAAAATGTTACATTTAAAAATGCAATAATATCTGTTGAATTTTTATATGATTAACATGTTTAAAAACATAAATTTAGCTGAATAAGTTGTTATTTTTAATATTTCTTCATAAAATTTAAGCAATTTTTATCAAAATTGGAATAAAAAAGTAAAATAAATTATGTTTTGTTGTTAAATATGTTAAATTATGACTAACAATGTTGAAAAACATAATCTTAGCCAATTAAGGTCTTTATTTTAATTTTTCTTTTTAAAAATTAAGAAATTTTAAAAAAAAATTGGCATAAAAAAATGTTTCATTTAAAAATGCAACAATATCTGTTGAATTCGTAAAAAAGTAAACTAAATGTTTTGTTGTTAAATATGTTAAATTATGACTAACAATGTTGAAAAACATAAACTTAGCCGAATTAAGGTCTAATTTTTAATTTTTCTTTTTAAAAATTAAGAAGTTTTAATAATATTGGCATAAAAAAATGTTTCATTTAAAAATACAACAATATCTGTTGAATTTTTATATGATTAACATGTTTAAAAACATAAATTAAGCTGAATTAAGTTGTTATTTTACTTTATAAAAATGAAGCAATTTTTAAAAATTGACATAAAAAAATCAAAAGTCATGTTTTGAAAATTTTAATTTAGCTGAATTTAGGTTTCTTTTTTGTTAGAAAAATAAGCCTAAAAAAGTCAACTAATTTAGTTAATTGAATTATATTATATGTTAAATTATGATTAAAATGTTTAGAACCATAAATTTAGCTGAATTAGGGAGTTATATTTAATTTTTCATTTAAAAAAAAATTAAAAAATTTCAAAAAAATTTGCATAAAAAAGTCAACTTAATTATGTTTCATTTAAAAATGCAAGAATATCTGTTGAATTTTTATATTATTAACATGTTAAGAAACATAAATTTAGCTAAATAAGTTTTTATTTTTAATATTTCTTTATAAAATTTAAGCAATTTTTATAAAAATTGGAATAAAAAAGTAAAATAAATTATGTTTTGTTGTTAAATATGTTAAATTATGACTAACAATGTTGAAAAACATATTCTTAGCCGAATTAAGGTCTTTATTTTAATTTTTATTTTTAAGAATTAAGAAATTTTAAAAAAATTGGCATAAAAAAATGTTTCATGATTAACTGTTCACAGGATCTGTTGCATTTTTATATGATTAACCTGTTTAAAAACATAAATTTAGCTGAATTAAGTTGTTATTTTTAATATTTCTTTAAAAAATTTAAGCAATTTTTATAAAAATTGGAATAAGTAAACTAAATTATGATTAACAATGTTTAAAAACATAAACTTAGCCGAACATAAAATTTTTCTTTTTTAAAATTAAGAAATTTTAAAAAAATTGGCATAAAAAAAATGTTTCATTTAAAAATGCAACAATATATGTTGAATTTTTATATGATTAACATGTTTAAAAACATAAATTTAGCTGAATAAGTTGTTATTTTTAATATTTCTTCATAAAATTTAAGCAATTTTTATCAAAATTGGAATAAAAAAGTAAAATAAATTATGTTTTGTTGTTAAATATGTTAAATTATGACTAATAATGTTGAAAAACATAATCTTAGCCAATTAAGGTCTTTATTTTAATTTTTCTTTTTAAAAATTAAGAAATTTAAAAAAAATTGGCATAAAAAAATGTTACATTTAAAAATGCAATAATATCTGTTGAATTTTTATATGATTAACATGTTTAAAAACATAAATTTAGCTGAATAAGTTGTTATTTTTAATATTTCTTCATAAAATTTAAGCAATTTTTATCAAAATTGGAATAAAAAAGTAAAATAAATTATGTTTTGTTGTTAAATATGTTAAATTATGACTAACAATGTTGAAAAACATAATCTTAGCCAATTAAGGTCTTTATTTTAATTTTTCTTTTTAAAAATTAAGAAATTTTAAAAAAAAATTGGCATAAAAAAATGTTTCATTTAAAAATGCAACAATATCTGTTGAATTCGTAAAAAAGTAAACTAAATGTTTTGTTGTTAAATATGTTAAATTATGACTAACAATGTTGAAAAACATAAACTTAGCCGAATTAAGGTCTAATTTTTAATTTTTCTTTTTAAAAATTAAGAAGTTTTAATAATATTGGCATAAAAAAATGTTTCATTTAAAAATACAACAATATCTGTTGAATTTTTATATGATTAACATGTTTAAAAACATAAATTAAGCTGAATTAAGTTGTTATTTTACTTTATAAAAATGAAGCAATTTTTAAAAATTGACATAAAAAAATCAAAAGTCATGTTTTGAAAATTTTAATTTAGCTGAATTTAGGTTTCTTTTTTGTTAGAAAAATAAGCCTAAAAAAGTCAACTAATTTAGTTAATTGAATTATATTATATGTTAAATTATGATTAAAATGTTTAGAACCATAAATTTAGCTGAATTAGGGAGTTATATTTAATTTTTCATTTAAAAAAAAATTAAAAAATTTCAAAAAAATTTGCATAAAAAAGTCAACTTAATTATGTTTCATTTAAAAATGCAAGAATATCTGTTGAATTTTTATATTATTAACATGTTAAGAAACATAAATTTAGCTAAATAAGTTTTTATTTTTAATATTTCTTTATAAAATTTAAGCAATTTTTATAAAAATTGGAATAAAAAAGTAAAATAAATTATGTTTTGTTGTTAAATATGTTAAATTATGACTAACAATGTTGAAAAACATATTCTTAGCCGAATTAAGGTCTTTATTTTAATTTTTATTTTTAAGAATTAAGAAATTTTAAAAAAATTGGCATAAAAAAATGTTTCATGATTAACTGTTCACAGGATCTGTTGCATTTTTATATGATTAACCTGTTTAAAAACATAAATTTAGCTGAATTAAGTTGTTATTTTTAATATTTCTTTAAAAAATTTAAGCAATTTTTATAAAAATTGGAATAAAAAGTAAACTAAACTATGTTTTGTTGTAAAATATGTTAAATTATGACTAACAATGTTGAAAAACATAATCTTAGCCGAATTAAGGGTCTTTATTTTAATTTTTATTTTTAAGAATTAAGAAATTTTAAAAAAATTGGCATAAAAAAATGTTTCATTTAAAAATGCAACAGGATCTGTAGCATTTTTATATGATTAACCTGTTTAAAAACATAAATTTAGCTGAATTAAGTTGTTATTTTTAATATTTCTTTAAAAAATTTAAGCAATTTTTATAAAAATTGGAATAAATAGTAAACTAAATTATGACTAACAATGTTTAAAAACATAAACTTAGCCGAACATAAAATTTTTCTTTTTAAAAATTAAGAAATTTTAAAAAAATTGGCATAAAAAAAATGTTTCATTTAAAAATGCAACAATATATGTTGAATTTTTATATGATTAACATGTTTAAAAACATAAATTTAGCTGAATAAGTTGTTATTTTTAATATTTCTTCATAAAATTTAAGCAATTTTTATCAAAATTGGAATAAAAAAGTAAAATAAATTATGTTTTGTTGTTAAATATGTTAAATTATGACTAATAATGTTGAAAAACATAATCTTAGCCAATTAAGGTCTTTATTTTAATTTTTCTTTTTAAAAATTAAGAAATTTAAAAAAAATTGGTATAAAAAATGTTACATTTAAAAATGCAATAATATCTGTTGAATTTTTATATGATTAACATGTTTAAAAACATAAATTTAGCTGAATAAGTTGTTATTTTTAATATTTCTTCATAAAATTTAAGCAATTTTTATCAAAATTGGAATAAAAAAGTAAAATAAATTATGTTTTGTTGTTAAATATGTTAAATTATGACTAACAATGTTGAAAAACATAATCTTAGCCAATTAAGGTCTTTATTTTAATTTTTCTTTTTAAAAATTAAGAAATTTTAAAAAAAAATTGGCATAAAAAAATGTTTCATTTAAAAATGCAACAATATCTGTTGAATTCGTAAAAAAGTAAACTAAATGTTTTGTTGTTAAATATGTTAAATTATGACTAACAATGTTGAAAAACATAAACTTAGCCGAATTAAGGTCTAATTTTTAATTTTTCTTTTTAAAAATTAAGAAGTTTTAATAATATTGGCATAAAAAAATGTTTCATTTAAAAATACAACAATATCTGTTGAATTTTTATATGATTAACATGTTTAAAAACATAAATTAAGCTGAATTAAGTTGTTATTTTACTTTATAAAAATGAAGCAATTTTTAAAAATTGGCATAAAAAAATCAAAAGTCATGTTTTGAAAATTTTAATTTAGCTGAATTTAGGTGTTCTTTTTTGTTAGAAAAATAAGCGTAAAAAAGTCAACTAATTTAGTTAATTGAATTATATTATATGTTAAATTATGATTAAAATGTTTAGAACCATAAATTTAGCTGAATTAGGGAGTTATTTTTAATTTTTCATTTAAAAAATTAAAAAATTTCAAAAAAATTTGCATAAAAAAGTCAACTTAATTATGTTTCATTTAAAAATGCAAGAATATCTGTTGAATTTTTATATTATTAACATGTTAAGAAACATAAATTTAGCTAAATAAGTTTTTATTTTTAATATTTCTTTATAAAATTTAAGCAATTTTTATAAAAATTGGAATAAAAAAGTAAAATAAATTATGTTTTGTTGTTAAATATGTTAAATTATGACTAACAATGTTGAAAAACATATTCTTAGCCGAATTAAGGTCTTTATTTTAATTTTTATTTTTAAGAATTAAGAAATTTTAAAAAAATTGGCATAAAAAAATGTTTCATGATTAACTGTTCACAGGATCTGTTGCATTTTTATATGATTAACCTGTTTAAAAACATAAATTTAGCTGAATTAAGTTGTTATTTTTAATATTTCTTTAAAAAATTTAAGCAATTTTTATAAAAATTGGAATAAATAGTAAACTAAATTATGATTAACAATGTTTAAAAACATAAACTTAGCCGAACATAAAATTTTTCTTTTTAAAAATTAAGAAATTTTAAAAAAATTGGCATAAAAAAAATGTTTCATTTAAAAATGCAACAATATATGTTGAATTTTTATATGATTAACATGTTTAAAAACATAAATTTAGCTGAATAAGTTGTTATTTTTAATATTTCTTCATAAAATTTAAGCAATTTTTATCAAAATTGGAATAAAAAAGTAAAATAAATTATGTTTTGTTGTTAAATATGTTAAATTATGACTAATAATGTTGAAAAACATAATCTTAGCCGAATTAAGGTCTTTATTTTAATTTTTATTTTTAAGAATTAAGAAATTTTAAAAAAATTGGCATAAAAAAATGTTTCATTTAAAAATGCAACAGGATCTGTAGCATTTTTATATGATTAACCTGTTTAAAAACATAAATTTAGCTGAATTAAGTTGTTATTTTTAATATTTCTTTAAAAAATTTAAGCAATTTTTATAAAAATTGGAATAAATAGTAAACTAAATTATGATTAACAATGTTTAAAAACATAAACTTAGCCGAACATAAAATTTTTCTTTTTAAAAATTAAGAAATTTTAAAAAAATTGGCATAAAAAAAATGTTTCATTTAAAAATGCAACAATATATGTTGAATTTTTATATGATTAACATGTTTAAAAACATAAATTTAGCTGAATAAGTTGTTATTTTTAATATTTCTTCATAAAATTTAAGCAATTTTTATCAAAATTGGAATAAAAAAGTAAAATAAATTATGTTTTGTTGTTAAATATGTTAAATTATGACTAATAATGTTGAAAAACATAATCTTAGCCAATTAAGGTCTTTATTTTAATTTTTCTTTTTAAAAATTAAGAAATTTAAAAAAAATTGGCATAAAAAAATGTTACATTTAAAAATGCAATAATATCTGTTGAATTTTTATATGATTAACATGTTTAAAAACATAAATTTAGCTGAATAAATTGTTATTTTTAATATTTCTTCATAAAATTTAAGCAATTTTTATCAAAATTGGAATAAAAAAGTAAAATAAATTATGTTTTGTTGTTAAATATGTTAAATTATGACTAACAATGTTGAAAAACATAATCTTAGCCAATTAAGGTCTTTATTTTAATTTTTCTTTTTAAAAATTAAGAAATTTAAAAAAAAAATTGGCATAAAAAAATGTTTCATTTAAAAATGCAACAATATCTGTTGAATTCGTAAAAAAGTAAACTAAATGTTTTGTTGTTAAATATGTTAAATTATGACTAACAATGTTGAAAAACATAAACTTAGCCGAATTAAGGTCTAATTTTTAATTTTTCTTTTTAAAAATTAAGAAGTTTTAATAATATTGGCATAAAAAAATGTTTCATTTAAAAATACAACAATATCTGTTGAATTTTTATATGATTAACATGTTTAAAAACATAAATTAAGCTGAATTAAGTTGTTATTTTACTTTATAAAAATGAAGCAATTTTTAAAAATTGACATAAAAAAATCAAAAGTCATGTTTTGAAAATTTTAATTTAGCTGAATTTAGGTTTCTTTTTTGTTAGAAAAATAAGCCTAAAAAAGTCAACTAATTTAGTTAATTGAATTATATTATATGTTAAATTATGATTAAAATGTTTAGAACCATAAATTTAGCTGAATTAGGGAGTTATTTTTAATTTTTCATTTAAAAAAAAATTAAAAAATTTCAAAAAAATTTGCATAAAAAAGTCAACTTAATTATGTTTCATTTAAAAATGCAAGAATATCTGTTGAATTTTTATATTATTAACATGTTAAGAAACATAAATTTAGCTAAATAAGTTTTTATTTTTAATATTTCTTTATAAAATTTAAGCAATTTTTATAAAAATTGGAATAAAAAAGTAAAATAAATTATGTTTTGTTGTTAAATATGTTAAATTATGACTAACAATGTTGAAAAACATATTCTTAGCCGAATTAAGGTCTTTATTTTAATTTTTATTTTTAAGAATTAAGAAATTTTAAAAAAATTGGCATAAAAAAATGTTTCATGATTAACTGTTCACAGGATCTGTTGCATTTTTATATGATTAACCTGTTTAAAAACATAAATTTAGCTGAATTAAGTTGTTATTTTTAATATTTCTTTAAAAAATTTAAGCAATTTTTATAAAAATTGGAATAAAAAGTAAACTAAACTATGTTTTGTTGTAAAATATGTTAAATTATGACTAACAATGTTGAAAAACATAATCTTAGCCGAATTAAGGGTCTTTATTTTAATTTTTATTTTTAAGAATTAAGAAATTTTAAAAAAATTGGCATAAAAAAATGTTTCATTTAAAAATGCAACAGGATCTGTAGCATTTTTATATGATTAACCTGTTTAAAAACATAAATTTAGCTGAATTAAGTTGTTATTTTTAATATTTCTTTAAAAAATTTAAGCAATTTTTATAAAAATTGGAATAAATAGTAAACTAAATTATGACTAACAATGTTTAAAAACATAAACTTAGCCGAACATAAAATTTTTCTTTTTAAAAATTAAGAAATTTAAAAAAAATTGGCATAAAAAAAATGTTTCATTTAAAAATGCAACAATATATGTTGAATTTTTATATGATTAACATGTTTAAAAACATAAATTTAGCTGAATAAGTTGTTATTTTTAATATTTCTTCATAAAATTTAAGCAATTTTTATCAAAATTGGAATAAAAAAGTAAAATAAATTATGTTTTGTTGTTAAATATGTTAAATTATGACTAATAATGTTGAAAAACATAATCTTAGCCAATTAAGGTCTTTATTTTAATTTTTCTTTTTAAAAATTAAGAAATTTAAAAAAAATTGGTATAAAAAAATGTTACATTTAAAAATGCAATAATATCTGTTGAATTTTTATATGATTAACATGTTTAAAAACATAAATTTAGCTGAATAAGTTGTTATTTTTAATATTTCTTCATAAAATTTAAGCAATTTTTATCAAAATTGGAATAAAAAAGTAAAATAAATTATGTTTTGTTGTTAAATATGTTAAATTATGACTAACAATGTTGAAAAACATAATCTTAGCCAATTAAGGTCTTTATTTTAATTTTTCTTTTTAAAAATTAAGAAATTTAAAAAAAAAATTGGCATAAAAAAATGTTTCATTTAAAAATGCAACAATATCTGTTGAATTCGTAAAAAAGTAAACTAAATGTTTTGTTGTTAAATATGTTAAATTATGACTAACAATGTTGAAAAACATAAACTTAGCCGAATTAAGGTCTAATTTTTAATTTTTCTTTTTAAAAATTAAGAAGTTTTAATAATATTGGCATAAAAAAATGTTTCATTTAAAAATACAACAATATCTGTTGAATTTTTATATGATTAACATGTTTAAAAACATAAATTAAGCTGAATTAAGTTGTTATTTTAATTTATAAAAATGAAGCAATTTTTAAAAATTGGCATAAAAAAATCAAAAGTCATGTTTTGAAAATTTTAATTTAGCTGAATTTAGGTGTTCTTTTTTGTTAGAAAAATAAGCGTAAAAAAGTCAACTAATTTAGTTAATTGAATTATATTATATGTTAAATTATGATTAAAATGTTTAGAACCATAAATTTAGCTGAATTAGGGAGTTATTTTTAATTTTTCATTTAAAAAATTAAAAAATTTCAAAAAAATTTGCATAAAAAAGTCAACTTAATTATGTTTCATTTAAAAATGCAAGAATATCTGTTGAATTTTTATATTATTAACATGTTAAGAAACATAAATTTAGCTAAATAAGTTTTTATTTTTAATATTTCTTTATAAAATTTAAGCAATTTTTATAAAAATTGGAATAAAAAAGTAAAATAAATTATGTTTTGTTGTTAAATATGTTAAATTATGACTAACAATGTTGAAAAACATATTCTTAGCCGAATTAAGGTCTTTATTTTAATTTTTATTTTTAAGAATTAAGAAATTTTAAAAAAATTGGCATAAAAAAATGTTTCATGATTAACTGTTCACAGGATCTGTTGCATTTTTATATGATGAACCTGTTTAAAAACATAAATTTAGCTGAATTAAGTTGTTATTTTTAATATTTCTTTAAAAAATTTAAGCAATTTTTATAAAAATTGGAATAAATAGTAAACTAAATTATGATTAACAATGTTTAAAAACATAAACTTAGCCGAACATAAAATTTTTCTTTTTAAAAATTAAGAAATTTTAAAAAAATTGGCATAAAAAAAATGTTTCATTTAAAAATGCAACAATATATGTTGAATTTTTATATGATTAACATGTTTAAAAACATAAATTTAGCTGAATAAGTTGTTATTTTTAATATTTCTTCATAAAATTTAAGCAATTTTTATCAAAATTGGAATAAAAAAGTAAAATAAATTATGTTTTGTTGTTAAATATGTTAAATTATGACTAATAATGTTGAAAAACATAATCTTAGCCGAATTAAGGTCTTTATTTTAATTTTTATTTTTAAGAATTAAGAAATTTTAAAAAAATTGGCATAAAAAAATGTTTCATTTAAAAATGCAACAGGATCTGTAGCATTTTTATATGATTAACCTGTTTAAAAACATAAATTTAGCTGAATTAAGTTGTTATTTTTAATATTTCTTTAAAAAATTTAAGCAATTTTTATAAAAATTGGAATAAATAGTAAACTAAATTATGATTAACAATGTTTAAAAACATAAACTTAGCCGAACATAAAATTTTTCTTTTTAAAAATTAAGAAATTTTAAAAAAATTGGCATAAAAAAAATGTTTCATTTAAAAATGCAACAATATATGTTGAATTTTTATATGATTAACATGTTTAAAAACATAAATTTAGCTGAATAAGTTGTTATTTTTAATATTTCTTCATAAAATTTAAGCAATTTTTATCAAAATTGGAATAAAAAAGTAAAATAAATTATGTTTTGTTGTTAAATATGTTAAATTATGACTAATAATGTTGAAAAACATAATCTTAGCCAATTAAGGTCTTTATTTTAATTTTTCTTTTTAAAAATTAAGAAATTTAAAAAAAATTGGCATAAAAAAATGTTACATTTAAAAATGCAATAATATCTGTTGAATTTTTATATGATTAACATGTTTAAAAACATAAATTTAGCTGAATAAGTTGTTATTTTTAATATTTCTTCATAAAATTTAAGCAATTTTTATAAAAATTGGAATAAAAAAGTAAAATAAATTATGTTTTGTTGTTAAATATGTTAAATTATGACTAACAATGTTGAAAAACATAATCTTAGCCAATTAAGGTCTAATTTTTAATTTTTCTTTTTAAAAATTAAGAAGTTTTAATAATATTGGCATAAAAAAATGTTTCATTTAAAAATACAACAATATCTGTTGAATTTTTATATGATTAACATGTTTAAAAACATAAATTAAGCTGAATTAAGTTGTTATTTTACTTTATAAAAATGAAGCAATTTTTAAAAATTGACATAAAAAAATCAAAAGTCATGTTTTGAAAATTTTAATTTAGCTGAATTTAGGTTTCTTTTTTGTTAGAAAAATAAGCCTAAAAAAGTCAACTAATTTAGTTAATTGAATTATATTATATGTTAAATTATGATTAAAATGTTTAGAACCATAAATTTAGCTGAATTAGGGAGTTATTTTTAATTTTTCATTTAAAAAAAAATTAAAAAATTTCAAAAAAATTTGCATAAAAAAGTCAACTTAATTATGTTTCATTTAAAAATGCAAGAATATCTGTTGAATTTTTATATTATTAACATGTTAAGAAACATAAATTTAGCTAAATAAGTTTTTATTTTTAATATTTCTTTATAAAATTTAAGCAATTTTTATAAAAATTGGAATAAAAAAGTAAAATAAATTATGTTTTGTTGTTAAATATGTTAAATTATGACTAACAATGTTGAAAAACATATTCTTAGCCGAATTAAGGTCTTTATTTTAATTTTTATTTTTAAGAATTAAGAAATTTTAAAAAAATTGGCATAAAAAAATGTTTCATGATTAACTGTTCACAGGATCTGTTGCATTTTTATATGATTAACCTGTTTAAAAACATAAATTTAGCTGAATTAAGTTGTTATTTTTAATATTTCTTTAAAAAATTTAAGCAATTTTTATAAAAATTGGAATAAAAAGTAAACTAAACTATGTTTTGTTGTAAAATATGTTAAATTATGACTAACAATGTTGAAAAACATAATCTTAGCCGAATTAAGGGTCTTTATTTTAATTTTTATTTTTAAGAATTAAGAGATTTAAAAAAAAAATTGGCATAAAAAAATGTTTCATTTAAAAATGCAACAATATCTGTTGAATTCGTAAAAAAGTAAACTAAATGTTTTGTTGTTAAATATGTTAAATTATGACTAACAATGTTGAAAAACATAAACTTAGCCGAATTAAGGTCTAATTTTTAATTTTTCTTTTTAAAAATTAAGAAGTTTTAATAATATTGGCATAAAAAAATGTTTCATTTAAAAATACAACAATATCTGTTGAATTTTTATATGATTAACATGTTTAAAAACATAAATTAAGCTGAATTAAGTTGTTATTTTACTTTATAAAAATGAAGCAATTTTTAAAAATTGGCATAAAAAAATCAAAAGTCATGTTTTGAAAATTTTAATTTAGCTGAATTTAGGTGTTCTTTTTTGTTAGAAAAATAAGCGTAAAAAAGTCAACTAATTTAGTTAATTGAATTATATTATATGTTAAATTATGATTAAAATGTTTAGAACCATAAATTTAGCTGAATTAGGGAGTTATTTTTAATTTTTCATTTAAAAAATTAAAAAATTTCAAAAAAATTTGCATAAAAAAGTCAACTTAATTATGTTTCATTTAAAAATGCAAGAATATCTGTTGAATTTTTATATTATTAACATGTTAAGAAACATAAATTTAGCTAAATAAGTTTTTATTTTTAATATTTCTTTATAAAATTTAAGCAATTTTTATAAAAATTGGAATAAAAAAGTAAAATAAATTATGTTTTGTTGTTAAATATGTTAAATTATGACTAACAATGTTGAAAAACATATTCTTAGCCGAATTAAGGTCTTTATTTTAATTTTTATTTTTAAGAATTAAGAAATTTTAAAAAAATTGGCATAAAAAAATGTTTCATGGTTAACTGTTCACAGGATCTGTTGCATTTTTATATGATTAACCTGTTTAAAAACATAAATTTAGCTGAATTAAGTTGTTATTTTTAATATTTCTTTAAAAAATTTAAGCAATTTTTATAAAAATTGGAATAAATAGTAAACTAAATTATGATTAACAATGTTTAAAAACATAAACTTAGCCGAACATAAAATTTTTCTTTTTAAAAATTAAGAAATTTTAAAAAAATTGGCATAAAAAAAATGTTTCATTTAAAAATGCAACAATATATGTTGAATTTTTATATGATTAACATGTTTAAAAACATAAATTTAGCTGAATAAGTTGTTATTTTTAATATTTCTTCATAAAATTTAAGCAATTTTTATCAAAATTGGAATAAAAAAGTAAAATAAATTATGTTTTGTTGTTAAATATGTTAAATTATGACTAATAATGTTGAAAAACATAATCTTAGCCGAATTAAGGTCTTTATTTTAATTTTTATTTTTAAGAATTAAGAAATTTTAAAAAAATTGGCATAAAAAAATGTTTCATTTAAAAATGCAACAGGATCTGTAGCATTTTTATATGATTAACCTGTTTAAAAACATAAATTTAGCTGAATTAAGTTGTTATTTTTAATATTTCTTTAAAAAATTTAAGCAATTTTTATAAAAATTGGAATAAATAGTAAACTAAATTATGATTAACAATGTTTAAAAACATAAACTTAGCCGAACATAAAATTTTTCTTTTTAAAAATTAAGAAATTTTAAAAAAATTGGCATAAAAAAAATGTTTCATTTAAAAATGCAACAATATATGTTGAATTTTTATATGATTAACATGTTTAAAAACATAAATTTAGCTGAATAAGTTGTTATTTTTAATATTTCTTCATAAAATTTAAGCAATTTTTATCAAAATTGGAATAAAAAAGTAAAATAAATTATGTTTTGTTGTTAAATATGTTAAATTATGACTAATAATGTTGAAAAACATAATCTTAGCCAATTAAGGTCTTTATTTTAATTTTTCTTTTTAAAAATTAAGAAATTTAAAAAAAATTGGCATAAAAAAATGTTACATTTAAAAATGCAATAATATCTGTTGAATTTTTATATGATTAACATGTTTAAAAACATAAATTTAGCTGAATAAGTTGTTATTTTTAATATTTCTTCATAAAATTTAAGCAATTTTTATCAAAATTGGAATAAAAAAGTAAAATAAATTATGTTTTGTTGTTAAATATGTTAAATTATGACTAACAATGTTGAAAAACATAATATTAGCCAATTAAGGTCTTTATTTTAATTTTTCTTTTTAAAAATTAAGAAATTTTAAAAAAAAATTGGCATAAAAAAATGTTTCATTTAAAAATACAACAATATCTGTTGAATTTTTATATGATTAACATGTTTAAAAACATAAATTAAGCTGAATTAAGTTGTTATTTTACTTTATAAAAATGAAGCAATTTTTAAAAATTGACATAAAAAAATCAAAAGTCATGTTTTGAAAATTTTAATTTAGCTGAATTTAGGTTTCTTTTTTGTTAGAAAAATAAGCCTAAAAAAGTCAACTAATTTAGTTAATTGAATTATATTATATGTTAAATTATGATTAAAATGTTTAGAACCATAAATTTAGCTGAATTAGGGAGTTATTTTTAATTTTTCATTTAAAAAAAAATTAAAAAATTTCAAAAAAATTTGCATAAAAAAGTCAACTTAATTATGTTTCATTTAAAAATGCAAGAATATCTGTTGAATTTTTATATTATTAACATGTTAAGAAACATAAATTTAGCTAAATAAGTTTTTATTTTTAATATTTCTTTATAAAATTTAAGCAATTTTTATAAAAATTGGAATAAAAAAGTAAAATAAATTATGTTTTGTTGTTAAATATGTTAAATTATGACTAACAATGTTGAAAAACATATTCTTAGCCGAATTAAGGTCTTTATTTTAATTTTTATTTTTAAGAATTAAGAAATTTTAAAAAAATTGGCATAAAAAAATGTTTCATGATTAACTGTTCACAGGATCTGTTGCATTTTTATATGATTAACCTGTTTAAAAACATAAATTTAGCTGAATTAAGTTGTTATTTTTAATATTTCTTTAAAAAATTTAAGCAATTTTTATAAAAATTGGAATAAAAAGTAAACTAAACTATGTTTTGTTGTAAAATATGTTAAATTATGACTAACAATGTTGAAAAACATAATCTTAGCCGAATTAAGGGTCTTTATTTTAATTTTTATTTTTAAGAATTAAGAAATTTAAAAAAAAAATTGGCATAAAAAAATGTTTCATTTAAAAATGCAACAATATCTGTTGAATTCGTAAAAAAGTAAACTAAATGTTTTGTTGTTAAATATGTTAAATTATGACTAACAATGTTGAAAAACATAAACTTAGCCGAATTAAGGTCTAATTTTTAATTTTTCTTTTTAAAAATTAAGAAGTTTTAATAATATTGGCATAAAAAAATGTTTCATTTAAAAATACAACAATATCTGTTGAATTTTTATATGATTAACATGTTTAAAAACATAAATTAAGCTGAATTAAGTTGTTATTTTACTTTATAAAAATGAAGCAATTTTTAAAAATTGACATAAAAAAATCAAAAGTCATGTTTTGAAAATTTTAATTTAGCTGAATTTAGGTGTTCTTTTTTGTTAGAAAAATAAGCGTAAAAAAGTCAACTAATTTAGTTAATTGAATTATATTATATGTTAAATTATGATTAAAATGTTTAGAACCATAAATTTAGCTGAATTAGGGAGTTATTTTTAATTTTTCATTTAAAAAATTAAAAAATTTCAAAAAAATTTGCATAAAAAAGTCAACTTAATTATGTTTCATTTAAAAATGCAAGAATATCTGTTGAATTTTTATATTATTAACATGTTAAGAAACATAAATTTAGCTAAATAAGTTTTTATTTTTAATATTTCTTTATAAAATTTAAGCAATTTTTATAAAAATTGGAATAAAAAAGTAAAATAAATTATGTTTTGTTGTTAAATATGTTAAATTATGACTAACAATGTTGAAAAACATATTCTTAGCCGAATTAAGGTCTTTATTTTAATTTTTATTTTTAAGAATTAAGAAATTTTAAAAAAATTGGCATAAAAAAATGTTTCATGATTAACTGTTCACAGGATCTGTTGCATTTTTATATGATTAACCTGTTTAAAAACATAAATTTAGCTGAATTAAGTTGTTATTTTTAATATTTCTTTAAAAAATTTAAGCAATTTTTATAAAAATTGGAATAAATAGTAAACTAAATTATGATTAACAATGTTTAAAAACATAAACTTAGCCGAACATAAAATTTTTCTTTTTAAAAATTAAGAAATTTTAAAAAAATTGGCATAAAAAAAATGTTTCATTTAAAAATGCAACAATATATGTTGAATTTTTATATGATTAACATGTTTAAAAACATAAATTTAGCTGAATAAGTTGTTATTTTTAATATTTCTTCATAAAATTTAAGCAATTTTTATCAAAATTGGAATAAAAAAGTAAAATAAATTATGTTTTGTTGTTAAATATGTTAAATTATGACTAATAATGTTGAAAAACATAATCTTAGCCGAATTAAGGTCTTTATTTTAATTTTTATTTTTAAGAATTAAGAAATTTTAAAAAAATTGGCATAAAAAAATGTTTCATTTAAAAATGCAACAGGATCTGTAGCATTTTTATATGATTAACCTGTTTAAAAACATAAATTTAGCTGAATTAAGTTGTTATTTTTAATATTTCTTTAAAAAATTTAAGCAATTTTTATAAAAATTGGAATAAATAGTAAACTAAATTATGATTAACAATGTTTAAAAACATAAACTTAGCCGAACATAAAATTTTTCTTTTTAAAAATTAAGAAATTTTAAAAAAATTGGCATAAAAAAAATGTTTCATTTAAAAATGCAACAATATATGTTGAATTTTTATATGATTAACATGTTTAAAAACATAAATTTAGCTGAATAAGTTGTTATTTTTAATATTTCTTCATAAAATTTAAGCAATTTTTATCAAAATTGGAATAAAAAAGTAAAATAAATTATGTTTTGTTGTTAAATATGTTAAATTATGACTAATAATGTTGAAAAACATAATCTTAGCCAATTAAGGTCTTTATTTTAATTTTTCTTTTTAAAAATTAAGAAATTTAAAAAAAATTGGCATAAAAAAATGTTACATTTAAAAATGCAATAATATCTGTTGAATTTTTATATGATTAACATGTTTAAAAACATAAATTTAGCTGAATAAGTTGTTATTTTTAATATTTCTTCATAAAATTTAAGCAATTTTTATCAAAATTGGAATAAAAAAGTAAAATAAATTATGTTTTGTTGTTAAATATGTTAAATTATGACTAACAATGTTGAAAAACATAATCTTAGCCAATTAAGGTCTAATTTTTAATTTTTCTTTTTAAAAATTAAGAAGTTTTAATAATATTGGCATAAAAAAATGTTTCATTTAAAAATACAACAATATCTGTTGAATTTTTATATGATTAACATGTTTAAAAACATAAATTAAGCTGAATTAAGTTGTTATTTTACTTTATAAAAATGAAGCAATTTTTAAAAATTGACATAAAAAAATCAAAAGTCATGTTTTGAAAATTTTAATTTAGCTGAATTTAGGTTTCTTTTTTGTTAGAAAAATAAGCCTAAAAAAGTCAACTAATTTAGTTAATTGAATTATATTATATGTTAAATTATGATTAAAATGTTTAGAACCATAAATTTAGCTGAATTAGGGAGTTATTTTTAATTTTTCATTTAAAAAAAAATTAAAAAATTTCAAAAAAATTTGCATAAAAAAGTCAACTTAATTATGTTTCATTTAAAAATGCAAGAATATCTGTTGAATTTTTATATTATTAACATGTTAAGAAACATAAATTTAGCTAAATAAGTTTTTATTTTTAATATTTCTTTATAAAATTTAAGCAATTTTTATAAAAATTGGAATAAAAAAGTAAAATAAATTATGTTTTGTTGTTAAATATGTTAAATTATGACTAACAATGTTGAAAAACATATTCTTAGCCGAATTAAGGTCTTTATTTTAATTTTTATTTTTAAGAATTAAGAAATTTTAAAAAAATTGGCATAAAAAAATGTTTCATGATTAACTGTTCACAGGATCTGTTGCAATTTTATATGATTAACCTGTTTAAAAACATAAATTTAGCTGAATTAAGTTGTTATTTTTAATATTTCTTTAAAAAATTTAAGCAATTTTTATAAAAATTGGAATAAAAAGTAAACTAAACTATGTTTTGTTGTAAAATATGTTAAATTATGACTAACAATGTTGAAAAACATAATCTTAGCCGAATTAAGGGTCTTTATTTTAATTTTTATTTTTAAGAATTAAGAAATTTAAAAAAAAAATTGGCATAAAAAAATGTTTCATTTAAAAATGCAACAATATCTGTTGAATTCGTAAAAAAGTAAACTAAATGTTTTGTTGTTAAATATGTTAAATTATGACTAACAATGTTGAAAAACATAAACTTAGCCGAATTAAGGTCTAATTTTTAATTTTTCTTTTTAAAAATTAAGAAGTTTTAATAATATTGGCATAAAAAAATGTTTCATTTAAAAATACAACAATATCTGTTGAATTTTTATATGATTAACATGTTTAAAAACATAAATTAAGCTGAATTAAGTTGTTATTTTACTTTATAAAAATGAAGCAATTTTTAAAAATTGGCATAAAAAAATCAAAAGTCATGTTTTGAAAATTTTAATTTAGCTGAATTTAGGTGTTCTTTTTTGTTAGAAAAATAAGCGTAAAAAAGTCAACTAATTTAGTTAATTGAATTATATTATATGTTAAATTATGATTAAAATGTTTAGAACCATAAATTTAGCTGAATTAGGGAGTTATTTTTAATTTTTCATTTAAAAAATTAAAAAATTTCAAAAAAATTTGCATAAAAAAGTCAACTTAATTATGTTTCATTTAAAAATGCAAGAATATCTGTTGAATTTTTATATTATTAACATGTTAAGAAACATAAATTTAGCTAAATAAGTTTTTATTTTTAATATTTCTTTATAAAATTTAAGCAATTTTTATAAAAATTGGAATAAAAAAGTAAAATAAATTATGTTTTGTTGTTAAATATGTTAAATTATGACTAACAATGTTGAAAAACATATTCTTAGCCGAATTAAGGTCTTTATTTTAATTTTTATTTTTAAGAATTAAGAAATTTTAAAAAAATTGGCAAAATTGGCATAAAAAAATGTTTCATGATTAACTGTTCACAGGATCTGTTGCATTTTTATATGATTAACCTGTTTAAAAACATAAATTTAGCTGAATTAAGTTGTTATTTTTAATATTTCTTTAAAAAATTTAAGCAATTTTTATAAAAATTGGAATAAATAGTAAACTAAATTATGATTAACAATGTTTAAAAACATAAACTTAGCCGAACATAAAATTTTTCTTTTTAAAAATTAAGAAATTTTAAAAAAATTGGCATAAAAAAAATGTTTCATTTAAAAATGCAACAATATATGTTGAATTTTTATATGATTAACATGTTTAAAAACATAAATTTAGCTGAATAAGTTGTTATTTTTAATATTTCTTCATAAAATTTAAGCAATTTTTATCAAAATTGGAATAAAAAAGTAAAATAAATTATGTTTTGTTGTTAAATATGTTAAATTATGACTAATAATGTTGAAAAACATAATCTTAGCCGAATTAAGGTCTTTATTTTAATTTTTATTTTTAAGAATTAAGAAATTTTAAAAAAATTGGCATAAAAAAATGTTTCATTTAAAAATGCAACAGGATCTGTAGCATTTTTATATGATTAACCTGTTTAAAAACATAAATTTAGCTGAATTAAGTTGTTATTTTTAATATTTCTTTAAAAAATTTAAGCAATTTTTATAAAAATTGGAATAAATAGTAAACTAAATTATGATTAACAATGTTTAAAAACATAAACTTAGCCGAACATAAAATTTTTCTTTTTAAAAATTAAGAAATTTTAAAAAAATTGGCATAAAAAAAATGTTTCATTTAAAAATGCAACAATATATGTTGAATTTTTATATGATTAACATGTTTAAAAACATAAATTTAGCTGAATAAGTTGTTATTTTTAATATTTCTTCATAAAATTTAAGTAATTTTTATCAAAATTGGAATAAAAAAGTAAAATAAATTATGTTTTGTTGTTAAATATGTTAAATTATGACTAATAATATTGAAAAACATAATCTTAGCCAATTAAGGTCTTTATTTTAATTTTTCTTTTTAAAAATTAAGAAATTTAAAAAAAATTGGCATAAAAAAATGTTACATTTAAAAATGCAATAATATCTGTTGAATTTTTATATGATTAACATGTTTAAAAACATAAATTTAGCTGAATAAGTTGTTATTTTTAATATTTCTTCATAAAATTTAAGCAATTTTTATCAAAATTGGAATAAAAAAGTAAAATAAATTATGTTTTGTTGTTAAATATGTTAAATTATGACTAACAATGTTGAAAAACATAATCTTAGCCAATTAAGGTCTAATTTTTAATTTTTCTTTTTAAAAATTAAGAAGTTTTAATAATATTGGCATAAAAAAATGTTTCATTTAAAAATACAACAATATCTGTTGAATTTTTATATGATTAACATGTTTAAAAACATAAATTAAGCTGAATTAAGTTGTTATTTTACTTTATAAAAATGAAGCAATTTTTAAAAATTGACATAAAAAAATCAAAAGTCATGTTTTGAAAATTTTAATTGAGCTGAATTTAGGTTTCTTTTTTGTTAGAAAAATAAGCCTAAAAAAGTCAACTAATTTAGTTAATTGAATTATATTATATGTTAAATTATGATTAAAATGTTTAGAACCATAAATTTAGCTGAATTAGGGAGTTATTTTTAATTTTTCATTTAAAAAAAAATTAAAAAATTTCAAAAAAATTTGCATAAAAAAGTCAACTTAATTATGTTTCATTTAAAAATGCAAGAATATCTGTTGAATTTTTATATTATTAACATGTTAAGAAACATAAATTTAGCTAAATAAGTTTTTATTTTTAATATTTCTTTATAAAATTTAAGCAATTTTTATAAAAATTGGAATAAAAAAGTAAAATAAATTATGTTTTGTTGTTAAATATGTTAAATTATGACTAACAATGTTGAAAAACATATTCTTAGCCGAATTAAGGTCTTTATTTTAATTTTTATTTTTAAGAATTAAGAAATTTTAAAAAAATTGGCATAAAAAAATGTTTCATGATTAACTGTTCACAGGATCTGTTGCATTTTTATATGATTAACCTGTTTAAAAACATAAATTTAGCTGAATTAAGTTGTTATTTTTAATATTTCTTTAAAAAATTTAAGCAATTTTTATAAAAATTGGAATAAAAAGTAAACTAAACTATGTTTTGTTGTAAAATATGTTAAATTATGACTAACAATGTTGAAAAACATAATCTTAGCCGAATTAAGGGTCTTTATTTTAATTTTTATTTTTAAGAATTAAGAAATTTTAAAAAAATTGGCATAAAAAAATGTTTCATTTAAAAATGCAACAGGATCTGTAGCATTTTTATATGATTAAACTGTTTAAAAACATAAATTTAGCTGAATTAAGTTGTTATTTTTAATATTTCTTTAAAAAATTTAAGCAATTTTTATAAAAATTGGAATAAATAGTAAACTAAATTATGACTAACAATGTTTAAAAACATAAACTTAGCCGAACATAAAATTTTTCTTTTTAAAAATTAAGAAATTTTAAAAAAATTGGCATAAAAAAAATGTTTCATTTAAAAATGCAACAATATATGTTGAATTTTTATATGATTAACATGTTTAAAAACATAAATTTAGCTGAATAAGTTGTTATTTTTAATATTTCTTCATAAAATTTAAGCAATTTTTATCAAAATTGGAATAAAAAAGTAAAATAAATTATGTTTTGTTGTTAAATATGTTAAATTATGACTAATAATGTTGAAAAACATAATCTTAGCCAATTAAGGTCTTTATTTTAATTTTTCTTTTTAAAAATTAAGAAATTTAAAAAAACTTGGTATAAAAAAATGTTACATTTAAAAATGCAATAATATCTGTTGAATTTTTATATGATTAACATGTTTAAAAACATAAATTTAGCTGAATAAGTTGTTATTTTTAATATTTCTTCATAAAATTTAAGCAATTTTTATCAAAATTGGAATAAAAAAGTAAAATAAATTATGTTTTGTTGTTAAATATGTTAAATTATGACTAACAATGTTGAAAAACATAATCTTAGCCAATTAAGGTCTTTATTTTAATTTTTCTTTTTAAAAATTAAGAAATTTTAAAAAAAAATTGGCATAAAAAAATGTTTCATTTAAAAATGCAACAATATCTGTTGAATTCGTAAAAAAGTAAACTAAATGTTTTGTTGTTAAATATGTTAAATTATGACTAACAATGTTGAAAAACATAAACTTAGCCGAATTAAGGTCTAATTTTTAATTTTTCTTTTTAAAAATTAAGAAGTTTTAATAATATTGGCATAAAAAAATGTTTCATTTAAAAATACAACAATATCTGTTGAATTTTTATATGATTAACATGTTTAAAAACATAAATTAAGCTGAATTAAGTTGTTATTTTACTTTATAAAAATGAAGCAATTTTTAAAAATTGGCATAAAAAAATCAAAAGTCATGTTTTGAAAATTTTAATTTAGCTGAATTTAGGTGTTCTTTTTTGTTAGAAAAATAAGCGTAAAAAAGTCAACTAATTTAGTTAATTGAATTATATTATATGTTAAATTATGATTAAAATGTTTAGAACCATAAATTTAGCTGAATTAGGGAGTTATTTTTAATTTTTCATTTAAAAAATTAAAAAATTTCAAAAAAATTTGCATAAAAAAGTCAACTTAATTATGTTTCATTTAAAAATGCAAGAATATCTGTTGAATTTTTATATTATTAACATGTTAAGAAACATAAATTTAGCTAAATAAGTTTTTATTTTTAATATTTCTTTATAAAATTTAAGCAATTTTTATAAAAATTGGAATAAAAAAGTAAAATAAATTATGTTTTGTTGTTAAATATCTTAAATTATGACTAACAATGTTGAAAAACATAATCTTAGCCGAATTAAGGTCTTTATTTTAATTTTTATTTTTAAGAATTAAGAAATTTTAAAAAAATTGGCATAAAAAAATGTTTCATTTAAAAATGCAGGTGTTCTTTTTTGTTAGAAAAATAAGCGTAAAAAAGTCAACTAATTTAGTTAATTGAATTATATTATATGTTAAATTATGATTAAAATGTTTAGAACCATAAATTTAGCTGAATTAGGGAGTTATTTTTAATTTTTCATTTAAAAAATTAAAAAATTTCAAAAAAATTTGCATAAAAAAGTCAACTTAATTATGTTTCATTTAAAAATGCAAGAATATCTGTTGAATTTTTATATTATTAACATGTTAAGAAACATAAATTTAGCTAAATAAGTTTTTATTTTTAATATTTCTTTATAAAATTTAAGCAATTTTTATAAAAATTGGAATAAAAAAGTAAAATAAATTATGTTTTGTTGTTAAATATGTTAAATTATGACTAACAATGTTGAAAAACATAATCTTAGCCGAATTAAGGTCTTTATTTTAATTTTTATTTTTAAGAATTAAGAAATTTTAAAAAAATTGGCATAAAAAAATGTTTCATTTAAAAATGCAACAGGATCTGTTGCATTTTTATATGATTAACCTGTTTAAAAACATAAATTTAGCTGAATTAAGTTGTTATTTTTAATATTTCTTTAAAAAATTTAAGCAATTTTTATAAAAATTGGAATAAAAAGTAAACTAAATTATGTTTTGTTGTAAAATATGTTAAATTATGACTAACAATGTTGAAAAACATAATCTTAGCCGAATTAAGGTCTTTATTTTAATTTTTATTTTTAAGAATTAAGAAATTTTAAAAAAATTGGCATAAAAAAATGTTTCATTTAAAAATGCAACAGGATCTGTAGCATTTTTATATGATTAACCTGTTTAAAAACATAAATTTAGCTGAATTAAGTTGTTATTTTTAATATTTCTTTAAAAAATTTAAGCAATTTTTATAAAAATTGGAATAAATAGTAAACTAAATTATGACTAACAATGTTTAAAAACATAAACTTAGCCGAACATAAAATTTTTCTTTTTAAAAATTAAGAAATTTTAAAAAAATTGGCATAAAAAAAATGTTTCATTTAAAAATGCAACAATATCTGTTGAATTTTTATATGATTAACATGTTTAAAAACATAAATTTAGCTGAATAAGTTGTTATTTTTAATATTTCTTCATAAAATTTAAGCAATTTATATCAAAATTGGAATAAAAAAGTAAAATAAATTATGTTTTGTTGTTAAATATGTTAAATTATGAATAATAATGTTGAAAAACATAATCTTAGCCAATTAAGGTCTTTATTTTAATTTTTCTTTTTAAAAATTAAGAAATTTAAAAAAAATTGGCATAAAAAAATGTTACATTTAAAAATGCAATAATATCTGTTGAATTTTTATATGATTAACATGTTTAAAAACATAAATTTAGCTGAATAAGTTGTTATTTTTAATATTTCTTCATAAAATTTAAGCAATTTTTATCAAAATTGGAATAAAAAAGTAAAATAAATTATGTTTTGTTGTTAAATATGTTAAATTATGACTAACAATGTTGAAAAACATAATCTTAGCCAATTAAGGTCTTTATTTTAATTTTTCTTTTTAAAAATTAAGAAATTTTAAAAAAAAATTGGCATAAAAAAATGTTTCATTTAAAAATGCAACAATATCTGTTGAATTCGTAAAAAAGTAATATAAATGTTTTGTTGTTAAATATGTTAAATTATGACTAACAATGTTGAAAAACATAAACTTAGCCGAATTAAGGCCTAATTTTTAATTTTTCTTTTTAAAAATTAAGAAGTTTTAATAATATTGGCATAAAAAAATGTTTCATTTAAAAATACAACAATATCTGTTGAATTTTTATATGATTAACATGTTTAAAAACATAAATTAAGCTGAATTAAGTTGTTATTTTACTTTATAAAAATGAAGCAATTTTAAAAATTGGCATAAAAAAATCAAAAGTCATGTTTTGAAAATTTTAATTTAGCTGAATTTAGGTGTTCTTTTTTGTTAGAAAAATAAGCGTAAAAAAGTCAACTAATTTAGTTAATTGAATTATATTATATGTTAAATTATGATTAAAATGTTTAGAACCATAAATTTAGCTGAATTAGGGAGTTATTTTTAATTTTTCATTTAAAAAATTAAAAAATTTCAAAAAAATTTGCATAAAAAAGTCAACTTAATTATGTTTCATTTAAAAATGCAAGAATATCTGTTGTATTTTTATATTATTAACATGTTAAGAAACATAAATTTAGCTAAATAAGTTTTTATTTTTAATATTTCTTTATAAAATTTAAGCAATTTTTATAAAAATTGGAATAAAAAAGTAAAATAAATTATGTTTTGTTGTTAAATATGTTAAATTATGACTAACAATGTTGAAAAACATAATCTTAGCCGAATTAAGGTCTTTATTTTAATTTTTATTTTTAAGAATTAAGAAATTTTAAAAAAATTGGCATAAAAAAATGTTTCATTTAAAAATGCAACAGGATCTGTTGCATTTTTATATGATTAACCTGTTTAAAAACATAAATTTAGCTGAATTAAGTTGTTATTTTTAATATTTCTTTAAAAAAATTAAGCAATTTTTATAAAAATTGGAATAAAAAGTAAACTAAATTATGTTTTGTTGTAAAATATGTTAAATTATGACTAACAATGTTGAAAAACATAATCTTAGCCGAATTAAGGTCTTTATTTTAATTTTTATTTTTAAGAATTAAGAAATTTTAAAAAAATTGGCATAAAAAAATGTTTCATTTAAAAATGCAACAGGATCTGTAGCATTTTTATATGATTAACCTGTTTAAAAACATAAATTTAGCTGAATTAAGTTGTTATTTTTAATATTTCTTTAAAAAATTTAAGCAATTTTTATAAAAATTGGAATAAATAGTAAACTAAATTATGACTAACAATGTTTAAAAACATAAACTTAGCCGAACATAAAATTTTTCTTTTTAAAAATTAAGAAATTTTAAAAAAATTGGCATAAAAAAAATGTTTCATTTAAAAATGCAACAATATCTGTTGAATTTTTATATGATTAACATGTTTAAAAACATAAATTTAGCTGAATAAGTTGTTATTTTTAATATTTCTTCATAAAATTTAAGCAATTTATATCAAAATTGGAATAAAAAAGTAAAATAAATTATGTTTTGTTGTTAAATATGTTAAATTATGACTAATAATGTTGAAAAACATAATCTTAGCCAATTAAGGTCTTTATTTTAATTTTTATTTTTAAGAATTAATAAATTTTAAAAAAATTGGCATAAAAAAATGTTACATTTAAAAATGCAACAGGATCTGTTGAATTTTTATATGATTAACATGTTTAAAAACATAAATTTATTTGAATTAAGTTGTTATTTTACTTTATAAAAATGAAGCAATTTTTAAAAATTGGCATAAAAAAGTCAAAAGTCATGTTTTGAAAATTTTAATTTTGCTGAATTTAGTTGTTATTTTAAATGTTTCTTTATAAAAATTAAGAAAATGTTAAAAAAATTGGCATAAAAAATTATGTTTATTTGTTGAATTATATCTTAAATTATTACTAACATGTTAAGAAACATAAATTTAGCTGAATAAGTTGTTATTTTAATATTTCTTTATAAAATTTAAGCAATTTTTATAAAAATTGGAATAAAAGAGTAAAATAAATTATGTTTTGTTGTTAAATATGTTAAATTATGACTAACAATGTTGAAAAACATAATCTAAGCCGAATTAAGGTCTTTATTTTAATTTTTATTTTTAAGAATTAAGAAATTTTAAAAAAATTGGCATAAAAAAATGTTTCATTTAAAAATGCAACAATATCTGTTGAATTTTTATATGATTAACATGTTTAAAAACATAAATTTAGCTGAATAAGTTGTTATTTTTAATATTTCTTCATAAAATTTAAGCAATTATTATAAAAATTGGAATAAAAAAGTAAAATAAATTATGTTTTGTTGTTAAATATGTTAAATTATTACTAATAATGTTGAAAAACATAATCTTAGCCAATTAAGGTCTTTATTTTAATTTTTCTTTTTAAAAATTAAGAAATTTAAAAAAAATTGGCATAAAAAAATGTTTCATTTAAAAATGCAACAATATCTGTTGAATTTTTATATGATTAACATGTTTAAAAACATAAATTCAGCTGAAAAGTTGTTATTTTTAATATTTCTTCATAAAATTTAAGCAATTTTTATAAAAATTGGAATAAAAAAGTAAAATAAATTATGTTTTGTTGTTAAATATGTTAAATTATGACTAATAATGTTGAAAAACATAATCTTAGCCAATTAAGGTCTTTATTTTAATTTTTCTTTTTAAAAATTAAGAAATTTAAAAAAAATTGGCATAAAAAAATTTTTCATTTAAAAATGCAACAATATATGTTGAATTTTTATATGATTAATATGTATAAAAACATAAATTTAGCTGAATAAGTTGTTATTTTTAATATTTCTTCATAAAATTTAAGCAATTTTTATAAAAATTAAAATAAAAAAGTAAAATAAATTATGTTTTGTTGTTAAATATGTTAAATTATGACTAACAATGTTGAAAAACATAATCTTAGCCGAATTAAGGTCTTTATTTTAATTTTTATTTTTAAGAATTAATAAATTTTAAAAAAATTGGCATAAAAAATGTTACATTTAAAAATGAAACAGTATCTGTTGAATTTTTATATGATTAACATGTTTAACAACATAAATTAAGCTGAATTAAGTTGTTATTTTACTTTATAAAAATGAAGCAATTTTTAAAAATTGGCATAAAAAAGTCAAAAGTCATGTTTTGAAAATTTTAATTTAGCTGAATTTAGGTGTTCTTTTTTGTTAGAAAAATAAGCGTAAAAAAGTCAACTAATTTAGTTAATTGAATTATATTATATGTTAAATTATAATTAAAATGTTTAGAACCATAAATTTAGCTGAATTAGGGAGTTATTTTTAATTTTTCATTTAAAAAATTAAAAAATTTCAAAAAAATTTGCATAAAAAAGTCAACTTAATTATGTTTCATTTAAAAATGCAAGAATATCTGTTGAATTTTTATATTATTAACATGTTAAGAAACATAAATTTAGCTAAATAAGTTTTTATTTTTAATATTTCTTTCTAAAATTTAAGCAATTTTTATAAAAATTGGAATAAAAAAGTAAAATAAATTATGTTTTGTTGTTGAATATGTTAAATTATGACTAACAATGTTGAAAAACATAATCTTAGCCGAATTAAGGTCTTTATTTTAATTTTTATTTTTAAGAATTAAGAAATTTTAAAAAAATTGGCATAAAAAAATGTTTCATTTAAAAATGCAACAGGATCTGTTGCATTTTTATATGATTAACCTGTTTAAAAACATAAATTTAGCTGAATTAAGTTGTTATTTTTAATATTTCTTTAAAAAATTTAAGCAATTTTTATAAAAATTGGAATAAAAAGTAAACTAAATTATGTTTTGTTGTAAAATATGTTAAATTATGACTAACAATGTTGAAAAACATAATCTTAGCCGAATTAAGGTCTTTATTTTAATTTTTATTTTTAAGAATTAAGAAATTTTAAAAAAATTGGCATAAAAAAATGTTTCATTTAAAAATGCAACAGGATCTGTAGCATTTTTATATGATTAACCTGTTTAAAAACATAAATTTAGCTGAATTAAGTTGTTATTTTTAATATTTCTTTAAAAAATTTAAGCAATTTTTATAAAAATTGGAATAAATAGTAAACTAAATTATGACTAACAATGTTTAAAAACATAAACTTAGCCGAACATAAAATTTTTCTTTTTAAAAATTAAGAAATTTTAAAAAAATTGGCATAAAAAAAATGTTTCATTTAAAAATGCAACAATATCTGTTGAATTTTTATATGATTAACATGTTTAAAAACATAAATTTAGCTGAATAAGTTGTTATTTTTAATATTTCTTCATAAAATTTAAGCAATTTATATCAAAATTGGAATAAAAAAGTAAAATAAATTATGTTTTGTTGTTAAATATGTTAAATTATGACTAATAATGTTGAAAAACATAATCTTAGCCAATTAAGGTCTTTATTTTAATTTTTCTTTTTAAAAATTAAGAAATTTAAAAAAAATTGGCATAAAAAAATGTTACATTTAAAAATGCAACAATATCTGTTGAATTTTTATATGATTAACATGTTTAAAAACATAAATTTAGCTGAATAAGTTGTTATTTTTAATATTTCTTCATAAAATTTAAGCAATTTTTATAAAAATTGGAATAAAAAAGTAAAATAAATTATGTTTTGTTGTTAAATATGTTAAATTATGATTAACAATGTTGAAAAACATAATCTTAGCCGAATTAAGGTCTTTATTTTAATTTTTATTTTTAAAAATTAATAAATTTTAAAAAAATTGGCATAAAAAAATGTTACATTTAAAAATGCAACAGGATCTGTTGAATTTTTATATGATTAACATGTTTAAAAACATAAATTTATTTGAATTAAGTTGTTATTTTACTTTATAAAAATGAAGCAATTTTTAAAAATTGGCATAAAAAAGTCAAAAGTCATGTTTTGAAAATTTTAATTTTGCTGAATTTAGTTGTTATTTTAAATTTTTCTTTATAAAAATTAAGAAAATGTTAAAAAAATTGGCATAAAAAATTATGTTTATTTGTTGAATTATATCTTAAATTATTACTAACATGTTAAGAAACATAAATTTACCTGAATAAGTTGTTATTTTAATATTTCTTTATAAAATTTAAGCAATTTTTATAAAAATTGGAATAAAAGAGTAAAATAAATTATGTTTTGTTGTTAAATATGTTAAATTATGACTAACAATGTTGAAAAACATAATCTAAGCCGAATTAAGGTCTTTATTTTAATTTTTATTTTTAAGAATTAAGAAATTTTAAAAAAATTGGCATAAAAAAATGTTTCATTTAAAAATGCAACAATATCTGTTGAATTTTTATATGATTAACATGTTTAAAAACATAAATTTAGCTAAATAAGTTTTTATTTTTAATATTTCTTTATAAAATTTAAGCAATTTTTATAAAAATTGGAATAAAAAAGTAAAATAAATTATGTTTTGTTGTTGAATATGTTAAATTATGACTAACAATGTTGAAAAACATAATCTTAGCCGAATTAAGGTCTTTATTTTAATTTTTATTTTTAAGAATTAAGAAATTTTAAAAAAATTGGCATAAAAAAATGTTTCATTTAAAAATGCAACAGGACCTGTTGCATTTTTATATGATTAACCTGTTTAAAAACATAAATTTAGCTGAATTAAGTTGTTATTTTTAATATTTCTTTAAAAAATTTAAGCAATTTTTATAAAAATTGGAATAAAAAGTAAACTAAATTATGTTTTGTTGTAAAATATGTTAAATTATGACTAACAATGTTGAAAAACATAATCTTAGCCGAATTAAGGTCTTTATTTTAATTTTTATTTTTAAGAATTAAGAAATTTTAAAAAAATTGGCATAAAAAAATGTTTCATTTAAAAATGCAACAGGATCTGTAGCATTTTTATATGATTAACCTGTTTAAAAACATAAATTTAGCTGAATTAAGTTGTTATTTTTAATATTTCTTTAAAAAATTTAAGCAATTTTTATAAAAATTGGAATAAATAGTAAACTAAATTATGACTAACAATGTTTAAAAACATAAACATAGCCGAACATACAATTTTTCTTTTTAAAAATTAAGAAATTTTAAAAAAATTGGCATAAAAAAAATGTTTCATTTAAAAATGCAACAATATCTGTTGAATTTTTATATGATTAACATGTTTAAAAACATAAATTTAGCTGAATAAGTTGTTATTTTTAATATTTCTTCATAAAATTTAAGCAATTTATATCAAAATTGGAATAAAAAAGTAAAATAAATTATGTTTTGTTGTTAAATATGTTAAATTATGACTAATAATGTTGAAAAACATAATCTTAGCCAATTAAGGTCTTTATTTTAATTTTTCTTTTTAAAAATTAAGAAATTTAAAAAAAATTGGCATAAAAAAATGTTACATTTAAAAATGCAACAATATCTGTTGAATTTTTATATGATTAACATGTTTAAAAACATAAATTTAGCTGAATAAGTTGTTATTTTTAATATTTCTTCATAAAATTTAAGCAATTTTTATAAAAATTGGAATAAAAAAGTAAAATAAATTATGTTTTGTTGTTAAATATGTTAAATTATGATTAACAATGTTGAAAAACATAATCTTAGCCGAATTAAGGTCTTTATTTTAATTTTTATTTTTAAGAATTAATAAATTTTAAAAAAATTGGCATAAAAAAATGTTACATTTAAAAATGCAACAGGATCTGTTGAATTTTTATATGATTAACATGTTTAAAAACATAAATTTATTTGAATTAAGTTGTTATTTTGCTTTATAAAAATGAAGCAATTTTTAAAAATTGGCATAAAAAAGTCAAAAGTCATGTTTTGAAAATTTTAATTTTGCTGAATTTAGTTGTTATTTTAAATTTTTCTTTATAAAAATTAAGAAAATGTTAAAAAAATTGGCATAAAAAATTATGTTTATTTGTTGAATTATATCTTAAATTATTACTAACATGTTAAGAAACATAAATTTACCTGAATAAGTTGTTATTTTAATATTTCTTTATAAAATTTAAGCAATTTTTATAAAAATTGGAATAAAAGAGTAAAATAAATTATGTTTTGTTGTTAAATATGTTAAATTATGACTAACAATGTTGAAAAACATAATCTAAGCCGAATTAAGGTCTTTATTTTAATTTTTATTTTTAAGAATTAAGAAATTTTAAAAAAATTGGCATAAAAAAATGTTTCATTTAAAAATGCAACAATATCTGTTGAATTTTTATATGATTAACATGTTTAAAAACATAAATTTAGCTAAATAAGTTTTTATTTTTAATATTTCTTTATAAAATTTAAGCAATTTTTATAAAAATTGGAATAAAAAAGTAAAATAAATTATGTTTTGTTGTTGAATATGTTAAATTATGACTAACAATGTTGAAAAACATAATCTTAGCCGAATTAAGGTCTTTATTTTAATTTTTATTTTTAAGAATTAAGAAATTTTAAAAAAATTGGCATAAAAAAATGTTTCATTTAAAAATGCAACAGGATCTGTTGCATTTTTATATGATTAACCTGTTTAAAAACATAAATTTAGCTGAATTAAGTTGTTATTTTTAATATTTCTTTAAAAAATTTAAGCAATTTTTATAAAAATTGGAATAAAAAGTAAACTAAATTATGTTTTGTTGTAAAATATGTTAAATTATGACTAACAATGTTGAAAAACATAATCTTAGCCGAATTAAGGTCTTTATTTTAATTTTTATTTTTAAGAATTAAGAAATTTTAAAAAAATTGGCATAAAAAAATGTTTCATTTAAAAATGCAACAGGATCTGTAGCATTTTTATATGATTAACCTGTTTAAAAACATAAATTTAGCTGAATTAAGTTGTTATTTTTAATATTTCTTTAAAAAATTTAAGCAATTTTTATAAAAATTGGAATAAATAGTAAACTAAATTATGACTAACAATGTTTAAAAACATAAACTTAGCCGAACATAAAATTTTTCTTTTTAAAAATTAAGAAATTTTAAAAAAATTGGCATAAAAAAATGTTTCATTTAAAAATGCAACAATATCTGTTGAATTTTTATATGATTAACATGTTTAAAAACATAAATTTAGCTGAATAAGTTCTTATTTTTAATATTTCTTCATAAAATTTAAGCAATTTATATCAAAATTGGAATAAAAAAGTAAAATAAATTATGTTTTGTTGTTAAATATGTTAAATTATGACTAATAATGTTGAAAAACATAATCTTAGCCAATTAAGGTCTTTATTTTAATTTTTATTTTTAAGAATTAATAAATTTTAAAAAAATTGGCATAAAAAAATGTTACATTTAAAAATGCAACAGGATCTGTTGAATTTTTATATGATTAACATGTTTAAAAACATAAATTTATTTGAATTAAGTTGTTATTTTACTTTATAAAAATGAAGCAATTTTTAAAAATTGGCATAAAAAAGTCAAAAGTCATGTTTTGAAAATTTTAATTTTGCTGAATTTAGTTGTTATTTTAAATTTTTCTTTATAAAAATTAAGAAAATGTTAAAAAAATTGGCATAAAAAATTATGTTTATTTGTTGAATTATATCTTAAATTATTACTAACATGTTAAGAAACATAAATTTAGCTGAATAAGTTGTTATTTTAATATTTCTTTATAAAATTTAAGCAATTTTTATAAAAATTGGAATAAAAGAGTAAAATAAATTATGTTTTGTTGTTAAATATGTTAAATTATGACTAACAATGTTGAAAAACATAATCTAAGCCGAATTAAGGTCTTTATTTTAATTTTTATTTTTAAGAATTAAGAAATTTTAAAAAAATTGGCATAAAAAAATGTTTCATTTAAAAATGCAACAATATCTGTTGAATTTTTATATGATTAACATGTTTAAAAACATAAATTTAGCTGAATAAGTTGTTATTTTTAATATTTCTTTATAAAATTTAAGCAATTATTATAAAAATTGGAATAAAAAAGTAAAATAAATTATGTTTTGTTGTTAAATATGTTAAATTATTACTAATAATGTTGAAAAACATAATCTTAGCCAATTAAGGTCTTTATTTTAATTTTTCTTTTTAAAAACTAAGAAATTTAAAAAAAATTGGCATAAAAAAATGTTTCATTTAAAAATGCAACAATATCTGTTGAATTTTTATATGATTAACATGTTTAAAAACATAAATTTAGCTGAATAAGTTGTTATTTTTAATATTTCTTCATAAAATTTAAGCAATTTTTATAAAAATTGGAATAAAAAAGTAAAATAAATTATGTTTTGTTGTTAAATATGTTAAATTATGACTAATAATGTTGAAAAACATAATCTTAGCCAATTAAGGTCTTTATTTTAATTTTTCTTTTTAAAAATTAAGAAATTTAAAAAAAATTGGCATAAAAAAATTTTTCATTTAAAAATGCAACAATATATGTTGAATTTTTATATGATTAATATGTATAAAAACATAAATTTAGCTGAATACGTTGTTATTTTTAATATTTCTTCATAAAATTTAAGCAATTTTTATAAAAATTAAAATAAAAAAGTAAAATAAATTATGTTTTGTTGTTAAATATGTTAAATTATGACTAACAATGTTGAAAAACATAATCTTAGCCGAATTAAGGTCTTTATTTTAATTTTTATTTTTAAGAATTAATAAATTTTAAAAAAATTGGCATAAAAAATGTTACATTTAAAAATGAAACAGTATCTGTTGAATTTTTATATGATTAACATGTTTAACAACATAAATTAAGCTGAATTAAGTTGTTATTTTACTTTATAAAAATGAAGCAATTTTTAAAAATTGGCATAAAAAAGTCAAAAGTCATGTTTTGAAAATTTTAATTTAGCTGAATTTAGGTGTTCTTTTTTGTTAGAAAAATAAGCGTAAAAAAGTCAACTAATTTAGTTAATTGAATTATATTATATGTTAAATTATAATTAAAATGTTTAGAACCATAAATTTAGCTGAATTAGGGAGTTATTTTTAATTTTTCATTTAAAAAATTAAAAAATTTCAAAAAAATTTGCATAAAAAAGTCAACTTAATTATGTTTCATTTAAAAATGCAAGAATATCTGTTGAATTTTTATATTATTAACATGTTAAGAAACATAAATTTAGCTAAATAAGTTTTTATTTTTAATATTTCTTTATAAAATTTAAGCAATTTTTATAAAAATTGGAATAAAAAAGTAAAATAAATTATGTTTTGTTGTTGAATATGTTAAATTATGACTAACAATGTTGAAAAACATAATCTTAGCCGAATTAAGGTCTTTATTTTAATTTTTATTTTTAAGAATTAAGAAATTTTAAAAAAATTGGCATAAAAAAATGTTTCATTTAAAAATGCAACAATATCTGTTGAATTTTTATATGATTAACATGTTTAAAAACATAAATTTAGCTGAATAAGTTGTTATTTTTAATATTTCTTTATAAAATTTAAGCAATTATTATAAAAATTGGAATAAAAAAGTAAAATAAATTATGTTTTGTTGTTAAATATGTTAAATTATTACTAATAATGTTGAAAAACATAATCTTAGCCAATTAAGGTCTTTATTTTAATTTTTCTTTTTAAAAACTAAGAAATTTAAAAAAAATTGGCATAAAAAAATTTTTCATTTAAAAATGCAACAATATATGTTGAATTTTTATATGATTAATATGTATAAAAACATAAATTCAGCTGAATACGTTGTTATTTTTAATATTTCTTCATAAAATTTAAGCAATTTTTATAAAAATTGGAATAAAAAAGTAAAATAAATTATGTTTTGTTGTTAAATATGTTAAATTATGATTAACAATGTTGAAAAACATAATCTTAGCCGAATTAAGGTCTTTATTTTAATTTTTATTTTTAAGAATTAATAAATTTTAAAAAAATTGGCATAAAAAAATGTTTCATTTAAAAATGCAACAGGATCTGTAGCATTTTTATATGATTAACCTGTTTAAAAACATAAATTTAGCTGAATTAAGTTGTTATTTTTAATATTTCTTTAAAAAATTTAAGCAATTTTTATAAAAATTGGAATAAATAGTAAACTAAATTATGACTAACAATGTTTAAAAACATAAACTTAGCCGAACATAAAATTTTTCTTTTTAAAAATTAAGAAATTTTAAAAAAATTGGCATAAAAAAATGTTTCATTTAAAAATGCAACAATATCTGTTGAATTTTTATATGATTAACATGTTTAAAAACATAAATTTAGCTGAATAAGTTGTTATTTTTAATATTTCTTCATAAAATTTAAGCAATTTATATCAAAATTGGAATAAAAGAGTAAAATAAATTATGTTTTGTTGTTAAATATGTTAAATTATGACTAACAATGTTGAAAAACATAATCTAAGCCGAATTAAGGTCTTTATTTTAATTTTTATTTTTAAGAATTAAGAAATTTTAAAAAAATTGGCATAAAAAAATGTTTCATTTAAAAATGCAACAATATCTGTTGAATTTTTATATGATTAACATGTTTAAAAACATAAATTTAGCTAAATAAGTTTTTATTTTTAATATTTCTTTATAAAATTTAAGCAATTTTTATAAAAATTGGAATAAAAAAGTAAAATAAATTATGTTTTGTTGTTGAATATGTTAAATTATGACTAACAATGTTGAAAAACATAATCTTAGCCGAATTAAGGTCTTTATTTTAATTTTTATTTTTAAGAATTAAGAAATTTTAAAAAAATTGGCATAAAAAAATGTTTCATTTAAAAATGCAACAGGATCTGTTGCATTTTTATATGATTAACCTGTTTAAAAACATAAATTTAGCTGAATTAAGTTGTTATTTTTAATATTTCTTTAAAAAATTTAAGCAATTTTTATAAAAATTGGAATAAAAAGTAAACTAAATTATGTTTTGTTGTAAAATATGTTAAATTATGACTAACAATGTTGAAAAACATAATCTTAGCCGAATTAAGGTCTTTATTTTAATTTTTATTTTTAAGAATTAAGAAATTTTAAAAAAATTGGCATAAAAAAATGTTTCATTTAAAAATGCAACAGGATCTGTAGCATTTTTATATGATTAACCTGTTTAAAAACATAAATTTAGCTGAATTAAGTTGTTATTTTTAATATTTCTTTAAAAAATTTAAGCAATTTTTATAAAAATTGGAATAAATAGTAAACTAAATTATGACTAACAATGTTTAAAAACATAAACTTAGCCGAACATAAAATTTTTCTTTTTAAAAATTAAGAAATTTTAAAAAAATTGGCATAAAAAAAATGTTTCATTTAAAAATGCAACAATATCTGTTGAATTTTTATATGATTAACATGTTTAAAAACATAAATTTAGCTGAATAAGTTGTTATTTTTAATATTTCTTCATAAAATTTAAGCAATTTATATCAAAATTGGAATAAAAAAGTAAAATAAATTATGTTTTGTTGTTAAATATGTTAAATTATGACTAATAATGTTGAAAAACATAATCTTAGCCAATTAAGGTCTTTATTTTAATTTTTCTTTTTAAAAATTAAGAAATTTAAAAAAAATTGGCATAAAAAAATGTTACATTTAAAAATGCAACAATATCTGTTGAATTTTTATATGATTAACATGTTTAAAAACATAAATTTAGCTGAATAAGTTGTTATTTTTAATATTTCTTCATAAAATTTAAGCAATTTTTATAAAAATTGGAATAAAAAAGTAAAATAAATTATGTTTTGTTGTTAAATATGTTAAATTATGATTAACAATGTTGAAAAACATAATCTTAGCCGAATTAAGGTCTTTATTTTAATTTTTATTTTTAAGAATTAATAAATTTTAAAAAAATTGGCATAAAAAAATGTTACATTTAAAAATGCAACAGGATCTGTTGAATTTTTATATGATTAACATGTTTAAAAACATAAATTTATTTGAATTAAGTTGTTATTTTACTTTATAAAAATGAAGCAATTTTTAAAAATTGGCATAAAAAAGTCAAAAGTCATGTTTTGAAAATTTTAATTTTGCTGAATTTAGTTGTTATTTTAAATTTTTCTTTATAAAAATTAAGAAAATGTTAAAAAAATTGGCATAAAAAATTATGTTTATTTGTTGAATTATATCTTAAATTATTACTAACATGTTAAGAAACATAAATTTAGCTGAATAAGTTGTTATTTTAATATTTCTTTATAAAATTTAAGCAATTTTTATAAAAATTGGAATAAAAGAGTAAAATAAATTATGTTTTGTTGTTAAATATGTTAAATTATGACTAACAATGTTGAAAAACATAATCTAAGCCGAATTAAGGTCTTTATTTTAATTTTTATTTTTAAGAATTAAGAAATTTTAAAAAAATTGGCATAAAAAAATGTTTCATTTAAAAATGCAACAATATCTGTTGAATTTTTATATGATTAACATGTTTAAAAACATAAATTTAGCTAAATAAGTTTTTATTTTTAATATTTCTTTATAAAATTTAAGCAATTTTTATAAAAATTGGAATAAAAAAGTAAAATAAATTATGTTTTGTTGTTGAATATGTTAAATTATGACTAACAATGTTGAAAAACATAATCTTAGCCGAATTAAGGTCTTTATTTTAATTTTTATTTTTAAGAATTAAGAAATTTTAAAAAAATTGGCATAAAAAAATGTTTCATTTAAAAATGCAACAGGATCTGTTGCATTTTTATATGATTAACCTGTTTAAAAACATAAATTTAGCTGAATTAAGTTGTTATTTTTAATATTTCTTTAAAAAATTTAAGCAATTTTTATAAAAATTGGAATAAAAAGTAAACTAAATTATGTTTTGTTGTAAAATATGTTAAATTATGACTAACAATGTTGAAAAACATAATCTTAGCCGAATTAAGGTCTTTATTTTAATTTTTATTTTTAAGAATTAAGAAATTTTAAAAAAATTGGCATAAAAAAATGTTTCATTTAAAAATGCAACAGGATCTGTAGCATTTTTATATGATTAACCTGTTTAAAAACATAAATTTAGCTGAATTAAGTTGTTATTTTTAATATTTCTTTAAAAAATTTAAGCAATTTTTATAAAAATTGGAATAAATAGTAAACTAAATTATGACTAACAATGTTTAAAAACATAAACTTAGCCGAACATAAAATTTTTCTTTTTAAAAATTAAGAAATTTTAAAAAAATTGGCATAAAAAAATGTTTCATTTAAAAATGCAACAATATCTGTTGAATTTTTATATGATTAACATGTTTAAAAACATAAATTTAGCTGAATAAGTTGTTATTTTTAATATTTCTTCATAAAATTTAAGCAATTTATATCAAAATTGGAATAAAAAAGTAAAATAAATTATGTTTTGTTGTTAAATGTGTTAAATTATGACTAATAATGTTGAAAAACATAATCTTAGCCAATTAAGGTCTTTATTTTAATTTTTCTTTTTAAAAATTAAGAAATTTAAAAAAAATTGGCATAAAAAAATGTTACATTTAAAAATGCAACAATATCTGTTGAATTTTTATATGATTAACATGGTTAAAAACATAAATTTAGCTGAATAAGTTGTTATTTTTAATATTTCTTCATAAAATTTAAGCAATTTTTATAAAAATTGGAATAAAAAAGTAAAATAAATTATGTTTTGTTGTTAAATATGTTAAATTATGATTAACAATGTTGAAAAACATAATCTTAGCCGAATTAAGGTCTTTATTTTAATTTTTATTTTTAAGAATTAATAAATTTTAAAAAAATTGGCATAAAAAAATGTTACATTTAAAAATGCAACAGGATCTGTTGAATTTTTATATGATTAACATGTTTAAAAACATAAATTTATTTGAATTAAGTTGTTATTTTACTTTATAAAAATGAAGCAATTTTTAAAAATTGGCATAAAAAAGTCAAAAGTCATGTTTTGAAAATTTTAATTTTGCTGAATTTAGTTGTTATTTTAAATTTTTCTTTATAAAAATTAAGAAAATGTTAAAAAAATTGGCATAAAAAATTATGTTTATTTGTTGAATTATATCTTAAATTATTACTAACATGTTAAGAAACATAAATTTACCTGAATAAGTTGTTATTTTAATATTTCTTTATAAAATTTAAGCAATTTTTATAAAAATTGGAATAAAAGAGTAAAATAAATTATGTTTTGTTGTTAAATATGTTAAATTATGACTAACAATGTTGAAAAACATAATCTAAGCCGAATTAAGGTCTTTATTTTAATTTTTATTTTTAAGAATTAAGAAATTTTAAAAAAATTGGCATAAAAAAATGTTTCATTTAAAAATGCAACAATATCTGTTGAATTTTTATATGATTAACATGTTTAAAAACATAAATTTAGCTAAATAAGTTTTTATTTTTAATATTTCTTTATAAAATTTAAGCAATTTTTATAAAAATTGGAATAAAAAAGTAAAATAAATTATGTTTTGTTGTTGAATATGTTAAATTATGACTAACAATGTTGAAAAACATAATCTTAGCCGAATTAAGGTCTTTATTTTAATTTTTATTTTTAAGAATTAAGAAATTTTAAAAAAATTGGCATAAAAAAATGTTTCATTTAAAAATGCAACAGGATCTGTTGCATTTTTATATGATTAACCTGTTTAAAAACATAAATTTAGCTGAATTAAGTTGTTATTTTTAATATTTCTTTAAAAAATTTAAGCAATTTTTATAAAAATTGGAATAAAAAGTAAACTAAATTATGTTTTGTTGTAAAATATGTTAAATTATGACTAACAATGTTGAAAAACATAATCTTAGCCGAATTAAGGTCTTTATTTTAATTTTTATTTTTAAGAATTAAGAAATTTTAAAAAAATTGGCATAAAAAAATGTTTCATTTAAAAATGCAACAGGATCTGTAGCATTTTTATATGATTAACCTGTTTAAAAACATAAATTTAGCTGAATTAAGTTGTTATTTTTAATATTTCTTTAAAAAATTTAAGCAATTTTTATAAAAATTGGAATAAATAGTAAACTAAATTATGACTAACAATGTTTAAAAACATAAACTTAGCCGAACATAAAATTTTTCTTTTTAAAAATTAAGAAATTTTAAAAAAATTGGCATAAAAAAAATGTTTCATTTAAAAATGCAACAATATCTGTTGAATTTTTATATGATTAACATGTTTAAAAACATAAATTTAGCTGAATAAGTTGTTATTTTTAATATTTCTTCATAAAATTTAAGCAATTTATATCAAAATTGGAATAAAAAAGTAAAATAAATTATGTTTTGTTGTTAAATATGTTAAATTATGACTAATAATGTTGAAAAACATAATCTTAGCCAATTAAGGTCTTTATTTTAATTTTTCTTTTTAAAAATTAAGAAATTTTAAAAAAAATTGGCATAAAAAAATGTTACATTTAAAAATGCAACAATATCTGTTGAATTTTTATATGATTAACATGGTTAAAAACATAAATTTAGCTGAATAAGTTGTTATTTTTAATATTTCTTCATAAAATTTAAGCAATTTTTATAAAAATTGGAATAAAAAAGTAAAATAAATTATGTTTTGTTGTTAAATATGTTAAATTATGATTAATAATGTTGAAAAACATAATCTTAGCCGAATTAAGGTCTTTATTTTAATTTTTATTTTTAAGAATTAATAAATTTTAAAAAAATTGGCATAAAAAAATGTTACATTTAAAAATGCAACAGGATCTGTTGAATTTTTATATGATTAACATGTTTAAAAACATAAATTTATTTGAATTAAGTTGTTATTTTACTTTATAAAAATGAAGCAATTTTTAAAAATTGGCATAAAAAAGTCAAAAGTCATGTTTTGAAAATTTTAATTTTGCTGAATTTAGTTGTTATTTTAAATTTTTCTTTATAAAAATTAAGAAAATGTTAAAAAAATTGGCATAAAAAATTATGTTTATTTGTTGAATTATATCTTAAATTATTACTAACATGTTAAGAAACATAAATTTAGCTGAATAAGTTGTTATTTTAATATTTCTTTATAAAATTTAAGCAATTTTTATAAAAATTGGAATAAAAGAGTAAAATAAATTATGTTTTGTTGTTAAATATGTTAAATTATGACTAACAATGTTGAAAAACATAATCTAAGCCGAATTAAGGTCTTTATTTTAATTTTTATTTTTAAGAATTAAGAAATTTTAAAAAAATTGGCATAAAAAAATGTTTCATTTAAAAATGCAACAATATCTGTTGAATTTTTATATGATTAACATGTTTAAAAACATAAATTTAAGTTGTTATTTTTAATATTTCTTTATAAAATTTAAGCAATTATTATAAAAATTGGAATAAAAAAGTAAAATAAATTATGTTTTGTTGTTAAATATGTTAAATTATTACTAATAATGTTGAAAAACATAATCTTAGCCAATTAAGGTCTTTATTTTAATTTTTCTTTCTAAAAATTAAGAAATTTAAAAAAAATTGGCAAAACAAATGTTTCATTTAAAAATGCAACAATATCTGTTGAATTTTTATATGATTAACATGTTTAAAAACATAAATTTAGCTGAATAAGTTGTTATTTTTAATATTTCTTCATAAAATTTAAGCAATTTATATCAAAATTGGAATAAAAAAGTAAAATAAATTATGTTTTGTTGTTAAATATGTTAAATTATGACTAATAATGTTGAAAAACATAATCTTAGCCAATTAAGGTCTTTATTTTAATTTTTCTTTTTAAAAATTAAGAAATTTTAAAAAAAATTGGCATAAAAAAATGTTACATTTAAAAATGCAACAATATCTGTTGAATTTTTATATGATTAACATGGTTAAAAACATAAATTTAGCTGAATAAGTTGTTATTTTTAATATTTCTTCATAAAATTTAAGCAATTTTTATAAAAATTGGAATAAAAAAGTAAAATAAATTATGTTTTGTTGTTAAATATGTTAAATTATGATTAATAATGTTGAAAAACATAATCTTAGCCGAATTAAGGTCTTTATTTTAATTTTTATTTTTAAGAATTAATAAATTTTAAAAAAATTGGCATAAAAAAATGTTACATTTAAAAATGCAACAGGATCTGTTGAATTTTTATATGATTAACATGTTTAAAAACATAAATTTATTTGAATTAAGTTGTTATTTTACTTTATAAAAATGAAGCAATTTTTAAAAATTGGCATAAAAAAGTCAAAAGTCATGTTTTGAAAATTTTAATTTTGCTGAATTTAGTTGTTATTTTAAATTTTTCTTTATAAAAATTAAGAAAATGTTAAAAAAATTGGCATAAAAAATTATGTTTATTTGTTGAATTATATCTTAAATTATTACTAACATGTTAAGAAACATAAATTTAGCTGAATAAGTTGTTATTTTAATATTTCTTTATAAAATTTAAGCAATTTTTATAAAAATTGGAATAAAAGAGTAAAATAAATTATGTTTTGTTGTTAAATATGTTAAATTATGACTAACAATGTTGAAAAACATAATCTAAGCCGAATTAAGGTCTTTATTTTAATTTTTATTTTTAAGAATTAAGAAATTTTAAAAAAATTGGCATAAAAAAATGTTTCATTTAAAAATGCAACAATATCTGTTGAATTTTTATATGATTAACATGTTTAAAAACATAAATTTAAGTTGTTATTTTTAATATTTCTTAATAAAATTTAAGCAATTATTATAAAAATTGGAATAAAAAAGTAAAATAAATTATGTTTTGTTGTTAAATATGTTAAATTATTACTAATAATGTTGAAAAACATAATCTTAGCCAATTAAGGTCTTTATTTTAATTTTTCTTTCTAAAAATTAAGAAATTTAAAAAAAATTGGCAAAACAAATGTTTCATTTAAAAATGCAACAATATCTGTTGAATTTTTATATGATTAACATGTTTAAAAACATAAATTTAGCTGAATAAGTTGTTATTTTTAATATTTCTTCATAAAATTTAAGCAATTTTTATAAAAATTGGAATAAAAAAGTAAAATAAATTATGTTTTGTTGTTAAATATGTTAAATTATGACTAATAATGTTGAAAAACATAATCTTAGCCAATTAAGGTCTTTATTTTAATTTTTCTTTTTAAAAATTAAGAAATTTAAAAAAAATTGGCATAAAAAAATTTTTCATTTAAAAATGCAACAATATATGTTGAATTTTTATATGATTAATATGTATAAAAACATAAATTTAGCTGAATACGTTGTTATTTTTAATATTTCTTCATAAAATTTAAGCAATTTTTATAAAAATTAAAATAAAAAAGTAAAATAAATTATGTTTTGTTGTTAAATATGTTAAATTATGACTAACAATGTTGAAAAACATAATCTTAGCCGAATTAAGGTCTTTATTTTAATTTTTATTTTTAAGAATTAATAAATTTTAAAAAAATTGGCATAAAAAATGTTACATTTAAAAATGAAACAGTATCTGTTGAATTTTTATATGATTAACATGTTTAACAACATAAATTAAGCTGAATTAAGTTGTTATTTTACTTTATAAAAATGAAGCAATTTTTAAAAATTGGCATAAAAAAGTCAAAAGTCATGTTTTGAAAATTTTAATTTAGCTGAATTTAGGTGTTCTTTTTTGTTAGAAAAATAAGCGTAAAAAAGTCAACTAATTTAGTTAATTGAATTATATTATATGTTAAATTATAATTAAAATGTTTAGAACCATAAATTTAGCTGAATTAGGGAGTTATTTTTAATTTTTCATTTAAAAAATTAAAAAATTTCAAAAAAATTTGCATAAAAAAGTCAACTTAATTATGTTTCATTTAAAAATGCAAGAATATCTGTTGAATTTTTATATTATTAACATGTTAAGAAACATAAATTTAGCTAAATAAGTTTTTATTTTTAATATTTCTTTATAAAATTTAAGCAATTTTTATAAAAATTGGAATAAAAAAGTAAAATAAATTATGTTTTGTTGTTGAATATGTTAAATTATGACTAACAATGTTGAAAAACATAATCTTAGCCGAATTAAGGTCTTTATTTTAATTTTTATTTTTAAGAATTAAGAAATTTTAAAAAAATTGGCATAAAAAAATGTTTCATTTAAAAATGCAACAGGATCTGTTCCATTTTTATATGATTAACCTGTTTAAAAACATAAATTTAGCTGAATTAAGTTGTTATTTTTAATATTTCTTTAAAAAATTTAAGCAATTTTTATAAAAATTGGAATAAAAAGTAAACTAAATTATGTTTTGTTGTAAAATATGTTAAATTATGACTAACAATGTTGAAAAACATAATCTTAGCCGAATTAAGGTCTTTATTTTAATTTTTATTTTTAAGAATTAAGAAATTTTAAAAAAATTGGCATAAAAAAATGTTTCATTTAAAAATGCAACAGGATCTGTAGCATTTTTATATGATTAACCTGTTTAAAAACATAAATTTAGCTGAATTAAGTTGTTATTTTTAATATTTCTTTAAAAAATTTAAGCAATTTTTATAAAAATTGGAATAAATAGTAAACTAAATTATGACTAACAATGTTTAAAAACATAAACTTAGCCGAACATAAAATTTTTCTTTTTAAAAATTCAGAAATTTAAAAAAAAATTGGCATAAAAAAAATGTTTCATTTAAAAATGCAACAATATCTGTTGAATTTTTATATGATTAACATGTTTAAAAACATAAATTTAGCTGAATAAGTTGTTATTTTTAATATTTCTTCATAAAATTTAAGCAATTTATATCAAAATTGGAATAAAAAAGTAAAATAAATTATGTTTTGTTGTTAAATATGTTAAATTATGACTAATAATGTTGAAAAACATAATCTTAGCCAATTAAGGTCTTTATTTTAATTTTTCTTTTTAAAAATTAAGAAATTTAAAAAAAATTGGCATAAAAAAATGTTACATTTAAAAATGCAACAATATCTGTTGAATTTTTATATGATTAACATGTTTAAAAACATAAATTTAGCTGAATAAGTTGTTATTTTTAATATTTCTTCATAAAATTTAAGCAATTTTTATAAAAATTGGAATAAAAAAGTAAAATAAATTATGTTTTGTTGTTAAATATGTTAAATTATGATTAACAATGTTGAAAAACATAATCTTAGCCGAATTAAGGTCTTTATTTTAATTTTTATTTTTAAGAATTAATAAATCTTAAAAAAATTGGCATAAAAAATGTTACATTTAAAAATGCAACAGGATCTGTTGAATTTTTATATGATTAACATGTTTAAAAACATAAATTTATTTGAATTAAGTTGTTATTTTACTTTATAAAAATGAAGCAATTTTTAAAAATTGGCATAAAAAAGTCAAAAGTCATGTTTTGAAAATTTTAATTTTGCTGAATTTTCTTTATAAAAATTAAGAAAATGTTAAAAAAATTGGCATAAAAGATTATGTTTATTTGTTGAATTATATCTTAAATTATTACTAACATGTTAAGAAACATAAATTTACCTGAATAAGTTGTTATTTTAATATTTCTTTATAAAATTTAAGCAATTTTTATAAAAATTGGAATAAAAGAGTAAAATAAATTATGTTTTGTTGTTAAATATGTTAAATTATGACTAACAATGTTGAAAAACATAATCTAAGCCGAATTAAGGTCTTTATTTTAATTTTTATTTTTAAGAATTAAGAAATTTTAAAAAAATTGGCATAAAAAAATGTTTCATTTAAAAATGCAACAATATCTGTTGAATTTTTATATGATTAACATGTTTAAAAACATAAATTTAGCTAAATAAGTTTTTATTTTTAATATTTCTTTATAAAATTTAAGCAATTTTTATAAAAATTGGAATAAAAAAGTAAAATAAATTATGTTTTGTTGTTGAATATGTTAAATTATGACTAACAATGTTGAAAAACATAATCTTAGCCGAATTAAGGTCTTTATTTTAATTTTTATTTTTAAGAATTAAGAAATTTTAAAAAAATTGGCATAAAAAAATGTTTCATTTAAAAATGCAACAGGATCTGTTGCATTTTTATATGATTAACCTGTTTAAAAACATAAATTTAGCTGAATTAAGTTGTTATTTTTAATATTTCTTTAAAAAATTTAAGCAATTTTTATAAAAATTGGAATAAAAAGTAAACTAAATTATGTTTTGTTGTAAAATATGTTAAATTATGACTAACAATGTTGAAAAGGTCTTTATTTTAATTTTTATTTTTAAGAATTAAGAAATTTTAAAAAAATTGGCATAAAAAAATGTTTCATTTAAAAATGCAACAGGATCTGTAGCATTTTTATATGATTAACCTGTTTAAAAACATAAATTTAGCTGAATTAAGTTGTTATTTTTAATATTTCTTTAAAAAATTTAAGCAATTTTTATAAAAATTGGAATAAATAGTAAACTAAATTATGACTAACAATGTTTAAAAACATAAACTTAGCCGAACATAAAATTTTTCTTTTTAAAAATTAAGAAATTTTAAAAAAATTGGCATAAAAAAAATGTTTCATTTAAAAATGCAACAATATCTGTTGAATTTTTATATGATTAACATGTTTAAAAACATAAATTTAGCTGAATAAGTTGTTATTTTTAATATTTCTTCATAAAATTTAAGCAATTTATATCAAAATTGGAATAAAAAAGTAAAATAAATTATGTTTTGTTGTTAAATATGTTAAATTATGACTAATAATGTTGAAAAACATAATCTTAGCCAATTAAGGTCTTTATTTTAATTTTTCTTTTTAAAAATTAAGAAATTTAAAAAAAATTGGCATAAAAAAATGTTACATTTAAAAATGCAACAATATCTGTTGAATTTTTATATGATTAACATGGTTAAAAACATAAATTTAGCTGAATAAGTTGTTATTTTTAATATTTCTTCATAAAATTTAAGCAATTTTTATAAAAATTGGAATAAAAAAGTAAAATAAATTATGTTTTGTTGTTAAATATGTTAAATTATGATTAACAATGTTGAAAAACATAATCTTAGCCGAATTAAGGTCTTTATTTTAATTTTTATTTTTAAGAATTAATAAATTTTAAAAAAATTGGCATAAAAAAATGTTACATTTAAAAATGCAACAGGATCTGTTGAATTTTTATATGATTAACATGTTTAAAAACATAAATTTATTTGAATTAAGTTGTTATTTTACTTTATAAAAATGAAGCAATTTTTAAAAATTGGCATAAAAAAGTCAAAAGTCATGTTTTGAAAATTTTAATTTTGCTGAATTTAGTTGTTATTTTAAATTTTTCTTTATAAAAATTAAGAAAATGTTAAAAAAATTGGCATAAAAAATTATGTTTATTTGTTGAATTATATCTTAAATTATTACTAACATGTTAAGAAACATAAATTTACCTGAATAAGTTGTTATTTTAATATTTCTTTATAAAATTTAAGCAATTTTTATAAAAATTGGAATAAAAGAGTAAAATAAATTATGTTTTGTTGTTAAATATGTTAAATTATGACTAACAATGTTGAAAAACATAATCTAAGCCGAATTAAGGTCTTTATTTTAATTTTTATTTTTAAGAATTAAGAAATTTTAAAAAAATTGGCATAAAAAAATGTTTCATTTAAAAATGCAACAATATCTGTTGAATTTTTATATGATTAACATGTTTAAAAACATAAATTTAGCTAAATAAGTTTTTATTTTTAATATTTCTTTATAAAATTTAAGCAATTTTTATAAAAATTGGAATAAAAAAGTAAAATAAATTATGTTTTGTTGTTGAATATGTTAAATTATGACTAACAATGTTGAAAAACATAATCTTAGCCGAATTAAGGTCTTTATTTTAATTTTTATTTTTAAGAATTAAGAAATTTTAAAAAAATTGGCATAAAAAAATGTTTCATTTAAAAATGCAACAGGATCTGTTGCATTTTTATATGATTAACCTGTTTAAAAACATAAATTTAGCTGAATTAAGTTGTTATTTTTAATATTTCTTTAAAAAATTTAAGCAATTTTTATAAAAATTGGAATAAAAAGTAAACTAAATTATGTTTTGTTGTAAAATATGTTAAATTATGACTAACAATGTTGAAAAACATAATCTTAGCCGAATTAAGGTCTTTATTTTAATTTTTATTTTTAAGAATTAAGAAATTTTAAAAAAATTGGCATAAAAAAATGTTTCATTTAAAAATGCAACAGGATCTGTAGCATTTTTATATGATTAACCTGTTTAAAAACATAAATTTAGCTGAATTAAGTTGTTATTTTTAATATTTCTTTAAAAAATTTAAGCAATTTTTATAAAAATTGGAATAAATAGTAAACTAAATTATGACTAACAATGTTTAAAAACATAAACTTAGCCGAACATAAAATTTTTCTTTTTAAAAATTAAGAAATTTTAAAAAAATTGGCATAAAAAAAATGTTTCATTTAAAAATGCAACAATATCTGTTGAATTTTTATATGATTAACATGTTTAAAAACATAAATTTAGCTGAATAAGTTGTTATTTTTAATATTTCTTCATAAAATTTAAGCAATTTATATCAAAATTGGAATAAAAAAGTAAAATAAATTATGTTTTGTTGTTAAATATGTTAAATTATGACTAATAATGTTGAAAAACATAATCTTAGCCAATTAAGGTCTTTATTTTAATTTTTCTTTTTAAAAATTAAGAAATTTAAAAAAAATTGGCATAAAAAAATGTTACATTTAAAAATGCAACAATATCTGTTGAATTTTTATATGATTAACATGGTTAAAAACATAAATTTAGCTGAATAAGTTGTTATTTTTAATATTTCTTCATAAAATTTAAGCAATTTTTATAAAAATTGGAATAAAAAAGTAAAATAAATTATGTTTTGTTGTTAAATATGTTAAATTATGATTAACAATGTTGAAAAACATAATCTTAGCCGAATTAAGGTCTTTATTTTAATTTTTATTTTTAAGAATTAATAAATTTTAAAAAAATTGGCATAAAAAAATGTTACATTTAAAAATGCAACAGGATCTGTTGAATTTTTATATGATTAACATGTTTAAAAACATAAATTTATTTGAATTAAGTTGTTATTTTACTTTATAAAAATGAAGCAATTTTTAAAAATTGGCATAAAAAAGTCAAAAGTCATGTTTTGAAAATTTTAATTTTGCTGAATTTAGTTGTTATTTTAAATTTTTCTTTATAAAAATTAAGAAAATGTTAAAAAAATTGGCATAAAAAATTATGTTTATTTGTTGAATTATATCTTAAATTATTACTAACATGTTAAGAAACATAAATTTAGCTGAATAAGTTGTTATTTTAATATTTCTTTATAAAATTTAAGCAATTTTTATAAAAATTGGAATAAAAGAGTAAAATAAATTATGTTTTGTTGTTAAATATGTTAAATTATGACTAACAATGTTGAAAAACATAATCTAAGCCGAATTAAGGTCTTTATTTTAATTTTTATTTTTAAGAATTAAGAAATTTTAAAAAAATTGGCATAAAAAAATGTTTCATTTAAAAATGCAACAATATCTGTTGAATTTTTATATGATTAACATGTTTAAAAACATAAATTTAGCTGAATAAGTTGTTATTTTTAATATTTCTTTATAAAATTTAAGCAATTATTATAAAAATTGGAATAAAAAAGTAAAATAAATTATGTTTTGTTGTTAAATATGTTAAATTATTACTAATAATGTTGAAAAACATAATCTTAGCCAATTAAGGTCTTTATTTTAATTTTTCTTTTTAAAAATTAAGAAATTTAAAAAAAATTGGCAAAACAAATGTTTCATTTAAAAATGCAACAATATCTGTTGAATTTTTATATGATTAACATGTTTAAAAACATAAATTTAGCTGAATAAGTTGTTATTTTTAATATTTCTTCATAAAATTTAAGCAATTTTTATAAAAATTGGAATAAAAAAGTAAAATAAATTATGTTTTGTTGTTAAATATGTTAAATTATGACTAATAATGTTGAAAAACATAATCTTAGCCAATTAAGGTCTTTATTTTAATTTTTCTTTTTAAAAATTAAGAAATTTAAAAAAAATTGGCATAAAAAAATTTTTCATTTAAAAATGCAACAATATATGTTGAATTTTTATATGATTAATATGTATAAAAACATAAATTTAGCTGAATACGTTGTTATTTTTAATATTTCTTCATAAAATTTAAGCAATTTTTATAAAAATTAAAATAAAAAAGTAAAATAAATTATGTTTTGTTGTTAAATATGTTAAATTATGACTAACAATGTTGAAAAACATAATCTTAGCCGAATTAAGGTCTTTATTTTAATTTTTATTTTTAAGAATTAATAAATTTTAAAAAAATTGGCATAAAAAATGTTACATTTAAAAATGAAACAGTATCTGTTGAATTTTTATATGATTAACATGTTTAACAACATAAATTAAGCTGAATTAAGTTGTTATTTTACTTTATAAAAATGAAGCAATTTTTAAAAATTGGCATAAAAAAGTCAAAAGTCATGTTTTGAAAATTTTAATTTAGCTGAATTTAGGTGTTCTTTTTTGTTAGAAAAATAAGCGTAAGAAAGTCAACTAATTTAGTTAATTGAATTATATTATATGTTAAATTATAATTAAAATGTTTAGAACCATAAATTTAGCTGAATTAGGGAGTTATTTTTAATTTTTCATTTAAAAAATTAAAAAATTTCAAAAAAATTTGCATAAAAAAGTCAACTTAATTATGTTTCATTTAAAAATGCAAGAATATCTGTTGAATTTTTATATTATTAACATGTTAAGAAACATAAATTTAGCTAAATAAGTTTTTATTTTTAATATTTCTTTATAAAATTTAAGCAATTTTTATAAAAATTGGAATAAAAAAGTAAAATAAATTATGTTTTGTTGTTGAATATGTTAAATTATGACTAACAATGTTGAAAAACATAATCTTAGCCGAATTAAGGTCTTTATTTTAATTTTTATTTTTAAGAATTAAGAAATTTTAAAAAAATTGGCATAAAAAAATGTTTCATTTAAAAATGCAACAGGATCTGTTCCATTTTTATATGATTAACCTGTTTAAAAACATAAATTTAGCTGAATTAAGTTGTTATTTTTAATATTTCTTTAAAAAATTTAAGCAATTTTTATAAAAATTGGAATAAAAAGTAAACTAAATTATGTTTTGTTGTAAAATATGTTAAATTATGACTAACAATGTTGAAAAACATAATCTTAGCCGAATTAAGGTCTTTATTTTAATTTTTATTTTTAAGAATTAAGAAATTTTAAAAAAATTGGCATAAAAAAATGTTTCATTTAAAAATGCAACAGGATCTGTAGCATTTTTATATGATTAACCTGTTTAAAAACATAAATTTAGCTGAATTAAGTTGTTATTTTTAATATTTCTTTAAAAAATTTAAGCAATTTTTATAAAAATTGGAATAAATAGTAAACTAAATTATGACTAACAATGTTTAAAAACATAAACTTAGCCGAACATAAAATTTTTCTTTTTAAAAATTAAGAAATTTTAAAAAAATTGGCATAAAAAAAATGTTTCATTTAAAAATGCAACAATATCTGTTGAATTTTTATATGATTAACATGTTTAAAAACATAAATTTAGCTGAATAAGTTGTTATTTTTAATATTTCTTCATAAAATTTAAGCAATTTATATCAAAATTGGAATAAAAAAGTAAAATAAATTATGTTTTGTTGTTAAATATGTTAAATTATGACTAATAATGTTGAAAAACATAATCTTAGCCAATTAAGGTCTTTATTTTAATTTTTCTTTTTAAAAATTAAGAAATTTAAAAAAAATTGGCATAAAAAAATGTTACATTTAAAAATGCAACAATATCTGTTGAATTTTTATATGATTAACATGTTTAAAAACATAAATTTAGCTGAATAAGTTGTTATTTTTAATATTTCTTCATAAAATTTAAGCAATTTTTATAAAAATTGGAATAAAAAAGTAAAATAAATTATGTTTTGTTGTTAAATATGTTAAATTATGATTAACAATGTTGAAAAACATAATCTTATCCGAATTAAGGTCTTTATTTTAATTTTTATTTTTAAGAATTAATAAATTTTAAAAAAATTGGCATAAAAAATGTTACATTTAAAAATGCAACAGGATCTGTTGAATTTTTATATGATTAACATGTTTAAAAACATAAATTTATTTGAATTAAGTTGTTATTTTACTTTATAAAAATGAAGCAATTTTTAAAAATTGGCATAAAAAAGTCAAAAGTCATGTTTTGAAAATTTTAATTTTGCTGAATTTTCTTTATAAAAATTAAGAAAATGTTAAAAAAATTGGCATAAAAAATTATGTTTATTTGTTGAATTATATCTTAAATTATTACTAACATGTTAAGAAACATAAATTTACCTGAATAAGTTGTTATTTTAATATTTCTTTATAAAATTTAAGCAATTTTTATAAAAATTGGAATAAAAGAGTAAAATAAATTATGTTTTGTTGTTAAATATGTTAAATTATGACTAACAATGTTGAAAAACATAATCTAAGCCGAATTAAGGTCTTTATTTTAATTTTTATTTTTAAGAATTAAGAAATTTTAAAAAAATTGGCATAAAAAAATGTTTCATTTAAAAATGCAACAATATCTATTGAATTTTTATATGATTAACATGTTTAAAAACATAAATTTAAGTTGTTATTTTTAATATTTCTTCATAAAATTTAAGCAATTATTATAAAAATTGGAATAAAAAAGTAAAATAAATTATGTTTTGTTGTTAAATATGTTAAATTATTACTAATAATGTTGAAAAACGTAAACTTAGCCAATTAAGGACTTTATTTTAATTTTTCTTTTTAAAAATTAAGAAATTTAAAAAAAATTGGCATAAAAAAATTTTTCATTTAAAAATGCAACAATATATGTTGAATTTTTATATGATTAATATGTATAAAAACATAAATTTAGCTGAATAAGTTGTTATTTTTAATATTTCTTCATAAAATTTAAGCAATTTTTATAAAAATTAAAATATAAAAGTAAAATAAATTATGTTTTGTTGTTAAATATGTTAAATTATGACTAACAATGTTGAAAAACATAATCTTAGCCGAATTAAGGTCTTTATTTTAATTTTTATTTTTAAGAATTAAGAAATTTTAAAAAAATTGGCATAAAAAAATGTTTCATTTAAAAATGCAACAGGATCTGTAGCATTTTTATATGATTAACCTGTTTAAAAACATAAATTTAGCTGAATTAAGTTGTTATTTTTAATATTTCTTTAAAAAATTTAAGCAATTTTTATAAAAATTGGAATAAATAGTAAACTAAATTATGACTAACAATGTTTAAAAACATAAACTTAGCCGAACATAAAATTTTTCTTTTTAAAAATTAAGAAATTTTAAAAAAATTGGCATAAAAAAATGTTTCATTTAAAAATGCAACAATATCTGTTGAATTTTTATATGATTAACATGTTTAAAAACATAAATTTAGCTGAATAAGTTGTTATTTTTAATATTTCTTCATAAAATTTAAGCAATTTATATCAAAATTGGAATAAAAAAGTAAAATAAATTATGTTTTGTTGTTAAATATGTTAAATTATGACTAATAATGTTGAAAAACATAATCTTAGCCAATTAAGGTCTTTATTTTAATTTTTCTTTTTAAAAATTAAGAAATTTAAAAAAAATTGGCATAAAAAAATGTTACATTTAAAAATGCAACAATATCTGTTGAATTTTTATATGATTAACATGTTTAAAAACATAAATTTAGCTGAATAAGTTGTTATTTTTAATATTTCTTCATAAAATTTAAGCAATTTTTATAAAAATTGGAATAAAAAAGTAAAATAAATTATGTTTTGTTGTTAAATATGTTAAATTATGATTAACAATGTTGAAAAACATAATCTTAGCCGAATTAAGGTCTTTATTTTAATTTTTATTTTTAAGAATTAATAAATTTTAAAAAAATTGGCATAAAAAAATGTTACATTTAAAAATGCAACAGGATCTGTTGAATTTTTATATGATTAACATGTTTAAAAACATAAATTTATTTGAATTAAGTTGTTATTTTACTTTATAAAAATGAATCAATTTTTAAAAATTGGCATAAAAAAGTCAAAAGTCATGTTTTGAAAATTTTAATTTTGCTGAATTTAGTTGTTATTTTAAATTTTTCTTTATAAAAATTAAGAAAATGTTAAAAAAATTGGCATAAAAAATTATGTTTATTTGTTGAATTATATCTTAAATTATTACTAACATGTTAAGAAACATAAATTTAGCTGAATAAGTTGTTATTTTAATATTTCTTTATAAAATTTAAGCAATTTTTATAAAAATTGGAATAAAAGAGTAAAATAAATTATGTTTTGTTGTTAAATATGTTAAATTATGACTAACAATGTTGAAAAACATAATCTAAGCCGAATTAAGGTCTTTATTTTAATTTTTATTTTTAAGAATTAAGAAATTTTAAAAAAATTGGCATAAAAAAATGTTTCATTTAAAAATGCAACAATATCTGTTGAATTTTTATATGATTAACATGTTTAAAAACATAAATTTAGCTGAATAAGTTGTTATTTTTAATATTTCTTCATAAAATTTAAGCAATTATTATAAAAATTGGAATAAAAAAGTAAAATAAATTATGTTTTGTTGTTAAATATGTTAAATTATTACTAATAATGTTGAAAAACATAATCTTAGCCAATTAAGGTCTTTATTTTAATTTTTCTTTTTAAAAATTAAGAAATTTAAAAAAAATTGGCATAAAAAAATGTTTCATTTAAAAATGCAACAATATCTGTTGAATTTTTATATGATTAACATGTTTAAAAACATAAATTTAGCTGAATAAGTTGTTATTTTTAATATTTCTTCATAAAATTTAAGCAATTTTTATAAAAATTGGATTAAAAAAGTAAAATAAATTATGTTTTGTTGTTAAATATGTTAAATTATGACTAATAATGTTGAAAAACATAATCTTAGCCAATTGAGGTCTTTATTTTAATTTTTCTTTTTAAAAATTAAGAAATTTAAAAAAAATTGGCATAAAAAAATTTTTCATTTAAAAATGCAACAATATATGTTGAATTTTTATATGATTAATATGTATAAAAACATAAATTTAGCTGAATAAGTTGTTATTTTTAATATTTCTTCATAAAATTTAAGCAATTTTTATAAAAATTAAAATAAAAAAGTAAAATAAATTATGTTTTGTTGTTAAATATGTTAAATTATGACTAACAATGTTGAAAAACATAATCTTAGCCGAATTAAGGTCTTTATTTTAATTTTTATTTTTAAGAATTAATAAATTTTAAAAAAATTGGCATAAAAAATGTTACATTTAAAAATGAAACAGTATCTGTTGAATTTTTATATGATTAACATGTTTAACAACATAAATTAAGCTGAATTAAGTTGTTATTTTACTTTATAAAAATGAAGCAATTTTTAAAAATTGGCATAAAAAAGTCAAAAGTCATGTTTTGAAAATTTTAATTTAGCTGAATTTAGGTGTTCTTTTTTGTTAGAAAAATAAGCGTAAAAAAGTCAACTAATTTAGTTAATTGAATTATATTATATGTTAAATTATAATTAAAATGTTTAGAACCATAAATTTAGCTGAATTAGGGAGTTATTTTTAATTTTTCATTTAAAAAATTAAAAAATTTCAAAAAAATTTGCATAAAAAAGTCAACTTAATTATGTTTCATTTAAAAATGCAAGAATATCTGTTGAATTTTTATATTATTAACATGTTAAGAAACAAAAATTTAGCTAAATAAGTTTTTATTTTTAATATTTCTTTATAAAATTTAAGCAATTTTTATAAAAATTGGAATAAAAAAGTAAAATAAATTATGTTTTGTTGTTAAATATGTTAAATTATGACTAACAATGTTGAAAAACATAATCTTAGCCGAATTAAGGTCTTTATTTTAATTTTTATTTTTAAGAATTAAGAAATTTTAAAAAAATTGGCATAGAAAAATGTTTCATTTAAAAATGCAACAGGATCTGTTACATTTTTATATGATTAACCTGTTTAAAAACATAAATTTAGCTGAATTAAGTTGTTATTTTTAATATTTCTTTAAAAAATTTAAGCAATTTTTATAAAAATTGGAATAAATAGTAAACTAAATTATGTTTTGTTGTTAAATATGTTAAATTATGACTAATAATGTTGAAAAACATAATCTTAGCCAATTGGTCTTTATTTTAATTTTTCTTTTTAAAAATTAAGAAATTTAAAAAAAATTGGCATAAAAAAATGTTACATTTAAAAATGCAACAATATCTGTTGAATTTTTATATGATTAACATGTTTAAAAACATAAATTTAGCTGAATAAGTTGTTATTTTTAATATTTCTTCATAAAATTTAAGCAATTTTTATAAAAATTGGAATAAAAAAGTAAAATAAATTATGTTTTGTTGTTAAATATGTTAAATTATGATTAACAATGTTGAAAAACATAATCTTAGCCGAATTAAGGTCTTTATTTTAATTTTTATTTTTAAGAATTAATAAATTTTAAAAAAATTAGCATAAAAAAATGTTACATTTAAAAATGCAACAGGATCTGTTTAATTTTTATATGATTAACATGTTTAAAAACATAAATTTATTTGAATTAAGTTGTTATTTTACTTTATAAAAATGAAGCAATTTTTAAAAATTGGCATAAAAAAGTCAAAAGTCATGTTTTGAAAATTTTAATTTTGCTGAATTTAGTTGTTATTTTAAATTTTTCTTTATAAAAATTAAGAAAATGTTAAAAAAATTGGCATAAAAAATTATGTTTATTTGTTGAATTATATCTTAAATTATTACTAACATGTTAAGAAACATAAATTTAGCTGAATAAGTTGTTATTTTAATATTTCTTTATAAAATTTAAGCAATTTTTATAAAAATTGGAATAAAAGAGTAAAATAAATTATGTTTTGTTGTTAAATATGTTAAATTATGACTAACAATGTTGAAAAACATAATCTAAGCCGAATTAAGGTCTTTATTTTAATTTTTCTTTTTAAAAATTAAGAAATTTAAAAAAAATTGGCATAAAAAAATGTTTCATTTAAAAATGCAACAATATCTGTTGAATTTTTATATGATTAACTTGTTTAAAAACATAAATTTAGCTGAATAAGTTGTTATTTTTAATATTTCTTCATAAAATTTAAGCAATTTTTATAAAAATTGGAATAAAAAAGTAAAATAAATTATGTTTTGTTGTTAAATATGTTAAATTATGACAAATAATGTTGAAAAACATAATCTTAGCCAATTAAGGTCTTTATTTTAATTTTTCTTTTTAAAAATTAAGAAATTTTAAAAAAATTGGCATAAAAAAATGTTACATTTAAAAATGCAACAGGATCTGTTGAATTTTTATATGATTAACATGTTTAAAAACATAAATTTATTTGAATTAAGTTGTTATTTTACTTTATAAAAATGAAGCAATTTTTAAAAATTGGCATAAAAAAGTCAAAAGTCATGTTTTGAAAATTTTAATTTTGCTGAATTTAGTTGTTATTTTAAATTTTTCTTTATAAAAATTAAGAAAATGTTAAAAAAATTGGCATAAAAAATTATGTTTATTTGTTGAATTATATCTTAAATTATTACTAACATGTTAAGAAACATAAATTTAGCTGAATAAGTTGTTATTTTAATATTTCTTTATAAAATTTAAGCAATTTTTATAAAAATTGGAATAAAAGAGTAAAATGAATTATGTTTTGTTGTTAAATATGTTAAATTATGACTAACAATGTTGAAAAACATAATCTAAGCCGAATTAAGGTCTTTATTTTAATTTTTATTTTTAAGAATTAAGAAATTTTAAAAAAATTGGCATAAAAAAATGTTTCATTTAAAAATGCAACAATATCTGTTGAATTTTTATATGATTAACATGTTTAAAAACATAAATTTAGCTGAATAAGTTGTTATTTTTAATATTTCTTCATAAAATTTAAGCAATTATTATAAAAATTGGAATAAAATAGTAAAATAAATTATGTTTTGTTGTTAAATATGTTAAATTATTACTAATAATGTTGAAAAACATAATCTTAGCCAATTAAGGTCTTTATTTTAATTTTTCTTTTTAAAAATTAAGAAATTTAAAAAAAATTGGCATAAAAAAATGTTTCATTTAAAAATGCAACAATATCTGTTGAATTTTTATATGATTAACATGTTTAAAAACATAAATTTAGCTGAATAAGTTGTTATTTTTAATATTTCTTCTTAAAATTTAAGCAATTTTTATAAAAATTGGAATAAAAAAGTAAAATAAATTATGTTTTGTTGTTAAATATGTTAAATTATGACTAATAATGTTGAAAAACATAATCTTAGCCAATTGAGGTCTTTATTTTAATTTTTCTTTTTAAAAATTAAGAAATTTAAAAAAAATTGGCATAAAAAAATTTTTCATTTAAAAATGCAACAATATATGTTGAATTTTTATATGATTAATATGTATAAAAACATAAATTTAGCTGAATAAGTTGTTATTTTTAATATTTCTTCATAAAATTTAAGCAATTTTTATAAAAATTAAAATAAAAAAGTAAAATAAATTATGTTTTGTTGTTAAATATGTTAAATTATGACTAACAATGTTGAAAAACATAATCTTAGCCGAATTAAGGTCTTTATTTTAATTTTTATTTTTAAGAATTAATAAATTTTAAAAAAATTGGCATAAAAAATGTTACATTTAAAAATGAAACAGTATCTGTTGAATTTTTATATGATTAACATGTTTAAAAACATAAATTTATTTGAATTAAGTTGTTATTTTACTTTATAAAAATGAAGCAATTTTTAAAAATTGGCATAAAAAAGTCAAAAGTCATGTTTTGAAAATTTTAATTTTGCTGAATTTAGTTGTTATTTTAAATTTTTCTTTATAAAAATTAAGAAAATGTTAAAAAAATTGGCATAAAAAATTATGTTTATTTGTTGAATTATATCTTAAATTATTACTAACATGTTAAGAAACATAAATTTAGCTGAATAAGTTGTTATTTTAATATTTCTTTATAAAATTTAAGCAATTTTTATAAAAATTGGAATAAAAGAGTAAAATAAATTATGTTTTGTTGTTAAATATGTTAAATTATGACTAACAATGTTGAAAAACATAATCTAAGCCGAATTAAGGTCTTTATTTTAATTTTTCTTTTTAAAAATTAAGAAATTTAAAAAAAATTGGCATAAAAAAATGTTTCATTTAAAAATGCAACAATATCTGTTGAATTTTTATATGATTAACTTGTTTAAAAACATAAATTTAGCTGAATAAGTTGTTATTTTTAATATTTCTTCATAAAATTTAAGCAATTTTTATAAAAATTGGAATAAAAAAGTAAAATAAATTATGTTTTGTTGTTAAATATGTTAAATTATGACAAATAATGTTGAAAAACATAATCTTAGCCAATTAAGGTCTTTATTTTAATTTTTCTTTTTAAAAATTAAGAAATTTTAAAAAAATTGGCATAAAAAAATGTTACATTTAAAAATGCAACAGGATCTGTTGAATTTTTATATGATTAACATGTTTAAAAACATAAATTTATTTGAATTAAGTTGTTATTTTACTTTATAAAAATGAAGCAATTTTTAAAAATTGGCATAAAAAAGTCAAAAGTCATGTTTTGAAAATTTTAATTTTGCTGAATTTAGTTGTTATTTTAAATTTTTCTTTATAAAAATTAAGAAAATGTTAAAAAAATTGGCATAAAAAATTATGTTTATTTGTTGAATTATATCTTAAATTATTACTAACATGTTAAGAAACATAAATTTAGCTGAATAAGTTGTTATTTTAATATTTCTTTATAAAATTTAAGCAATTTTTATAAAAATTGGAATAAAAGAGTAAAATGAATTATGTTTTGTTGTTAAATATGTTAAATTATGACTAACAATGTTGAAAAACATAATCTAAGCCGAATTAAGGTCTTTATTTTAATTTTTATTTTTAAGAATTAAGAAATTTTAAAAAAATTGGCATAAAAAAATGTTTCATTTAAAAATGCAACAATATCTGTTGAATTTTTATATGATTAACATGTTTAAAAACATAAATTTAGCTGAATAAGTTGTTATTTTTAATATTTCTTCATAAAATTTAAGCAATTATTATAAAAATTGGAATAAAATAGTAAAATAAATTATGTTTTGTTGTTAAATATGTTAAATTATTACTAATAATGTTGAAAAACATAATCTTAGCCAATTAAGGTCTTTATTTTAATTTTTCTTTTTAAAAATTAAGAAATTTAAAAAAAATTGGCATAAAAAAATGTTTCATTTAAAAATGCAACAATATCTGTTGAATTTTTATATGATTAACATGTTTAAAAACATAAATTTAGCTGAATAAGTTGTTATTTTTAATATTTCTTCTTAAAATTTAAGCAATTTTTATAAAAATTGGAATAAAAAAGTAAAATAAATTATGTTTTGTTGTTAAATATGTTAAATTATGACTAATAATGTTGAAAAACATAATCTTAGCCAATTGAGGTCTTTATTTTAATTTTTCTTTTTAAAAATTAAGAAATTTAAAAAAAATTGGCATAAAAAAATTTTTCATTTAAAAATGCAACAATATATGTTGAATTTTTATATGATTAATATGTATAAAAACATAAATTTAGCTGAATAAGTTGTTATTTTTAATATTTCTTCATAAAATTTAAGCAATTTTTATAAAAATTAAAATAAAAAAGTAAAATAAATTATGTTTTGTTGTTAAATATGTTAAATTATGACTAACAATGTTGAAAAACATAATCTTAGCCGAATTAAGGTCTTTATTTTAATTTTTATTTTTAAGAATTAATAAATTTTAAAAAAATTGGCATAAAAAATGTTACATTTAAAAATGAAACAGTATCTGTTGAATTTTTATATGATTAACATGTTTAACAACATAAATTAAGCTGAATTAAGTTGTTATTTTACTTTATAAAAATGAAGCAATTTTTAAAAATTGGCATAAAAAAGTCAAAAGTCATGTTTTGAAAATTTTAATTTAGCTGAATTTAGGTGTTCTTTTTTGTTAGAAAAATAAGCGTAAAAAAGTCAACTAATTTAGTTAATTGAATTATATTATATGTTAAATTATAATTAAAATGTTTAGAACCATAAATTTAGCTGAATTAGGGAGTTATTTTTAATTTTTCATTTAAAAAATTAAAAAATTTCAAAAAAATTTGCATAAAAAAGTCAACTTAATTATGTTTCATTTAAAAATGCAAGAATATCTGTTGAATTTTTATATTATTAACATGTTAAGAAACAAAAATTTAGCTAAATAAGTTTTTATTTTTAATATTTCTTTATAAAATTTAAGCAATTTTTATAAAAATTGGAATAAAAAAGTAAAATAAATTATGTTTTGTTGTTAAATATGTTAAATTATGACTAACAATGTTGAAAAACATAATCTTAGCCGAATTAAGGTCTTTATTTTAATTTTTATTTTTAAGAATTAAGAAATTTAAAAAAAATTGGCATAGAAAAATGTTTCATTTAAAAATGCAACAGGATCTGTTACATTTTTATATGATTAACCTGTTTAAAAACATAAATTTAGCTGAATTAAGTTGTTATTTTTAATATTTCTTTAAAAAATTTAAGCAATTTTTATAAAAATTGGAATAAATAGTAAACTAAATTATGTTTTGTTGTTAAATATGTTAAATTATGACTAATAATGTTGAAAAACATAATCTTAGCCAATTAAGGTCTTTATTTTAATTTTTCTTTTTAAAAATTAAGAAATTTAAAAAAAATTGGCTTAAAAAAATGTTACATTTAAAAATGCAACAATATCTGTTGAATTTTTATATGATTAACATGTTTAAAAACATAAATTTAGCTGAATAAGTTGTTATTTTTAATATTTCTTCATAAAATTTAAGCAATTTTTATAAAAATTGGAATAAAAAAGTAAAATAAATTATGTTTTGTTGTTAAATATGTTAAATTATGATTAAAAATGTTGAAAAACATAATCTTAGCCGAATTAAGGTCTTTATTTTAATTTTTATTTTTAAGAATTAATAAATTTTAAAAAAATTGGCATAAAAAAATGTTACATTTAAAAACGCAACAGGATCTGTTGAATTTTTATATGATTAACATGTTTAAAAACATAAATTTATTTGAATTAAGTTGTTATTTTACTTTATAAAAATGAAGCAATTTTTAAAAATTGGCATAAAAAAGTCAAAACTCATGTTTTGAAAATTTTAATTTTGCTGAATTTAGTTGTTATTTTAAATTTTTCTTTATAAAAATTAAGAAAATGTTAAAAAAATTGGCATAAAAAAATATGTTTATTTGTTGAATTATATCTTAAATTATTACTAACATGTTAAGAAACATAAATTTAGCTGAATAAGTTGTTATTTTAATATTTCTTTATAAAATTTAAGCAATTTTTATAAAAATTGGAATAAAAGAGTAAAATAAATTATGTTTTGTTGTTAAATATGTTAAATTATGACTAACAATGTTGAAAAACATAATCTAAGCCGAATTAAGGTCTTTATTTTAATTTTTATTTTTAAGAATTAAGAAATTTTAAAAAAATTGGCATAAAAAAATGTTTCATTTAAAAATGCAACAATATCTGTTGAATTTTTATATGATTAACATGTTTAAAAACATAAATTTAGCTGAATAAGTTGTTATTTTTAATATTTCTTCATAAAATTTAAGCAATTTTTATAAAAATTGGAATAAAAAAGTAAAATAAATTATGTTTTGTTGTTAAATATGTTAAATTATGACTAATAATGTTGAAAAACATAATCTTAGCCAATTAAGGTCTTTATTTTAATTTTTCTTTTTAAAAATTAAGAAATTTAAAAAAAATTGGCATAAAAAAATGTTTCATTTAAAAATGCAACAATATCTGTTGAATTTTTATATGATTGACATGTTTAAAAACATAAATTAAGCTGAATTAAGTTGTTATTTTACTTTATAAAAATGAAGCAATTTTTAAAAATTGGCATAAGAAAGTCAAAAGTCATGTTTTGAAAATTTTAATTTAGCTTAATTTAGGTGTTCTTTTTTGTTAGAAAAATAAGCGTAAAAAAGTCAACTAATTTAGTTAATTGAATTATATTATATGTTAAATTATAATTAAAAGGTTTAGAACCATAAATTTAGCTGAATTAGGGAGTTATTTTTAATTTTTCATTTAAAAAATTAAAAAATTTCAAAAAAATTTGCATAAAAAAGTCAACTTAATTATGTTTCATTTAAAAATGCAAGAATATCTGTTGAATTTTTATATTATAAACATGTTAAGAAACAAAAATTTAGCTAAATAAGTTTTTATTTTTAATATTTCTTTATAAAATTTAAGCAATCTTTATAAAAATTGGAATAAAAAAGTAATATAAATTATGTGTTGTTGTTAAATATGTTAAATTATGACTAACAATGTTGAAAAACATAATCTAAGCCGAATTAAGGTTTTTATCTTAATTTTTATTTTTAAGAATTAAGAAATTTTAAAAAAATTGGCATAAAAAAATGTTTCATTTAAAAATGCACAATATCTGTTGAATTTTTATATGATTAACATGTTTAAAAACATAAATTTAGCTGAATAAGTTGTTATTTTTAATATTTCTTCATAAAATTTAAGCAATTATTATAAAAATTGGAATAAAAAAGTAAAATAAATTATGTTTTGTTGTTAAATATGTTAAATTATTACTAATAATGTTGAAAAACATAATCTTAGCCAATTAAAGTCTTTATTTTAATTTTTCTTTTTAAAAATTAAGAAATTTAAAAAAAATTGGCATAAAAAAATGTTTCATTTAAAAATGCAACAATATCTGTTGAATTTTTATATGATTAACATGTTTAAAAACATAAATTTAGCTGAATAAGTTGTTATTTTTAATATTTCTTCATAAAATTTAAGCAATTTTTATAAAAATTGGAATAAAAAAGTAAAATAAATTATGTTTTGTTGTTAAATATGTTAAATTATGACTAATAATGTTGAAAAACATAATCTTAGCCAATTAAGGTCTTTATTTTAATTTTTCTTTTTAAAAATTAAGAAATTTAAAAAAAATTGGCATAAAAAAATTTTTCATTTAAAAATGCAACAATATATGTTGAATTTTTATATGATTAATATGTTTAAAAACATAAATTTAGCTGAATAAGTTGTTATTTTTAATATTTCTTCATAAAATTTAAACAATTTTTATAAAAATTAAAATAAAAAAGTAAAATAAATTATGTTTTGTTGTTAAATATGTTAAATTATGACTAACAATGTTGAAAAACATAATCTTAGCCGAATTAAGGTCTTTATTTTAATTTTTATTTTTAAGAATTAATAAATTTTAAAAAAATTGGCATAAAAAATGTTACATTTAAAAATGAAACAGTATCTGTTGAATTTTTATATGATTAACATGTTTAACAACATAAATTAAGCTGAATTAAGTTGTTATTTTACTTTATAAAAATGAAGCAATTTTTAAAAATTGGCATAAAAAAGTCAAAAGTCATGTTTTGAAAATTTTAATTTAGCTGAATTTAGGTGTTCTTTTTTGTTAGAAAAATAAGCGTAAAAAAGTCAACTAATTTAGTTAATTGAATTATATTATATGTTAAATTATAATTAAAATGTTTAGAACCATAAATTTAGCTGAATTAGGGAGTTATTTTTAATTTTTCATTTAAAAAATTAAAAAATTTCAAAAAAATTTGCATAAAAAAGTCAACTTAATTATGTTTCATTTAAAAATGCAAGAATATCTGTTGAATTTTTATATTATTAACATGTTAAGAAACATAAATTTAGCTAAATAAGTTTTTATTTTTAATATTTCTTTATAAAATTTAAGCAATTTTTATAAAAATTGGAATAAAAAAGTAAAATAAATTATGTTTTGTTGTTAAATATGTTAAATTATGACTAACAATGTTGAAAAACATAATCTTAGCCGAATTAAGGTCTTTATTTTAATTTTTATTTTTAAGAATTAAGAAATTTTAAAAAAATTGGCATAAAAAAATGTTTCATTTAAAAATGCAACAATATCTGTTGAATTTTTATATGATTAACATGTTTAAAAACATAAATTTAGCTGAATAAGTTGTTATTTTTAATATTTCTTCATAAAATTTAAGCAATTATTATAAAAATTGGAATAAAAAAGTAAAATAAATTATGTTTTGTTGTTAAATATGTTAAATTATTACTAATAATGTTGAAAAACATAATCTTAGCCAATTAAGGTCTTTATTTTAATTTTTCTTTTTAAAAATTAAGAAATTTAAAAAAAATTGGCATAAAAAAATGTTTCATTTAAAAATGCAACAATATCTGTTGAATTTTTATATGATTAACATGTTTAAAAACATAAATTTAGCTGAATAAGTTGTTATTTTTAATATTTATTCATAAAATTTAAGCAATTTTTATAAAAATTGGAATAAAAAAGTAAAATAAATTATGTTTTGTTGTTAAATATGTTAAATTATTACTAATAATGTTGAAAAACATAATCTTAGCCAATTAAGGTCTTTATTTTAATTTTTCTTTTTAAAAATTAAGAAATTTAAAAAAAATTGGCATAAAAAAATGTTTCATTTAAAAATGCAACAATATCTGTTGAATTTTTATATGATTAACATGTTTAAAAACATAAATTTAGCTGAATAAGTTGTTATTTTTAATATTTCTTCATAAAATTTAAGCAATTTTTATAAAAATTGGAATAAAAAAGTAAAATAAATTATGTTTTGTTGTTAAATATGTTAAATTATGACTAGTAATGTTGAAAAACATAATCTTAGCCAATTAAGGTCTTTATTTTAATTTTTCTTTTTAAAAATTAAGAAATTTAAAAAAAATTGGCATAAAAAAATTTTTCATGTAAAAATGCAACAATATATGTTGAATTTTTATATGATTAATATGTATAAAAACATAAATTTAGCTGAATAAGTTGTTATTTTTAATATTTCTTTATAAAATTTAAGCAATTTTTATAAAAATTGGAATAAAAAAGTAAAATAAATTATGTTTTGTTGTTGAATATGTTAAATTATGACTAACAATGTTGAAAAACATAATCTTAGCCGAATTAAGGTCTTTATTTTAATTTTTATTTTTAAGAATTAATAAATTTTAAAAAAATTGGCATAAAAAATGTTAGATTTAAAAATGAAACAGTATCTGTTGAATTTTTATATGATTAACATGTTTAACAACATAAATTAAGCTGAATTAAGTTGTTATTTTACTTTATAAAAATGAAGCAATTTTTAAAAATTGGCATAAAAAAGTCAAAAGTCATGTTTTGAAAATTTTAATTTAGCTGAATTTAGGTGTTCTTTTTTGTTAGAAAAATAAGCGTAAAAAAGTCAACTAATTTAGTTAATTGAATTATATTATATGTTAAATTATAATTAAAATGTTTAGAACCATAAATTTAGCTGAATTAGGGAGTTATTTTTAATTTTTCATTTAAAAAATTAAAAAATTTCAAAAAAATTTGCATAAAAAAGTCAACTTAATTATGTTTCATTTAAAAATGCAAGAATATCTGTACTAAATTTATGTTTCTTAACATGTTTTATATTATTAACATGTTAAGAAACATAAATTTAGCTAAATAAGTTTTATTTTTAAGAATTAAGAAATTTTAAAAAAATTGGCATAAAAAAATGTTTCATTTAAAAATGCAACAGGATCTGTTGCATTTTTATATGATTAACCTGTTTAAAAACATAAATTTAGCTGAATTAAGTTGTTATTTTTAATATTTCTTTAAAAAATTTAAGCAATTTTTATAAAAATTGGAATAAAAAGTAAACTAAATTATGTTTTGTTGTAAAATATGTTAAATTATGACCAACAATGTTGAAAAACATAATCTTAGCCGAATTAAGGTCTTTATTTTAATTTTTATTTTTAAGAATTAAGAAATTTTAAAAAAATTGGCATAAAAAAATGTTTCATTTAAAAATGCAACAATATCTGTTGAATTTTTATATTATTAACATGTTTAAAAACATAAATTTAGCTGAATAAGTTGTTATTTTTAATATTTCTTCATACAATTTAAGCAATTTATATCAAAATTGGAATAAAAAAGTAAAATAAATTATGTTTTGTTGTTAAATATGTTAAATTATGACCAACAATGTTGAAAAACATAATTTTAGCCAATTAAGGTCTTTATTTTAATTTTTCTTTTTAAAAATTAAGAAATTTAAAAAAAATTGGCATAAAAAAATTTTTCATATAAAAATGCAACAATATATGTTGAATTTTTATATGATTAATATGTATAAAAACATAAATTTAGCTGAATAAGTTGTTATTTTTAATATTTCTTCATAAAATTTAAGCAATTTTTATAAAAATTGGAATAAAAAAGTAAAATAAATTATGTTTTGTTGTTAAATATGTTAAATTATGATTAACAATGTTGAAAAACATAATCTTAGCCGAATTAAGGTCTTTATTTTAATTTTTATTTTTAAGAATTAATAAATTTAAAAAAAATTGGCATAAAAAAATGTTACATTTAAAAATGCAACAGGATCTGTTGAATTTTTATATGATTAACATGTTTAAAAACATAAATTTATTTGAATTAAGTTGTTATTTTACTTTATAAAAATGAAGCAATTTTTAAAAATTGGCATAAAAAAGTCAAAAGTCATGTTTTGAAAATTTTAATTTTGCTGAATTTAGTTGTTATTTTAAATTTTGCTTTATAAAAATTAAGAAAATGTTAAAAAAATTGGCATAAAAAATTATGTTTATTTGTTGAATTATATCTTAAATTATTACTAACATGTTAAGAAACATAAATTTAGCTGAATAAGTTGTTATTTTAATATTTCTTTATAAAATTTAAGCAATTTTTATAAAAATTGGAATAAAAGAGTAAAATAAATTATGTTTTGTTGTTAAATATGTTAAATTATGACTAACAATGTTGAAAAACATAATATAAGCCGAATTAAGGTCTTTATTTTAATTTTTATTTTTAAGAATTAAGAAATTTTAAAAAAATTGGCATAAAAAAATGTTTCATTTAAAAATGCAACAATATCTGTTGAATTTTTATATGATTAACATGTTTAAAAACATAAATTTAGCTGAATAAGTTGTTATTTTTAATATTTCTTCATAAAATTTAAGCAATTTTTATAAAAATTGGAATAAAAAAGTAAAATAAATTATGTTTTGTTGTTAAATATGTTAAATTATGACTAATAATGTTGAAAAACATAATCTTAGCCAATTAAGGTCTTTATTTTAATTTTTCTTTTTAAAAATTAAGAAATTTAAAAAAAATTGGCATAAAAAAATTTTTCAGTTAAAAATGCAACAATATATGTTGAATTTTTATATAATTAATATGTATAAAAACATAAATTTAGCTGAATAAGTTGTTATTTTTAATATTTCTTCATAAAATTTAAGCAATTTTTATAAAAATTAAAATAAAAAAGTAAAATAAATTATGTTTTGTTGTTAAATATGTTAAATTATGATTAACAATGTTGAAAAACATAATCTTAGCCGAATTAAGGTCTTTATTTTAATTTTTATTTTTAAGAATTAATAAATTTAAAAAAAATTGGCATAAAAAAATGTTACATTTAAAAATGCAACAGGATCTGTTGAATTTTTATATGATTAACATGTTTAAAAACATAAATTTATTTGAATTAAGTTGTTATTTTACTTTATAAAAATGAAGCAATTTTTATAAAAATTGGAATAAAAGAGTAAAATAAATTATGTTTTGTTGTTAAATATGTTAAATTATGACTAACAATGTTGAAAAACATAATCTAAGCCAATTAAGGTCTTTATTTTAATTTTTCTTTTTAAAAATTAAGAAATTTAAAAAAAATTGGCATAAAAAAATGTTTCATTTAAAAATGCAACAATATCTGTTGAATTTTTATATGATTAACATGTTTAAAAACATAAATTTAGCTGAATAAGTTGTTATTTTTAATATTTCTTCATAAAATTTAAGCAATTTTTATAAAAATTGGAATAAAAAAGTAAAATAAATTATGTTTTGTTGTTAAATATGTTAAATTATGACTAGTAATGTTGAAAAACATAATCTTAGCCAATTAAGGTCTTTATTTTAATTTTTCTTTTTAAAAATTAAGAAATTTAAAAAAAATTGGCATAAAAAAATGTTTCATTTAAAAATGCAACAATATCTGTTGAATTTTTATATGATTAACATGTTTAAAAACATAAATTTAGCTGAATAAGTTGTTATTTTTAATATTTCTTCATAAAATTTAAGCAATTTTTATAAAAATTGGAATAAAAAAGTAAAATAAATTATGTTTTGTTGTTAAATATGTTAAATTATGACTAGTAATGTTGAAAAACATAATCTTAGCCAATTAAGGTCTTTATTTTAATTTTTCTTTTTAAAAATTAAGAAATTTAAAAAAAATTGGCATAAAAAAATTTTTCATGTAAAAATGCAACAATATATGTTGAATTTTTATATGATTAATATGTATAAAAACATAAATTTAGCTGAATAAGTTGTTATTTTTAATATTTCTTTATAAAATTTAAGCAATTTTTATAAAAATTGGAATAAAAAAGTAAAATAAATTATGTTTTGTTGTTGAATATGTTAAATTATGACTAACAATGTTGAAAAACATAATCTTAGCCGAATTAAGGTCTTTATTTTAATTTTTATTTTTAAGAATTAATAAATTTTAAAAAAATTGGCATAAAAAATGTTAGATTTAAAAATGAAACAGTATCTGTTGAATTTTTATATGATTAACATGTTTAACAACATAAATTAAGCTGAATTAAGTTGTTATTTTACTTTATAAAAATGAAGCAATTTTTAAAAATTGGCATAAAAAAGTCAAAAGTCATGTTTTGAAAATTTTAATTTAGCTGAATTTAGGTGTTCTTTTTTGTTAGAAAAATAAGCGTAAAAAAGTCAACTAATTTAGTTAATTGAATTATATTATATGTTAAATTATAATTAAAATGTTTAGAACCATAAATTTAGCTGAATTAGGGAGTTATTTTTAATTTTTCATTTAAAAAATTAAAAAATTTCAAAAAAATTTGCATAAAAAAGTCAACTTAATTATGTTTCATTTAAAAATGCAAGAATATCTGTACTAAATTTATGTTTCTTAACATGTTTTATATTATTAACATGTTAAGAAACATAAATTTAGCTAAATAAGTTTTATTTTTAAGAATTAAGAAATTTTAAAAAAATTGGCATAAAAAAATGTTTCATTTAAAAATGCAACAGGATCTGTTGCATTTTTATATGATTAACCTGTTTAAAAACATAAATTTAGCTGAATTAAGTTGTTATTTTTAATATTTCTTTAAAAAATTTAAGCAATTTTTATAAAAATTGGAATAAAAAGTAAACTAAATTATGTTTTGTTGTAAAATATGTTAAATTATGACTAACAATGTTGAAAAACATAATCTTAGCCGAATTAAGGTCTTTATTTTAATTTTTATTTTTAAGAATTAAGAAATTTTAAAAAAATTGGCATAAAAAAATGTTTCATTTAAAAATGCAACAATATCTGTTGAATTTTTATATGATTAACATGTTTAAAAACATAAATTTAGCTGAATAAGTTGTTATTTTTAATATTTCTTCATACAATTTAAGCAATTTATATCAAAATTGGAATAAAAAAGTAAAATAAATTATGTTTTGTTGTTAAATATGTTAAATTATGACTAATAATGTTGAAAAACATAATCTTAGCCAATTAAGGTCTTTATTTTAATTTTTCTTTTTAAAAATTAAGAAATTTAAAAAAAATTGGCATAAAAAAATTTTTCATATAAAAATGCAACAATATATGTTGAATTTTTATATGATTAATATGTATAAAAACATAAATTTAGCTGAATAAGTTGTTATTTTTAATATTTCTTCATAAAATTTAAGCAATTTTTATAAAAATTGGAATAAAAAAGTAAAATAAATTATGTTTTGTTGTTAAATATGTTAAATTATGATTAACAATGTTGAAAAACATAAGCTTAGCCGAATTAAGGTCTTTATTTTAATTTTTATTTTTAAGAATTAATAAATTTAAAAAAAATTGGCATAAAAAAATGTTACATTTAAAAATGCAACAGGATCTGTTGAATTTTTATATGATTAACATGTTTAAAAACATAAATTTATTTGAATTAAGTTGTTATTTTACTTTATAAAAATGAAGCAATTTTTAAAAATTGGCATAAAAAAGTCAAAAGTCATGTTTTGAAAATTTTAATTTAGCTGAATTTAGTTGTTATTTTAAATTTTTCTTTATAAAAATTAAGAAAATGTTAAAAAAATTGGCATAAAAAATTATGTTTATTTGTTGAATTATATCTTAAATTATTACTAACATTTTAAGAAACATAAATTTAGCTGAATAAGTTGTTATTTTAATATTTCTTTATAAAATTTAAGCAATTTTTATAAAAATTGGAATAAAAGAGTAAAATAAATTATGTTTTGTTGTTAAATATGTTAAATTATGACTAACAATGTTGAAAAACATAATCTAAGCCGAATTAAAGTCTTTATTTTAATTTTTATTTTTAAGAATTAAGAAATTTTAAAAAAATTGGCATAAAAAAATGTTTCATTTAAAAATGCAACAATATCTGTTGAATTTTTATATGATTAACATGTTTAAAAACATAAATTTAGCTGAATAAGTTGTTATTTTTAATATTTCTTCATAAAATTTAAGCAATTTTTATAAAAATTGGAATAAAAAAGTAAAATAAATTATGTTTTGTTGTTAAATATGTTAAATTATGACTAATAATGTTGAAAAACATAATCTTAGCCAATTAAGGTCTTTATTTTAATTTTTCTTTTTAAAAATTAAGAAATTTAAAAAAAATTGGCATAAAAAAATTTTTCAGTTAAAAATGCAACAATATATGTTGAATTTTTATATAATTAATATGAATAAAAACATAAATTTAGCTGAATAAGTTGTTATTTTTAATATTTCTTCATAAAATTTAAGCAATTTTTATAAAAATTAAAATAAAAAAGTAAAATAAATTATGTTTTGTTGTTAAATATGTTAAATTATGACTAACAATGTTGAAAAACATAATCTTAGCCGAATTAAGGTCTTTATTTTAATTTTTATTTTTAAGAATTAATAAATTTTAAAAAAATTGGCATAAAAAATGTTACATTTAAAAATGAAACAGTATCTGTTGAATTTTTATATGATTAACATGTTTAACAACATAAATTAAGCTGAATTAAGTTGTTATTTTACTTTATAAAAATGAAGCAATTTGTAAAAATTGGCATAAAAAAGTCAAAAGTCATGTTTTGAAAATTTTAATTTAGCTGAATTTAGGTGTTCTTTTTTGTTAGAAAAATAAGCGTAAAAAAGTCAACTAATTTAGTTAATTGAATTATATTATATGTTAAATTATAATTAAAATGTTTAGAACCATAAATTTAGCTGAATTAGGGAGTTATTTTTAATTTTTCATTTAAAAAATTAAAAAATTTCAAAAAAATTTGCATAAAAAAGTCAACTTAATTATGTTTCATTTAAAAATGCAAGAATATCTGTTGAATTTTTATATTATTAACATGTTAAGAAACATAAATTTAGCTAAATAAGTTTTTATTTTTAATATTTCTTTATAAAATTTAAGCAATTTTTATAAAAATTGGAATAAAAAAGTAAAATAAATTGTTTTGTTGTTAAATATGTTAAATTATGACTAACAATGTTGAAAAACATAATCTTAGCCGAATTAAGGTCTTTATTTTAATTTTTATTTTTAAGAATTAAGAAATTTTAAAAAAATTGGCATAAAAAAATGTTTCATTTAAAAATGCAACAGGATCTGTTGCATTTTTATATGATTAACCTGTTTAAAAACATAAATTTAGCTGAATTAAGTTGTTATTTTTAATATTTCTTTAAAAAATTTAAGCAATTTTTATAAAAATTGGAATAAAAAGTAAACTAAATTATGTTTTGTTGTAAAATATGTTAAATTATGACTAACAATGTTGAAAAACATAATCTTAGCCGAATTAAGGTCTTTATTTTAATTTTTATTTTTAAGAATTAAGAAATTTTAAAAAAATTGGCATAAAAAAATGTTTCATTTAAAAATGCAACAGGATCTGTTGCATTTTTATATGATTAACCTGTTTAAAAACATAAATTTAGCTGAATTAAGTTGTTATTTTTAATATTTCTTTAAAAAATTTAAGCAATTTTTATAAAAATTGGAATAAATAGTAAACTAAATTATGTTTTGTTGTTAAATATGTTAAATTATGACTAATAATGTTGAAAAACATAATCTTAGCCAATTAAGGTCTTTATTTTAATTTTTCTTTTTAAAAATTAAGAAATTTAAAAAAAATTGGCATAAAAAAATGTTACATTTAAAAATGCAACAATATCTGTTGAATTTTTATATGATTAACATGTTTAAAAACATAAATTTAGCTGAATAAGTTGTTATTTTTAATATTTCTTCATAAAATTTAAGCAATTTTTATCAAAATTGGAATAAAAAAGTAAAATAAATTATGTTTTGTTGTTAAATATGTTAAATTATGATTAACAATGTTGAAAAACATAATCTTAGCCGAATTAAGGTCTTTATTTTAATTTTTATTTTTAAGAATTAATAAATTTAAAAAAAATTGGCATAAAAAAATGTTACATTTAAAAATGCAACAGGATCTGTTGAATTTTTATATGATTAACATGTTTAAAAACATAAATTTATTTGAATTAAGTTGTTATTTTACTTTATAAAAATGAAGCAATTTTTAAAAATTGGCATAAAAAAGTCAAAAGTCATGTTTTGAAAATTTTAATTTTGCTGAATTTAGTTGTTATTTTAAATTTTTCTTTATAAAAATTAAGAAAATGTTAAAAAAATTGGCATAAAAAATTATGTTTATTTGTTGAATTATATCTTAAATTATTACTAACATGTTAAGAAACATAAATTTAGCTGAATAAGTTGTTATTTTAATATTTCTTTATAAAATTTAAGCAATTTTTATAAAAATTGGAATAAAAGAGTAAAATAAATTATGTTTTGTTGTTAAATATGTTAAATTATGACTAACAATGTTGAAAAACATAATCTAAGCCGAATTAAGGTCTTTATTTTAATTTTTATTTTTAAGAATTAAGAAATTTTAAAAAAATTGGCATAAAAAAATGTTTCATTTAAAAATGCAACAATATCTGTTGAATTTTTATATGATTAACATGTTTAAAAACATAAATTTAGCTGAATAAGTTGTTATTTTTAATATTTCTTCATAAAATTTAAGCAATTATTATAAAAATTGGAATAAAAAAGTAAAATAAATTATGTTTTGTTGTTAAATATGTTAAATTATTACTAATAATGTTGAAAAACATAATCTTAGCCAATTAAGGTCTTTATTTTAATTTTTCTTTTTAAAAATTAAGAAATTTAAAAAAAATTGGCATAAAAAAATGTTTCATTTAAAAATGCAACAATATCTGTTGAATTTTTATATGATTAACATGTTTAAAAACATAAATTTAGCTGAATTAAGTTGTTATTTTTAATATTTCTTCATAAAATTTAAGCAATTTTTATAAAAATTAAAATAAAAAAGTAAAATAAATTATGTTTTGTTGTTAAATATGTTAAATTATGACTAACAATGTTGAAAAACATAATCTTAGCCGAATTAAGGTCTTTATTTTAATTTTTATTTTTAAGAATTAATAAATTTTAAAAAAATTGGCATAAAAAATGTTACATTTAAAAATGAAACAGTATCTGTTGAATTTTTATATGATTAACATGTTTAACAACATAAATTAAGCTGAATTAAGTTGTTATTTTACTTTATAAAAATGAAGCAATTTTTAAAAATTGGCATAAAAAAGTCAAAAGTCATGTTTTGAAAATTTTAATTTAGCTGAATTTAGGTGTTCTTTTTTGTTAGAAAAATAAGCGTAAAAAAGTCAACTAATTTAGTTAATTGAATTATATTATATGTTAAATTATAATTAAAATGTTTAGAACCATAAATTTAGCTGAATTAGGGAGTTATTTTTAATTTTTCATTTAAAAAATTAAAAAATTTCAAAAAAATTTGCATAAAAAAGTCAACTTAATTATGTTTCATTTAAAAATGCAAGAATATCTGTTGAATTTTTATATTATTAACATGTTAAGAAACATAAATTTAGCTAAATAAGTTTTTATTTTTAATATTTCTTTATAAAATTTAAGCAATTTTTATAAAAATTGGAATAAAAAAGTAAAATAAATTATGTTTTGTTGTTAAATATGTTAAATTATGACTAACAATGTTGAAAAACATAATCTTAGCCGAATTAAGGTCTTTATTTTAATTTTTATTTTTAAGAATTAAGAAATTTTAAAAAAATTGGCATAAAAAAATGTTTCATTTAAAAATGCAACAGGATCTGTTGCATTTTTATATGATTAACCTGTTTAAAAACATAAATTTAGCTGAATTAAATTGTTATTTTTAATATTTCTTTAAAAAATTTAAGCAATTTTTATAAAAATTGGAATAAAAAGTAAACTAAATTATGTTTTGTTGTAAAATATGTTAAATTATGACTAACAATGTTGAAAAACATAATCTTAGCCGAATTAAGGTCTTTATTTTAATTTTTATTTTTAAGAATTAAGAAATTTTAAAAAAATTGGCATAAAAAAATGTTTCATTTAAAAATGCAACAGGATCTGTTGCATTTTTATATGATTAACCTGTTTAAAAACATAAATTTAGCTGAATTAAGTTGTTATTTTTAATATTTCTTTAAAAAATTTAAGCAATTTTTATAAAAATTGGAATAAATAGTAAACTAAATTATGTTTTGTTGTTAAATATGTTAAATTATGACTAATAATGTTGAAAAACATAATCTTAGCCAATTAAGGTCTTTATTTTAATTTTTCTTTTTAAAAATTAAGAAATTTAAAAAAAATTGGCATAAAAAAATGTTACATTTAAAAATGCAACAATATCTGTTGAATTTTTATATGATTAACATGTTTAAAAACATAAATTTAGCTGAATAAGTTGTTATTTTTAATATTTCTTCATAAAATTTAAGCAATTTTTATAAAAATTGGAATAAAAAAGTAAAATAAATTATGTTTTGTTGTTAAATATGTTAAATTATGATTAACAATGTTGAAAAACATAATCTTAGCCGAATTAAAATTTTAATTTTGCTGAATTTAGTTGTTATTTTAAATTTTTCTTTATAAAAATTAAGAAAATGTTAAAAAAATTGGCATAAAAAATTATGTTTATTTGTTGAATTATATCTTAAATTATTACTAACATGTTAAGAAACATAAATTTAGCTGAATAAGTTGTTATTTTAATATTTCTTTATAAAATTTAAGCAATTTTTATAAAAATTGGAATAAAAGAGTAAAATAAATTATGTTTTGTTGTTAAATATGTTAAATTATGACTAACAATGTTGAAAAATATAATCTAAGCCGAATTAAGGTCTTTATTTTAATTTTTATTTTTAAGAATTAAGAAATTTTAAAAAAATTGGCATAAAAAAATGTTTCATTTAAAAATGCAACAATATCTGTTGAATTTTTATATGATTAACATGTTTAAAAACATAAATTTAGCTGAATAAGTTGTTATTTTTAATATTTCTTCATCAAATTTAAGCAATTATTATAAAAATTGGAATAAAAAAGTAAAATAAATTATGTTTTGTTGTTAAATATGTTAAATTATTACTAATAATGTTGAAAAACATAATCTTAGCCAATTAAGGTCTTTATTTTAATTTTTCTTTTTAAAAATTAAGAAATTTAAAAAAAATTGGCAGAAAAAAATGTTTCATTTAAAAATGCAACAATATCTGTTGAATTTTTATATGATTAACATGTTTAAAAACATAAATTTAGCTGAATAAGTTGTTATTTTTAATATTTCTTCATAAAATTTAAGCAATTTTTATAAAAATTGGAATAAAAAAGTAAAATAAATTATGTTTTGTTGTTAAATATGTTAAATTATGACTAATAATGTTGAAAAACATAATCTTAGCCAAGTAAGGTCTTTATTTTAATTTTTCTTTTTAAAAATTAAGAAATTTAAAAAAAATTGGCATAAAAAAATTTTTCAGTTAAAAATGCAACAATATATGTTGAATTTTTATATGATTAATATGTATAAAAACATAAATTTAGCTGAATAAGTTGTTATTTTTAATATTTCTTCATAAAATTTAAGCAATTTTTATAAAAATTAAAATAAAAAAGTAAAATAAATTATGTTTTGTTGTTAAATATGTTAAATTATGACTAACAATGTTGAAAAACATAATCTTAGCCGAATTAAGGTCTTTATTTTAATTTTTATTTTTAAGAATTAATAAATTTTAAAAAAATTGGCATAAAAAATGTTACATTTAAAAATGAAACAGTATCTGTTGAATTTTTATATGATTAACATGTTTAACAACATAAATTAAGCTGAATTAAGTTGTTATTTTACTTTATAAAAATGAAGCAATTTTTAAAAATTGGCATAAAAAAGTCAAAAGTCATGTTTTGAAAATTTTAATTTAGCTGAATTTAGGTGTTCTTTTTTGTTAGAAAAATAAGCGTAAAAAAGTCAACTAATTTAGTTAATTGAATTATATTATATGTTAAATTATAATTAAAATGTTTAGAACCATAAATTTAGCTGAATTAGGGAGTTATTTTTAATTTTTCATTTAAAAAATTAAAAAATTTCAAAAAAATTTGCATAAAAAAGTCAACTTAATTATGTTTCATTTAAAAATGCAAGAATATCTGTTGAATTTTTATATTATTAACATGTTAAGAAACATAAATTTAGCTAAATAAGTTTTTATTTTTAATATTTCTTTATAAAATTTAAGCAATTTTTATAAAAATTGGAATAAAAAAGTAAAATAAATTATGTTTTGTTGTTAAATATGTTAAATTATGACTAACAATGTTGAAAAACATAATCTTAGCCGAATTAAGGTCTTTATTTTAATTTTTATTTTTAAGAATTAAGAAATTTTAAAAAAATTGGCATAAAAAAATGTTTCATTTAAAAATGCAACAGGATCTGTTGCATTTTTATATGATTAACCTGTTTAAAAACATAAATTTAGCTGAATTAAGTTGTTATTTTTAATATTTCTTTAAAAAATTTAAGCAATTTTTATAAAAATTGGAATAAAAAGTAAACTAAATTATGTTTTGTTGTAAAATATGTTAAATTATGAATAACAATGTTGAAAAACATAATCTTAGCCGAATTAAGGTCTTTATTTTAATTTTTATTTTTAAGAATTAAGAAATTTTAAAAAAATTGGCATAAAAAAATGTTTCATTTAAAAATGCAACAGGATCTGTTGCATTTTTATATGATTAACCTGTTTAAAAACATAAATTTAGCTGAATTAAGTTGTTATTTTTAATATTTCTTTAAAAAATTTAAGCAATTTTTATAAAAATTGGAATAAATAGTAAACTAAATTATGTTTTGTTGTTAAATATGTTAAATTATGACTAATAATGTTGAAAAACATAATCTTAGCCAATTAAGGTCTTTATTTTAATTTTTCTTTTTAAAAATTAAGAAATTTAAAAAAAATTGGCATAAAAAAATGTTACATTTAAAAATGCAACAATATCTGTTGAATTTTTATATGATTAACATGTTTAAAAACATAAATTTAGCTGAATAAGTTGTTATTTTTAATATTTCCTCATAAAATTTAAGCAATTTTTATAAAAATTGGAATAAAAAAGTAAAATAAATTAATTTTTGTTGTTAAATATGTTAAATTATGATTAACAATGTTGAAAAACATAATCTTAGCCGAATTAAGGTCTTTATTTTAATTTTTATTTTTAAGAATTAATAAATTTTAAAAAAATTGGCATAAAAAAATGTTACATTTAAAAATGCAACAGGATCTGTTGAATTTTTATATGATTAACATGTTTAAAAACATAAATTTATTTGAATTAAGTTGTTATTTTACTTTATAAAAATGAAGCAATTTTTAAAAATTGGCATAAAAAAGTCAAAAGTCATGTTTTGAAAATTTTAATTTTGCTGAATTTAGTTGTTATTTTAAATTTTTCTTTATAAAAATTAAGAAAATGTTAAAAAAATTGGCATAAAAAAATGTTTCATTTAAAAATGCAACAATATCTGTTGAATTTTTATATGATTAACATGTTTAAAAACATAAATTTAGCTGAAGTTGTTATTTTTAATATTTCTTCATAAAATTTAAGCAATTATTATAAAAATTGGAATAAAAAAGTAAAATAAATTATGTTTTGTTGTTAAATATGTTAAATTATTACTAATAATGTTGAAAAACATAATCTTAGCCAATTAAGGTCTTTATTTTAATTTTTCTTTTTAAAAATTAAGAAATTTAAAAAAAATTGGCATAAAAAAATGTTTCATTTAAAAATGCAACAATATCTTTTGAATTTTTATATGATTAACATGTTTAAAAACATAAATTTAGCTGAATAAGTTGTCATTTTTAATATTTCTTCATAAAATTTAAGCAATTTTTATAAAAATTGGAATAAAAAAGTAAAATAAATTATGTTTTGTTGTTAAATATGTTAAATTATGACTAATAATGTTGAAAAACATAATCTTAGCCAATTAAGGTCTTTATTTTAATTTTTCTTTTTAAAAATTAAGAAATTTAAAAAAAATTGGCATAAAAAAATTTTTCATTTAAAAATGCAACAATATATGTTGAATTTTTATATGATTAATATGTATAAAAACATAAATTTAGCTGAATAAGTTGTTATTTTTAATATTTCTTCATAAAATTTAAGCAATTTTTATAAAAATTAAAATAAAAAAGTAAAACAAATTATGTTTTGTTGTTAAATATGTTAAATTATGACTAACAATGTTGAAAAACATAATCTTAGCCGAATTAAGGTCTTTATTTTAATTTTTATTTTTAAGAATTAATAAATTTTAAAAAAATTGGCATAAAAAATGTTACATTTAAAAATGAAACAGTATCTGTTGAATTTTTATATGATTAACATGTTTAACAACATAAATTAAGCTGAATTAAGTTGTTATTTTACTTTATAAAAATGAAGCAATTTTTAAAAATTGGCATAAAAAGTCAAAAGTCATGTTTTGAAAATTTTAATTTAGCTGAATTTAGTGTTCTTTTTTGTTAGAAAAATAAGCGTAAAAAAGTCAACTAATTTAGTTAATTGAATTATATTATATGTTAAATTATAATTAAAATGTTTAGAACCATAAATTTAGCTGAATTAGGGAGTTATTTTTAATTTTTCATTTAAAAAATTAAAAAATTTCAAAAAAATTTGCATAAAAAAGTCAACTTAATTATGTTTCATTTAAAAATGCAAGAATATCTGTTGAATTTTTATATTATTAACATGTTAAGAAACAAAAATTTAGCTAAATAAGTTTTTATTGTTAATATTTCTTTATAAAATTTAAGCAATTTTTATAAAAATTGGAATAAAAAAGTAAAATAAATTATGTTTTGTTGTTAAATATGTTAAATTATGACTAACAATGTTGAAAAACATAATCTTAGCCGAATTAAGGTCTTTATTTTAATTTTTATTTTTAAGAATTAAGAAATTTTAAAAAAATTGGCATAGAAAAATGTTTAATTTAAAAATGCAACAGGATCTGTTGCATTTTTATATGATTAACCTGTTTAAAAACATAAATTTAGCTGAATTAAGTTGTTATTTTTAATATTTCTTTAAAAAATTTAAGCAATTTTTATAAAAATTGGAATAAATAGTAAACTAAATTATGTTTTGTTGTTAAATATGTTAAATTATGACTAATAATGTTGAAAAACATAATCTTAGCCAATTAAGGTCTTTATTTTAATTTTTCTTTTTAAAAATTAAGAAATTTAAAAAAACTTGGCATAAAAAAATGTTACATTTAAAAATGCAACAATATCTGTTGAATTTTTATATGATTAACATGTTTAAAAACATAAATTTAGCTGAATAAGTTGTTATTTTTAATATTTCTTCATAAAATTTAAGCAATTTTTATAAAAATTGGAATAAAAAAGTAAAATAAATTATGTTTTGTTGTTAAATATGTTAAATTATGATTAACAATGTTGAAAAACATAATCTTAGCCGAATTAAGGTCTTTATTTTAATTTTTATTTTTAAGAATTAATAAATTTTCAAAAAATTGGCATAAAAAAATGTTACATTTAAAAATGCAACAGGATCTGTTGAATTTTTATATGATTAACATGTTTAAAAACATAAATTTATTTGAATTAAGTTGTTATTTTACTTTATAAAAATGAAGCAATTTTTAAAAATTGGCATAAAAAAGTCAAAAGTCATGTTTTGAAAATTTTAATTTTGCTGAATTTAGTTGTTATTTTAAATTTTTCTTTATAAAAATTAAGAAAATGTTAAAAAAATTGGCATAAAAAATTATGTTTATTTGTTGAATTATATCTTAAATTATTACTAACATGTTAAGAAACATAAATTTAGCTGAATAAGTTGTTATTTTAATATTTCTTTATAAAATTTAAGCAATTTTTATAAAAATTGGAATAAAAGAGTAAAATAAATTATGTTTTGTTGTTAAATATGTTAAATTATGACTAACAATGTTGAAAAACATAATCTAAGCCGAATTAAGGTCTTTATTTTAATTTTTATTTTTAAGAATTAAGAAATTTTAAAAAAATTGGCATAAAAAAATGTTTCATTTAAAAATGCAACAATATCTGTTGAATTTTTATATGATTAACATGTTTAAAAACATAAATTTAGCTGAATAAGTTGTTATTTTTAATATTTCTTCATAAAATTTAAGCAATTATTATAAAAATTGGAATAAAAAAGTAAAATAAATTATGTTTTGTTGTTAAATATGTTAAATTATTACTAATAATGTTGAAAAACATAATCTTAGCCAATTAAGGTCTTTATTTTAATTTTTCTTTTTAAAAATTAAGAAATTTAAAAAAAATTGGCATAAAAAAATGTTTCATTTAAAAATGCAACAATATCTTTTGAATTTTTATATGATTAACATGTTTAAAAACATAAATTTAGCTGAATAAGTTGTTATTTTTAATATTTCTTCATAAAATTTAAGCAATTTTTATAAAAATTGGAATAAAAAAGTAAAATAAATTATGTTTTGTTGTTAAATATGTTAAATTATGACTAATAATGTTGACAAACATAATCTTAGCCAATTAAGGTCTTTATTTTAATTTTTCTTTTTAAAAATTAAGAAATTTAAAAAAAATTGGCATAAAAAAATTTTTCATTTAAAAATGCAACAATATATGTTGAATTTTTATATGATTAATATGTATAAAAACATAAATTTAGCTGAATAAGTTGTTATTTTTAATATTTCTTCATAAAATTTAAGCAATTTTTATAAAAATTAAAATAAAAAAGTAAAATAAATTATGTTTTGTTGTTAAATATGTTAAATTATGACTAACAATGTTGAAAAACATAATCTTAGCCGAATTAAGGTCTTTATTTTAATTTTTATTTTTAAGAATTAATAAATTTTAAAAAAATTGGCATAAAAAATGTTACATTTAAAAATGAAACAGTATCTGTTGAATTTTTATATGATTAACATGTTTAACAACATAAATTAAGCTGAATTAAGTTGTTATTTTACTTTATAAAAATGAAGCAATTTTTAAAAATTGGCATAAAAAAGTCAAAAGTCATGTTTTGAAAATTTTAATTTAGCTGAATTTAGGTGTTCTTTTTTGTTAGAAAAATAAGCGTAAAAAAGTCAACTAATTTAGTTAATTGAATTATATTATATGTTAAATTATAATTAAAATGTTTAGAACCATAAATTTAGCTGAATTAGGGAGTTATTTTTAATTTTTCATTTAAAAAATTAAAAAATTTCAAAAAAATTTGCATAAAAAAGTCAACTTAATTATGTTTCATTTAAAAATGCAAGAATATCTGTTGAATTTTTATATTATTAACATGTTAAGAAACAAAAATTTAGCTAAATAAGTTTTTATTTTTAATATTTCTTTATAAAATTTAAGCAATTTTTATAAAAATTGGAATAAAAAAGTAAAATAAATTATGTTTTGTTGTTAAATATGTTAAATTATGACTAACAATGTTGAAAAACATAATCTTAGCCGAATTAAGGTCTTTATTTTAATTTTTATTTTTAAGAATTAAGAAATTTTAAAAAAATTGGCATAGAAAAATGTTTCATTTAAAAATGCAACAGGATCTGTTGCATTTTTATATGATTAACCTGTTTAAAAACATAAATTTAGCTGAATTAAGTTGTTATTTTTAATATTTCTTTAAAAAATTTAAGCAATTTTTATAAAAATTGGAATAAATAGTAAACTAAATTATGTTTTGTTGTTAAATATGTTAAATTATGACTAATAATGTTGAAAAACATAATCTTAGCCAATTAAGGTCTTTATTTTAATTTTTCTTTTTAAAAATTAAGAAATTTAAAAAAAATTGGCATAAAAAAATGTTACATTTAAAAATGCAACAATATCTGTTGAATTTTTATATGATTAACATGTTTAAAAACATAAATTTAGCTGAATAAGTTGTTATTTTTAATATTTCTTCATAAAATTTAAGCAATTTTTATAAAAATTGGAATAAAAAAGTAAAATAAATTATGTTTTGTTGTTAAATATGTTAAATTATGATTAACAATGTTGAAAAACATAATCTTAGCCGAATTAAGGTCTTTATTTTAATTTTTATTTTTAAGAATTAATAAATTTTAAAAAAATTGGCATAAAAAAATGTTACATTTAAAAATGCAACAGGATCTGTTGAATTTTTATATGATTAACATGTTTAAAAACATAAATTTATTTGAATTAAGTTGTTATTTTACTTTATAAAAATGAAGCAATTTTTAAAAATTGGCATAAAAAAGTCAAAAGTCATGTTTTGAAAATTTTAATTTTGCTGAATTTAGTTGTTATTTTAAATTTTTCTTTATAAAAACTAAGAAAATGTTAAAAAAATTGGCATAAAACATTATGTTTATTTGTTGAATTATATCTTAAATTATTACTAACATGTTAAGAAACATAAATTTAGCTGAATAAGTTGTTATTTTAATATTTCTTTATAAAATTTAAGCAATTTTTATAAAAATTGGAATAAAAGAGTAAAATAAATTATGTTTTGTTGTTAAATATGTTAAATTATGACTAACAATGTTGAAAAACATAATCTAAGCCGAATTAAGGTCTTTATTTTAATTTTTATTTTTAAGAATTAAGAAATTTTAAAAAAATTGGCATAAAAAAATGTTTCATTTAAAAATGCAACAATATCTGTTGAATTTTTATATGATTAACATGTTTAAAAACATAAATTTAGCTGAATAAGTTGTTATTTTTAATATTTCTTCATAAAATTTAAGCAATTATTATAAAAATTGGAATAAAAAAGTAAAATAAATTATGTTTTGTTGTTAAATATGTTAAATTATTACTAATATTGTTGAAAAACATAATCTTAGCCAATTAAGGTCTTTATTTTAATTTTTCTTTTTAAAAATTAAGAAATTTAAAAAAAATTGGCATAAAAAAATTTTTCATTTAAAAATGCAACAATATCTGTTGAATTTTTATATGATTAACATGTTTAAAAACATAAATTTAGCTGAATAAGTTGTTATTTTTAATATTTCTTCATAAAATTTAAGCAATTTTTATAAAAATTGGAATAAAAAAGTAAAATAAATTATGTTTTGTTGTTAAATATGTTAAATTATGATTAACAATGTTGAAAAACATAATCTTAGCCGAATTAAGGTCTTTATTTTAATTTTTATTTTTAAGAATTAATAAATTTTAAAAAAATTGGCATAAAAAAATGTTACTTTTAAAAATGCAACAGGATCTGTTGAATTTTTATATGATTAACATGTTTAAAAACATAAATTTATTTGAATTAAGTTGTTATTTTACTTTATAAAAATGAAGCAATTTTTAAAAATTGGCATAAAAAAGTCAAAAGTCATGTTTTGAAAATTTTAATTTTGCTGAATTTAGTTGTTATTTTAAATTTTTCTTTATAAAAATTAAGAAAATGTTAAAAAAATTGGCATAAAACATTATGTTTATTTGTTGAATTATATCTTAAATTATTACTAACATGTTAAGAAACATAAATTTAGCTGAATAAGTTGTTATTTTAATATTTCTTTATAAAATTTAAGCAATTTTTATAAAAATTGGAATAAAAGAGTAAAATAAATTATGTTTTGTTGTTAAATATGTTAAATTATGACTAACAATGTTGAAAAACATAATCTAAGCCGAATTAAGGTCTTTATTTTAATTTTTATTTTTAAGAATTAAGAAATTTTAAAAAAATTGGCATAAAAAAATGTTTCATTTAAAAATGCAACAATATCTGTTGAATTTTTATATGATTAACATGTTTAAAAACATAAATTTAGCTGAATAAGTTGTTATTTTTAATATTTCTTCGTAAAATTTAAGCAATTATTATAAAAATTGGAATAAAAAAGTAAAATAAATTATGTTTTGTTGTTAAATATGTTAAATTATTACTAATAATGTTGAAAAACATAATCTTAGCCAATTAATGTCTTTATTTTAATTTTTCTTTTTAAAAATTAAGAAATTTAAAAAAAATTGGCATAAAAAAATTTTTCATTTAAAAATGCAACAATATCTGTTGAATTTTTATATGATTAACATGTTTAAAAACATAAATTTAGCTGAATAAGTTGTTATTTTTAATATTTCTTCATAAAATTTAAGCAATTTTTATAAAAATTGGAATAAAAAAGTAAAATAAATTATGTTTTGTTGTTAAATATGTTAAATTATGACTAATAATGTTGAAAAACATAATCTTAGCCAATTAAGGTCTTTATTTTAATTTTTCTTTTTAAAAATTAAGAAATTTAAAAAAAATTGGCATAAAAAAATTTTTCATTTAAAAATGCAACAATATATGTTGAATTTTTATATGATTAATATGTATAAAAACATAAATTTAGCTGAATAAGTTGTTATTTTTAATATTTCTTCATAAAATTTAAGCAATTTTTATAAAAATTAAAATAAAAAAGTAAAATAAATTATGTTTTGTTGTTAAATATGTTAAATTATGACTAACAATGTTGAAAAACATAATCTTAGCCGAATTAAGGTCTTTATTTTAATTTTTATTTTTAAGAATTAATAAATTTTAAAAAAATTGGCATAAAAAATGTTACATTTAAAAATGAAACAGTATCTGTTGAATTTTTATATGATTAACATGTTTAACAACATAAATTAAGCTGAATTAAGTTGTTATTTTACTTTATAAAAATGAAGCAATTTTTAAAAATTGGCATAAAAAAGTCAAAAGTCATGTTTTGAAAATTTTAATTTAGCTGAATTTAGGTGTTCTTTCTTGTTAGAAAAATAAGCGTAAAAAAGTCAACTAATTTAGTTAATTGAATTATATTATATGTTAAATTATAATTAAAATGTTTAGAACCATAAATTTAGCTGAATTAGGGAGTTATTTTTAATTTTTCATTTAAAAAATTAAAAAATTTCAAAAAAATTTGCATAAAAAAGTCAACTTAATTATGTTTCATTTAAAAATGCAAGAATATCTGTTGAATTTTTATATTATTAACATGTTAAGAAACATAAATTTAGCTAAATAAGTTTTTATTTTTAATATTTCTTTATAAAATTTAAGCAATTTTTATAAAAATTGGAATAAAAAAGTAAAATAAATTATGTTTTGTTGTAAAATATGTTAAATTATGACTAACAATGTTGAAAAACATAATCTTAGCCGAATTAAGGTCTTTATTTTAATTTTTATTTTTAAGAATTAAGAAATTTTAAAAAAATTGGCATAGAAAAATGTTTCATTTAAAAATGCAACAGGATCTGTTGCATTTTTATATGATTAACCTGTTTAAAAACATAAATTTAGCTGAATTAAGTTGTTATTTTTAATATTTCTTTAAAAAATTTAAGCAATTTTTATAAAAATTGGAATAAATAGTAAACTAAATTATGTTTTGTTGTTAAATATGTTAAATTATGACTAATAATGTTGAAAAACATAATCTTAGCCAATTAAGGTCTTTATTTTAATTTTTCTTTTTAAAAATTAAGAAATTTAAAAAAAATTGGCATAAAAAAATGTTACATTTAAAAATGCAACAATATCTGTTGAATTTTTATATGATTAACATGTTTAAAAACATAAATTTAGCTGAATAAGTTGTTATTTTTAATATTTCTTCATAAAATTTAAGCAATTTTTATAAAAATTGGAATAAAAAAGTAAAATAAATTATGTTTTGTTGTTAAATATGTTAAATTATGATTAACAATGTTGAAAAACATAATCTTAGCCGAATTAAGGTCTTTATTTTAATTTTTATTTTTAAGAATTAATAAATTTTAAAAAAATTGGCATAAAAAAATGTTACATTTAAAAATGCAACAGGATCTGTTGAATTTTTATATGATTAACATGTTTAAAAACATAAATTTATTTGAATTAAGTTGTTATTTTACTTTATAAAAATGAAGCAATTTTTAAAAATTGGCATAAAAAAGTCAAAAGTCATGTTTTGAAAATTTTAATTTTGCTGAATTTAGTTGTTATTTTAAATTTTTCTTTATAAAAACTAAGAAAATGTTAAAAAAATTGGCATAAAACATTATGTTTATTTGTTGAATTATATCTTAAATTATTACTAACATGTTAAGAAACATAAATTTAGCTGAATAAGTTGTTATTTTAATATTTCTTTATAAAATTTAAGCAATTTTTATAAAAATTGGAATAAAAGAGTAAAATAAATTATGTTTTGTTGTTAAATATGTTAAATTATGACTAACAATGTTGAAAAACATAATCTAAGCCGAATTAAGGTCTTTATTTTAATTTTTATTTTTAAGAATTAAGAAATTTTAAAAAAATTGGCATAAAAAAATGTTTCATTTAAAAATGCAACAATATCTGTTGAATTTTTATATGATTAACATGTTTAAAAACATAAATTTAGCTGAATAAGTTGTTATTTTTAATATTTCTTCATAAAATTTAAGCAATTATTATAAAAATTGGAATAAAAAAGTAAAATAAATTATGTTTTGTTGTTAAATATGTTAAATTATTACTAATATTGTTGAAAAACATAATCTTAGCCAATTAAGGTCTTTATTTTAATTTTTCTTTTTAAAAATTAAGAAATTTAAAAAAAATTGGCATAAAAAAATTTTTCATTTAAAAATGCAACAATATCTGTTGAATTTTTATATGATTAACATGTTTAAAAACATAAATTTAGCTGAATAAGTTGTTATTTTTAATATTTCTTCATAAAATTTAAGCAATTTTTATAAAAATTGGAATAAAAAAGTAAAATAAATTATGTTTTGTTGTTAAATATGTTAAATTATGATTAACAATGTTGAAAAACATAATCTTAGCCGAATTAAGGTCTTTATTTTAATTTTTATTTTTAAGAATTAATAAATTTTAAAAAAATTGGCATAAAAAAATGTTACTTTTAAAAATGCAACAGGATCTGTTGAATTTTTATATGATTAACATGTTTAAAAACATAAATTTATTTGAATTAAGTTGTTATTTTACTTTATAAAAATGAAGCAATTTTTAAAAATTGGCATAAAAAAGTCAAAAGTCATGTTTTGAAAATTTTAATTTTGCTGAATTTAGTTGTTATTTTAAATTTTTCTTTATAAAAATTAAGAAAATGTTAAAAAAATTGGCATAAAACATTATGTTTATTTGTTGAATTATATCTTAAATTATTACTAACATGTTAAGAAACATAAATTTAGCTGAATAAGTTGTTATTTTAATATTTCTTTATAAAATTTAAGCAATTTTTATAAAAATTGGAATAAAAGAGTAAAATAAATTATGTTTTGTTGTTAAATATGTTAAATTATGACTAACAATGTTGAAAAACATAATCTAAGCCGAATTAAGGTCTTTATTTTAATTTTTATTTTTAAGAATTAAGAAATTTTAAAAAAATTGGCATAAAAAAATGTTTCATTTAAAAATGCAACAATATCTGTTGAATTTTTATATGATTAACATGTTTAAAAACATAAATTTAGCTGAATAAGTTGTTATTTTTAATATTTCTTCGTAAAATTTAAGCAATTATTATAAAAATTGGAATAAAAAAGTAAAATAAATTATGTTTTGTTGTTAAATATGTTAAATTATTACTAATAATGTTGAAAAACATAATCTTAGCCAATTAAGGTCTTTATTTTAATTTTTCTTTTTAAAAATTAAGAAATTTAAAAAAAATTGGCATAAAAAAATTTTTCATTTAAAAATGCAACAATATCTGTTGAATTTTTATATGATTAACATGTTTAAAAACATAAATTTAGCTGAATAAGTTGTTATTTTTAATATTTCTTCATAAAATTTAAGCAATTTTTATAAAAATTGGAATAAAAAAGTAAAATAAATTATGTTTTGTTGTTAAATATGTTAAATTATGACTAATAATGTTGAAAAACATAATCTTAGCCAATTAAGGTCTTTATTTTAATTTTTCTTTTTAAAAATTAAGAAATTTAAAAAAAATTGGCATAAAAAAATTTTTCATTTAAAAATGCAACAATATATGTTGAATTTTTATATGATTAATATGTATAAAAACATAAATTTAGCTGAATAAGTTGTTATTTTTAATATTTCTTCATAAAATTTAAGCAATTTTTATAAAAATTAAAATAAAAAAGTAAAATAAATTATGTTTTGTTGTTAAATATGTTAAATTATGACTAACAATGTTGAAAAACATAATCTTAGCCGAATTAAGGTCTTTATTTTAATTTTTATTTTTAAGAATTAATAAATTTTAAAAAAATTGGCATAAAAAATGTTACATTTAAAAATGAAACAGTATCTGTTGAATTTTTATATGATTAACATGTTTAACAACATAAATTAAGCTGAATTAAGTTGTTATTTTACTTTATAAAAATGAAGCAATTTTTAAAAATTGGCATAAAAAAGTCAAAAGTCATGTTTTGAAAATTTTAATTTAGCTGAATTTAGGTGTTCTTTCTTGTTAGAAAAATAAGCGTAAAAAAGTCAACTAATTTAGTTAATTGAATTATATTATATGTTAAATTATAATTAAAATGTTTAGAACCATAAATTTAGCTGAATTAGGGAGTTATTTTTAATTTTTCATTTAAAAAATTAAAAAATTTCAAAAAAATTTGCATAAAAAAGTCAACTTAATTATGTTTCATTTAAAAATGCAAGAATATCTGTTGAATTTTTATATTATTAACATGTTAAGAAACATAAATTTAGCTAAATAAGTTTTTATTTTTAATATTTCTTTATAAAATTTAAGCAATTTTTATAAAAATTGGAATAAAAAAGTAAAATAAATTATGTTTTGTTGTAAAATATGTTAAATTATGACTAACAATGTTGAAAAACATAATCTTAGCCAATTAAGGTCTTTATTTTAATTTTTCTTTTTAAAAATTAAGAAATTTAAAAAAAATTGGCATAAAAAAATGTTACATTTAAAAATGCAACAATATCTGTTGAATTTTTATATGATTAACATGTTTAAAAACATAAATTTAGCTGAATAAGTTGTTATTTTTAATATTTCTTCATAAAATTTAAGCAATTTATATCAAAATTGGAATAAAAAAGTAAAATAAATTATGTTTTGTTGTTAAATATGTTAAATTATGACTAACAATGTTGAAAAGCATAATCTTAGCCGAATTAAGGTCTTAATTTTAATTTTTATTTTTAAGAATTAAGAAATTTTAAAAAAATTGGCATAAAAAAATGTTTCATTTAAAAATGCAACAGGATCTGTAGCATTTTTATATGATTAACCTGTTTAAAAACATAAATTTAGCTGAATTAAGTTGTTATTTTTAATATTTCTTTAAAAAATTTAAGCAATTTTTATAAAAATTGGAATAAATAGTAAACTAAATTATGACTAACAATGTTTAAAAACATAAACTTAGCCGAACATAAAATTTTTCTTTTTAAAAATTAAGAAATTTTAAAAAAATTGGCATAAAAAAAATGTTTCATTTAAAAATGCAACAATATCTGTTGAATTTTTATATGATTAACATGTTTAAAAACATAAATTTAGCTGAATAAGTTGTTATTTTTAATATTTCTTCATAAAATTTAAGCAATTTATATCAAAATTGGAATAAAAAAGTAAAATAAATTATGTTTTGTTGTTAAATATGTTAAATTATGACTAATAATGTTGAAAAACATAATCTTAGCCAATTAAGGTCTTTATTTTAATTTTTCTTTTTAAAAATTAAGAAATTTAAAAAAAATTGGCATAAAAAAATGTTACATTTAAAAATGCAACAATATCTGTTGAATTTTTATATGATTAACATGTTTAAAAACATAAATTTAGCTGAATAAGTTGTTATTTTTAATATTTCTTCATAAAATTTAAGCAATTTTTATAAAAATTGGAATAAAAAAGTAAAATAAATTATGTTTTGTTGTTAAATATGTTAAATTATGACTAACAATGTTGAAAAACATAATCTTAGCCAATTAAGGTCTTGATTTTAATTTTTCTTTTTAAAAATTAAGAAATTTAAAAAAAATTGGCATAAAAAAATGTTACATTTAAAAATGCAACAATATCTGTTGAATTTTTATATGATTAACATGTTTAAAAACATAAATTTAGCTGAATAAGTTGTTATTTTTAATATTTCTTCATAAAATTTAAGCAATTTTTATAAAAATTGGAATAAAAAAGTAAAATAAATTATGTTTTGTTGTTAAATATGTTAAATTATGATTAACAATGTTGAAAAACATAATCTTAGCCGAATTAAGGTCTTTATTTTAATTTTTATTTTTAAGAATTAATAAATTTTAAAAAAATTGGCATAAAAAAATGTTACATTTAAAAATGCAACAGGATCTGTTGAATTTTTATATGATTAACATGTTTAAAAACATAAATTTATTTGAATTAAGTTGTTATTTTACTTTATAAAAATGAAGCAATTTTTAAAAATTGGCATAAAAAAGTCAAAAGTCATGTTTTGAAAATTTTAATTTTGCTGAATTTAGTTGTTATTTTAAATTTTTCTTTATAAAAATTAAGAAAATGTTAAAAAAATTGGCATAAAACATTATGTTTATTTGTTGAATTATATCTTAATATATTACTAACATGTTAAGAAACATAAATTTAGCTGAATAAGTTGTTATTTTAATATTTCTTTATAAAATTTAAGCAATTTTTATAAAAATTGGAATAAAAGAGTAAAATAAATTATGTTTTGTTGTTAAATATGTTAAATTATGACTAACAATGTTGAAAAACATAATCTAAGCCGAATTAAGGTCTTTATTTTAATTTTTATTTTTAAGAATTAAGAAATTTTAAAAAAATTGGCATAAAAAAATGTTTCATTTAAAAATGCAACAATATCTGTTGAATTTTTATATGATTAACATGTTTAAAAACAAAAATTTAGCTGAATAAGTTGTTATTTTTAATATTTCTTCATAAAATTTAAGCAATTATTATAAAAATTGGAATAAAAAAGTAAAATAAATTATGTTTTGTTGTTAAATATGTTAAATTATTACTAATAATGTTGAAAAACATAATCTTAGCCAATTAAGGTCTTTATTTTAATTTTTCTTTTTAAAAATTAAGAAATTTAAAAAAAATAGGCATAAAAAAATTTTTCATTTAAAAATGCAACAATATCTGTTGAATTTTTATATGATTAACATGTTTAAAAACATAAATTTAGCTGAATAAGTTGTTATTTTTAATATTTCTTCATAAAATTTAAGCAATTTTTATAAAAATTGGAATAAAAAAGTAAAATAAATTATGTTTTGTTGTTAAATATGTTAAATTATGACTAATAATGTTGAAAAACATAATCTTAGCCAATTAAGGTCTTTATTTTAATTTTTAATATTTCTTCATAAATGCAACAATATATGTTGAATTTTTATATGATTAATATGTATAAAAACATAAATTTAGCTGAATAAGTTGTTATTTTTAATATTTCTTCATAAAATTTAAGCAATTTTTATAAAAATTAAAATAAAAAAGTAAAATAAATTATGTTTTGTTGTTAAATATGTTAAATTATGACTAACAATGTTGAAAAACATAATCTTAGCCGAATTAAGGTCTTTATTTTAATTTTTATTTTTAAGAATTAATAAATTTTAAAAAAATTGGCATAAAAAATGTTACATTTAAAAATGAAACAGTATCTGTTGAATTTTTATATGATTAACATGTTTAACAACATAAATTAAGCTGAATTAAGTTGTTATTTTACTTTATAAAAATGAAGCAATTTTTAAAAATTGGCATAAAAAAGTCAAAAGTCATGTTTTGAAAATTTTAATTTAGCTGAATTTAGGTGTTCTTTCTTGTTAGAAAAATAAGCGTAAAAAAGTCAACTAATTTAGTTAATTGAATTATATTATATGTTAAATTATAATTAAAATGTTTAGAACCATAAATTTAGCTGAATTAGGGAGTTATTTTTAATTTTTCATTTAAAAAATTAAAAAATTTCAAAAAAATTTGCATAAAAAAGTCAACTTAATTATGTTTCATTTAAAAATGCAAGAATATCTGTTGAATTTTTATATTATTAACATGTTAAGAAACATAAATTTAGCTAAATAAGTTTTTATTTTTAATATTTCTTTATAAAATTTAAGCAATTTTTATAAAAATTGGAATAAAAAAGTAAAATAAATTATGTTTTGTTGTAAAATATGTTAAATTATGACTAACAATGTTGAAAAACATAATCTTAGCCGAATTAAGGTCTTTATTTTAATTTTTATTTTTAAGAATTAAGAAATTTTAAAAAAATTGGCATAAAAAAATGTTTCATTTAAAAATGCAACAGGATCTGTAGCATTTTTATATGATTAACCTGTTTAAAAACATAAATTTAGCTGAATTAAGTTGTTATTTTTAATATTTCTTTAAAAAATTTAAGCAATTTTTATAAAAATTGGAATAAATAGTAAACTAAATTATGACTAACAATGTTTAAAAACATAAACTTAGCCGAACATAAAATTTTTCTTTTTAAAAATTAAGAAATTTTAAAAAAATTGGCATAAAAAAAATGTTTCATTTAAAAATGCAACAATATCTGTTGAATTTTTATATGATTAACATGTTTAAAAACATAAATTTAGCTGAATAAGTTGTTATTTTTAATATTTCTTCATAAAATTTAAGCAATTTATATCAAAATTGGAATAAAAAAGTAAAATAAATTATGTTTTGTTGTTAAATATGTTAAATTATGACTAATAATGTTGAAAAACATAATCTTAGCCAATTAAGGTCTTTATTTTAATTTTTCTTTTTAAAAATTAAGAAATTTAAAAAAAATTGGCATAAAAAAATGTTACATTTAAAAATGCAACAATATCTGTTGAATTTTTATATGATTAACATGTTTAAAAACATAAATTTAGCTGAATAAGTTGTTATTTTTAATATTTCTTCATAAAATTTAAGCAATTTTTATAAAAATTGGAATAAAAAAGTAAAATAAATTATGTTTTGTTGTTAAATATGTTAAATTATGATTAACAATGTTGAAAAACATAATCTTAGCCGAATTAAGGTCTTTATTTTAATTTTTATTTTTAAGAATTAATAAATTTTAAAAAAATTGGCATAAAAAATGTTACATTTAAAAATGAAACAGTATCTGTTGAATTTTTATATGATTAACATGTTTAACAACATAAATTAAGCTGAATTAAGTTGTTATTTTACTTTATAAAAATGCAGCAATTTTTAAAAATTGGCATAAAAAAGTCAAAAGTCATGTTTTGAAAATTTTAATTTTGCTGAATTTAGTTGTTATTTTAAATTTTTCTTTATAAAAATTAAGAAAATGTTAAAAAAATTGGCATAAAAAATTATGTTTATTTGTTGAATTATATCTTAAATTATTACTAACATGTTAAGAAACATAAATTTAGCTGAATAAGTTGTTATTTTAATATTTCTTTATAAAATTTAAGCAATTTTTATAAAAATTGGAATAAAAGAGTAAAATAAATTATGTTTTGTTGTTAAATATGTTAAACTATGACTCACAATGTTGAAAAACATAATCTAAGCCGAATTAAGGTCTTTATTTTAATTTTTATTTTTAAGAATTAAGAAATTTTAAAAAAATTGGCATAAAAAAATGTTTCATTTAAAAATGCAACAATATCTGTTGAATTTTTATATGATTAACATGTTTAAAAACATAAATTTAGCTGAATAAGTTGTTATTTTTAATATTTCTTCATAAAATTTAAGCAATTATTATAAAAATTGGAATAAAAAAGTAAAATAAATTATGTTTTGTTGTTAAATATGTTAAATTATTACTAATAATGTTGAAAAACATAATCTTAGCCAATTAAGGTCTTTATTTTAATTTTTCTTTTTAAAAATTAAGAAATTTTAAAAAAATTGGCATAGAAAAATGTTAAAATGTTTCATTTAAAAATGCAACAGGATCTGTTGCATTTTTATATGATTAACCTGTTTAAAAACATAAATTTAGCTGAATTAAGTTGTTATTTTTAATATTTCTTTAAAAAATTTAAGCAATTTTTATAAAAATTGGAATAAATAGTAAACTAAATTATGTTTTGTTGTTAAATATGTTAAATTATGACTAACAATGTTTAAAAACATAATCTTAGCCAATTAAGGTCTTTATTTTAATTTTTCTTTTTAAAAATTAAGAAATTTAAAAAAAATTGGCATAAAAAAATGTTTCATTTAAAAATGCAACAATATCTGTTGAATTTTTATATGATTAACATGTTTAAAAACATAAATTTAGCTGAATAAGTTGTTATTTTTAATATTTCTTCATAAAATTTAAGCAATTTTTATAAAAATTAAAATAAAAAAGTAAAATAAATTATGTTTTGTTGTTAAATATGTTAAATTATTACTAACAATGTTTAAAAACATAGACTTAGCCGAACATAAAATTTTTCTTTTTAAAAATTAAGAAATTTAAAAAAAATTGGCATAAAACAATGTTTCATTTAAAAATGCAAGAATATCTGTTGAATTTTTATATTATTAACATGTTAAGAAACAAAAATTTAGCTAAATAAGTTTTTATTTTTAATATTTCTTTATAAAATTTAAGCAATTTTTATAAAAATTGGAATAAAAAATTATAAAAAATTATGTTTTGTTGTTAAATATGTTAAATTATGACTAACAATGTTGAAAAACATAATCTTAGCCGAATTAAGGTTTTTATTTTAATTTTTATTTTTAAGAATTAAGAAATTTAAAAAAAATTGGCATAAAAAAATGTTAAAATTAAAAATGCAACAGGATCTGTTGAATTTTTATATGATTAACATGTTTAAAAACATAAATTTAGCTGAATAAGTTGTTATTTTTAATATTTTTTCATAAAATTTAAGCTGAATTTTTGTTGAATTTTTATATGATTAACATGTTTAAAAACATAAATTTAGCTGAATAAGTTGTTATTTTTAATATTTCTTCATAAAATTTAATTTTTATATGATTAACCTGTTTAAAAACATAAATTTAGCTGAATTAAGTTGTTATTTTTAATATTTCTTTAAAAAATTTAAGCAATTTTTATAAAAATTGGAATAAATAGTAAACTAAATTATGTTTTGTTGTTAAATATGTTAAATTATGACTAACAATGTTTAAAAACATAAACTTAGCCGAACATAAAATTTTTCTTTTTAAAAATTAAGAAATTTAAAAAAAATTGGCATAAAACAATGTTTCATTTAAAAATGCAAGAATATCTGTTGAATTTTTATATTATTAACATGTTACGAAACAAAAATTTAGCTAAATAAGTTTTTATTTTTAATATTTCTTTATAAAATTTAAGCAATTTTTATAAAAATTGGAATAAAAAATTATAAAAAATTATGTTTTGTTGTTAAATATGTTAAATTATGACTAACAATGTTGAAAAACATAATCTTAGCCGAATTAAGGTCTTTATTTTAATTTTTATTTTTAAGAATTAAGAAATTTTAAAAAAATTGGCATAAAAAAATGTTACATTTAAAAATGCAACAGGATCTGTTGAATTTTTATATGATTAACATGTTTAAAAACATAAATTTAGCTGAATAAGTTGTTATTTTTAATATTTCTTCATAAAATTTAAGCTGAATTTTTGTTGAATTTTTATATGATTAACATGTTTAAAACCTAAATTTAGCTGAATAAGTTGTTATTTTTAATATTTCTTCATAAAATTTAATTTTTATATGATTAACCTGTTTAAAAACATAAATTTAGCTGAATTAAGTTGTTATTTTTAATATTTCTTAAAAAAATTTAAGCAATTTTTATAAAAATTGGAATAAATAGTAAACTAAATTATGTTTTGTTGTTAAATATGTTAAATTATGACTAACAATGTTTAAAAACATAAACTTAGCCGAACATAAAATTTTTCTTTTTAAAAATTAAGAAATTTTAAAAAAATTGGCATAAAAAAAATGTTTCATTTAAAAATGCAACAATATCTGTTGAATTTTTATATGATTAACATGTTTAAAAACATAAATTTAGCTGAATAAGTTGTTATTTTTAATATTTCTTCATAAAATTTAAGCTGAATTTTTGTTGAATTTTTATATGATTAACATGTTTAAAAACATAAATTTAGCTGAATAAGTTGTTATTTTTAATATTTCTTCATAAAATTTAATTTTTATATGATTAACCTGTTTAAAAACATAAATTTAGCTGAATTAAGTTGTTATTTTAATATTTCTTTAAAAAATTTAAGCAATTTTTATAAAAATTGGAATAAATAGTAAACTAAATTATGTTTTGTTGTTAAATATGTTAAATTATGACTAACAATGTCTAAAAACATAAACTTAGCCGAACATAAAATTAATATCTGTTGAATTTTTATATGATTAACATGTTTAAAAACATAAATTTAGCTGAATAAGTTGTTATTTTTAATATTTCTTCATAAAATTTAAGCAATTTTTATCAAAATTGGAATAAAAAAGTAAAATAAATTATGTTTTGTTGTTAAATATGTTAAATTATGACTAATAATGTTGAAAAACATAATCTTAGCCAATTAAGGTCTTTATTTTAATTTTTCTTTTTAAAAATTAAGAAATTTAAAAAAAATTGGCATAAAAAAATGTTACATTTAAAAATGCACAAAATCTGTTGAATTTTTATATGATTAACATGTTTAAAAACATAAATTTAGCTGAATAAGTTGTTATTTTTAATATTTCTTCATAAAATTTAAGCAATTTTTATAAAAATTGGAATAAAAAAGTAAAATAAATTATGTTTTGTTGTTAAATATGTTAAATTATGACTAACAATGTTGAAAAACATAATCTTAGCCGAATTAAGGTCTTTATTTTAATTTTTATTTTTAAGAATTAAGAAATTTTAAAAAAATTGGCATAGAAAAATGTTAAAATGTTTCATTTAAAAATGCAACAGGATCTGTTGCATTTTTATATGATTAACCTGTTTAAAAACATAAATTTAGCTGAATTAAGTTGTTATTTTTAATATTTCTTTAAAAAATTTAAGCAATTTTTATAAAAATTGGAATAAATAGTAAACTAAATTATGTTTTGTTGTTAAATATGTTAAATTATGACTAACAATGTTTAAAAACATAATCTTAGCCAATTAAGGTCTTTATTTTAATTTTTCTTTTTAAAAATTAAGAAATTTAAAAAAAATTGGCATAAAAAAATGTTTCATTTAAAAATGCAACAATATCTGTTGAATTTTTATATGATTAACATGTTTAAAAACATAAATTTAGCTGAATAAGTTGTTATTTTTAATATTTCTTCATAAAATTTAAGCAATTTTTATAAAAATTAAAATAAAAAAGTAAAATAAATTATGTTTTGTTGTTAAATATGTTAAATTATTACTAACAATGTTTAAAAACATAGACTTAGCCGAACATAAAATTTTTCTTTTTAAAAATTAAGAAATTTAAAAAAAATTGGCATAAAACAATGTTTCATTTAAAAATGCAAGAATATCTATTGAATTTTTATATTATTAACATGTTAAGAAACAAAAATTTAGCTAAATAAGTTTTTATTTTTAATATTTCTTTATAAAATTTAAGCAATTTTTATAAAAATTGGAATAAAAAATTATAAAAAATTATGTTTTGTTGTTAAATATGTTAAATTATGACTAACAATGTTGAAAAACATAATCTTAGCCGAATTAAGGTCTTTATTTTAATTTTTATTTTTAAGAATTAAGAAATTTTAAAAAAATTGGCATAAAAAAATGTTACATTTAAAAATGCAACAGGATCTGTTGAATTTTTATATGATTAACATGTTTAAAAACATAAATTTAGCTGAATAAGTTGTTATTTTTAATATTTCTTCATAAAATTTAAGCTGAATTTTTGTTGAATTTTTATATGATTAACATGTTTAAAAACATAAATTTAGCTGAATAAGTTGTTATTTTTAATATTTCTTCATAAAATTTAAGCTGAATTTTTGTTGAATTTTTATATGATTAACATGTTTAAAACATAAATTTAGCTGAATAAGTTGTTATTTTTAATATTTCTTCATAAAATTTAATTTTTATATGATTAACCTGTTTAAAAACATAAATTTAGCTGAATTAAGTTGTTATTTTTAATATTTCTTTAAAAAATTTAAGCAATTTTTATAAAAATTGGAATAAATAGTAAACTAAATTATGTTTTGTTGTTAAATATGTTAAATTATGACTAACAATGTTTAAAAACATAAACTTAGCCGAACATAAAATTTTTCTTTTTAAAAATTAAGAAATTTAAAAAAAATTGGCATAAAACAATGTTTCATTTAAAAATGCAAGAATATCTGTTGAATTTTTATATTATTAACATGTTAAGAAACAAAAATTTAGCTAAATAAGTTTTTATTTTTAATATTTCTTTATAAAATTTAAGCAATTTTTATAAAAATTGGAATAAAAAATTATAAAAAATTATGTTTTGTTGTTAAATATGTTAAATTATGACTAACAATGTTGAAAAACATAATCTTAGCCGAATTAAGGTCTTTATTTTAATTTTTATTTTTAAGAATTAAGAAATTTTAAAAAAATTGGCATAAAAAAATGTTACATTTAAAAATGCAACAGGATCTGTTGAATTTTTATATGATTAACATGTTTAAAAACATAAATTTAGCTGAATAAGTTGTTATTTTTAATATTTCTTCATAAAATTTAAGCTGAATTTTTGTTGAATTTTTATATGATTAACATGTTTAAAACCTAAATTTAGCTGAATAAGTTGTTATTTTTAATATTTCTTCATAAAATTTAATTTTTATATGATTAACCTGTTTAAAAACATAAATTTAGCTGAATTAAGTTGTTATTTTTAATATTTCTTAAAAAAATTTAAGCAATTTTTATAAAAATTGGAATAAATAGTAAACTAAATTATGTTTTGTTGTTAAATATGTTAAATTATGACTAACAATGTTTAAAAACATAAACTTAGCCGAACATAAAATTTTTCTTTTTAAAAATTAAGAAATTTTAAAAAAATTGGCATAAAAAAAATGTTTCATTTAAAAATGCAACAATATCTGTTGAATTTTTATATGATTAACATGTTTAAAAACATAAATTTAGCTGAATAAGTTGTTATTTTTAATATTTCTTCATAAAATATAAGCTGAATTTTTGTTGAATTTTTATATGATTAACATGTTTAAAAACATAAATTTAGCTGAATAAGTTGTTATTTTTAATATTTCTTCATAAAATTTAAGCAATTTTTATCAAAATTGGAATAAAAAAGTAAAATAAATTATGTTTTGTTGTTAAATATGTTAAATTATGACTAATAATGTTGAAAAACATAATCTTAGCCAATTAAGGTCTTTATTTTAATTTTTCTTTTTAAAAATTAAGAAATTTAAAAAAAATTGGCATAAAAAAATGTTACATTTAAAAATGCACAAAATCTGTTGAATTTTTATATGATTAACATGTTTAAAAACATAAATTTAGCTGAATAAGTTGTTATTTTTAATATTTCTTCATAAAATTTAAGCAATTTTTATAAAAATTGGAATAAAAAAGTAAAATAAATTATGTTTTGTTGTTACATATGTTAAATTATGATTAACAATGTTGAAAAACATAATCTTAGCCGAATTAAGGTCTTTATTTTAATTTTTATTTTTAAGAATTAATAAATTTTAAAAAAATTGGCATAAAAAAATGTTACATTTAAAAATGCAACAGGATCTGTTGAATTTTTATATGATTAACATGTTTAAAAACATAAATTTATTTGAATTAAGTTGTTATTTTACTTTATAAAAATGAAGCAATTTTTAAAAATTGGCATAAAAAAGTCAAAAGTCATGTTTTGAAAATTTTAATTTTGCTGAATTTAGTTGTTATTTTAAATTTTTCTTTATAAAAATTAAGAAAATGTTAAAAAAATTGGCATAAAAAATTATGTTTATTTGTTGAATTATATCTTAAATTATTACTAACATGTTAAGAAACATAAATTTAGCTGAATAAGTTGTTATTTTAATATTTCTTTATAAAATTTAAGCAATTTTTATAAAAATTGGAATAAAAGAGTAAAATAAATTATGTTTTGTTGTTAAATATGTTAAATTATGACTAACAATGTTGAAAAACATAATCTAAGCCGAATTAAAGTCTTTATTTTAATTTTTATTTTTAAGCATTAAGAAATTTTAAAAAAATTGGCATAAAAAAATGTTTCATTTAAAAATGCAACAATATCTGTTGAATTTTTATATGATTAATATGTATAAAAACATAAATTTAGCTGAATAAGTTGTTATTTTTAATATTTCTTCATAAAATTTAAGCAATTATTATAAAAATTGGAATAAAAAAGTAAAATAAATTATGTTTTGTTGTTAAATATGTTAAATTATGACTAATAATGTTGAAAAACATAATCTTAGCCAATTAAGGTCTTTATTTTAATTTTTCTTTTTAAAAATTAAGAAATTTAAAAAAAATTGGCATAAAAAAATGTTTCATTTAAAAATGCAACAATATCTGTTGAATTTTTATATGATTAACATGTTTAAAAACATAAATTTAGCTGAATAAGTTGTTATTTTTAATATTTCTTCATAAAATTTAAGCAATTTTTATAAAAATTAAAATAAAAAAGTAAAATAAATTATGTTTTGTTGTTAAATATGTTAAATTATGACTAATAATGTTGAAAAACATAATCTTAGCCAATTAAGGTCTTTATTTTAATTTTTCTTTTTAAAAATTAAGAAATTTAAAAAAAATTGGCATAAAAAAATTTTTCATTTAAAAATGCAACAATATATGTTGAATTTTTATATGATTAATATGTATAAAAACATAAATTTAGCTGAATAAGTTGTTATTTTTAATATTTCTTCATAAAATTTAAGCAATTTTTATAAAAATTAAAATAAAAAAGTAAAATAAATTATGTTTTGTTGTTAAATATGTTAAATTATGACTAACAATGTTGAAAAACATAATCTTAGCCGAATTAAGGTCTTTATTTTAATTTTTATTTTTAAGAATTAATAAATTTTAAAAAAATTGGCATAAAAAATGTTACATTTAAAAATGAAACAGTATCTGTTGAATTTTTATATGATTAACATGTTTAACAACATAAATTAAGCTGAATTAAGTTGTTATTTTACTTTATAAAAATGAAGCAATTTTTAAAAATTGGCATAAAAAAGTCAAAAGTCATGTTTTGAAAATTTTAATTTAGCTGAATTTAGGTGTTCTTTTTTGTTAGAAAAATAAGCGTAAAAAAGTCAACTAATTTAGTTAATTGAATTATATTATATGTTAAATTATAATTAAAATGTGTAGAACCATAAATTTAGCTGAATTAGGGAGTTATTTTTAATTTTTCATTTAAAAAATTAAAAAATTTCAAAAAAATTTGCATAAAAAAGTCAACTTAATTATGTTTCATTTAAAAATGCAAGAATATCTGTTGAATTTTTATATTATTAACATGTTAACAAACAAAAATTTAGCTAAATAAGTTTTTATATTTAATATTTCTTTATAAAATTTAAGCAATTTTTATAAAAATTGGAATAAAAAAGTAAAATAAATTATGTTTTGTTGTTAAATATGTTAAACTATGACTAACAATGTTGAAAAACATAATCTTAGCCGAATTAAGGTCTTTATTTTAATTTTTATTTTTAAGAATTAAGAAATTTTAAAAAAATTGGCATAGAAAAATGTTAAAATGTTTCATTTAAAAATGCAACAGGATCTGTTGCATTTTTATATGATTAACCTGTTTAAAAAAATAAATTTAGCTGAATTAAGTTGTTATTTTTAATATTTCTTTAAAAAATTTAAGCAATTTTTATAAAAATTGGAATAAATAGTAAACTAAATTATGTTTTGTTGTTAAATATGTTAAATTATGACTAACAATGTTTAAAAACATAATCTTAGCCAATTAAGGTCTTTATTTTAATTTTTCTTTTTAAAAATTAAGAAATTTAAAACAAATTGGCATAAAAAAATGTTTCATTTAAAAATGCAACAATATCTGTTGAATTTTTATATGATTAACATGTTTAAAAACATAAATTTAGCTGAATAAGTTGTTATTTTTAATATTTCTTCATAAAATTTAAGCAATTTTTATAAAAATTAAAATAAAAAAGTAAAATAAATTATGTTTTGTTGTTAAATATGTTAAATTATTACTAACAATGTTTAAAAACATAGACTTAGCCGAACATAAAATTTTTCTTTTTAAAAATTAAGAAATTTAAAAAAAATTGGCATAAAACAATGTTTCATTTAAAAATGCAAGAATATCTGTTGAATTTTTATATTATTAACATGTTAAGAAACAAAAATTTAGCTAAATAAGTTTTTATTTTTAATATTTCTTTATAAAATTTAAGCAATTTTTATAAAAATTGGAATAAAAAATTATAAAAAATTATGTTTTGTTGTTAAATATGTTAAATTATGACTAACAATGTTGAAAAACATAATCTTAGCCGAATTAAGGTCTTTATTTTAATTTTTATTTTTAAGAATTAAGAAATTTTAAAAAAATTGGCATAAAAAAATGTTACATTTAAAAATGCAACAGGATCTGTTGAATTTTTATATGATTAACATGTTTAAAAACATAAATTTAGCTGAATAAGTTGTTATTTTTAATATTTCTTCATAAAATTTAAGCTGAATTTTTGTTGAATTTTTATATGATTAACATGTTTAAAACCTAAATTTAGCTGAATAAGTTGTTATTTTTAATATTTCTTCATAAAATTTAATTTTTATATGATTAACCTGTTTAAAAACATAAATTTAGCTGAATTAAGTTGTTATTTTTAATATTTCTTAAAAAAATTTAAGCAATTTTTATAAAAATTGGAATAAATAGTAAACTAAATTATGTTTTGTTGTTAAATATGTTAAATTATGACTAACAATGTTTAAAAACATAAACTTAGCCGAACATAAAATTTTTCTTTTTAAAAATTAAGAAATTTTAAAGAAATTGGCATAAAAAAAATGTTTCATTTAAAAATGCAACAATATCTGTTGAATTTTTATATGATTAACATGTTTAAAAACATAAATTTAGCTGAATAAGTTGTTATTTTTAATATTTCTTCATAAAATTTAAGCTGAATTTTTGTTGAATTTTTATATGATTAACATGTTTAAAAACATAAATTTAGCTGAATAAGTTGTTATTTTTAATATTTCTTCATAAAATTTAATTTTTATATGATTAACCTGTTTAAAAACATAAATTTAGCTGAATTAAGTTGTTATTTTAATATTTCTTTAAAAAATTTAAGCAATTTTTATAAAAATTGGAATAAATAGTAAACTAAATTATGTTTTGTTGTTAAATATGTTAAATTATGACTAACAATGTCTAAAAACATAAACTTAGCCGAACATAAAATTAATATCTGTTGAATTTTTATATGATTAACATGTTTAAAAACATAAATTTAGCTGAATAAGTTGTTATTTTTAATATTTCTTCATAAAATTTAAGCAATTTTTATCAAAATTGGAATAAAAAAGTAAAATAAATTATGTTTTGTTGTTAAATATGTTAAATTATGACTAATAATGTTGAAAAACATAATCTTAGCCAATTAAGGTCTTTATTTTAATTTTTCTTTTTAAAAATTAAGAAATTTAAAAAAAATTGGCATAAAAAAATGTTACATTTAAAAATGCACAAAATCTGTTGAATTTTTATATGATTAACATGTTTAAAAACATAAATTTAGCTGAATAAGTTGTTATTTTTAATATTTCTTCATAAAATTTAAGCAATTTTTATAAAAATTGGAATAAAAAAGTAAAATAAATTATGTTTTGTTGTTAAATATGTTAAATTATGATTAACAATGTTGAAAAACATAATCTTAGCCGAATTAAGGTCTTTATTTTAATTTTTATTTTTAAGAATTAATAAATTTTAAAAAAATTGGCATAAAAAAATGTTACATTTAAAAATGCAACAGGATCTGTTGAATTTTTATATGATTAACATGTTTAAAAACATAAATTTATTTGAATTAAGTTGTTATTTTACTTTATAAAAATGAAGCAATTTTTAAAAATTGGCATAAAAAAGTCAAAAGTCATGTTTTGAAAATTTTAATTTTGCTGAATTTAGTTGTTATTTTAAATTTTTCTTTATAAAAATTAAGAAAATGTTAAAAAAATTGGCATAAAAAATTATGTTTATTTGTTGAATTATATCTTAAATTATTACTAACATGTTAAGAAACATAAATTTAGCTGAATAAGTTGTTATTTTAATATTTCTTTATAAAATTTAAGCAATTTTTATAAAAATTGGAATAAAAGAGTAAAATAAATTATGTTTTGTTGTTAAATATGTTAAATTATGACTAACAATGTTGAAAAACATAATCTAAGCCGAATTAAAGTCTTTATTTTAATTTTTATTTTTAAGAATTAAGAAATTTTAAAAAAATTGGCATAAAAAAATATTTCATTTAAAAATGCAACAATATCTGTTGAATTTTTATATGATTAATATGTATAAAAACATAAATTTAGCTGAACAAGTTGTTATTTTTAATATTTCTTCATAAAATTTAAGCAATTATTATAAAAATTGGAATAAAAAAGTAAATAAATTATGTTTTGTTGTTAAATATGTTAAATTATGACTAATAATGTTGAAAAACATAATCTTAGCCAATTAAGGTCTTTATTTTAATTTTTCTTTTTAAAAATTAAGAAATTTAAAAAAAATTGGCATAAAAAAATGTTTCATTTAAAAATGCAACAATATCTGTTGAATTTTTATATGATTAACATGTTTAAAAACATAAATTTAGCTGAATAAGTTGTTATTTTTAATATTTCTTCATAAAATTTAAGCAATTTTTATAAAAATTAAAATAAAAAAGTAAAATAAATTATGTTTTGTTGTTAAATATGTTAAATTATGACTAACAATGTTTAAAAACATAAACTTAGCCGAACATAAAATTTTTCTTTTTAAAAATTAAGAAATTTAAAAAAAATTGGCATAACACAATGTTTCATTTAAAAATGCAAGAATATCTGTTGAATTTTTATATTATTAACATGTTAAGAAACAAAAATTTAGCTAAATAAGTTTTTATTTTTAATATTTCTTTATAAAATTTAAGCAATTTTTATAAAAATTGGAATAAAAAAGTAAAATAAATTATGTTTTGTTGTTAAATATGTTAAATTATGACTAACAATGTTGAAAAACATAATCTTAGCCGAATTAAGGTCTTTATTTTAATTTTTATTTTTAAGAATTAAGAAATTTTAAAAAAATTGGCATAAAAAAATGTTTCATTTAAAAATGCAACAGGATCTGTTGCATTTTTATATGATTAACCTGTTTAAAAACATAAATTTAGCTGAATTAAGTTGTTATTTTTAATATTTCTTTAAAAAATTTAAGCAATTTTTATAAAAATTGGAATTATGTTTTGTTGTTAAATATGTTAAATTATGACTAACAATGTTTAAAAACATAAACTTAGCCGAACATAAAATTTTTCTTTATAAAAATTAAGAAATTTTAAAAAAATTGGCATAAAAAAAATGTTTCATTTAAAAATGCAACAATATATGTTGAATTTTTATATGATTAACATGTTTAAAAACATAAATTTAGCTGAATAAGTTGTTATTTTTAATATTTCTTCATAAAATTTAAGCAATTTTTATCAAAATTGGAATAAAAAGTAAAATAAATTATGTTTTGTTGTTAAATATGTTAAATTATGACTAACAATGTTTAAAAACATAAACTTAGCCGAACATAAAATTTTTCTTTTTAAAAATTAAGAAATTTAAAAAAAATTGGCATAAAACAATGTTTCATTTAAAAATGCAAGAATATCTGTTGAATTTTTATATTATTAACATGTTAAGAAACAAAAATTTAGCTAAATAAGTTTTTATTTTTAATATTTCTTTATAAAATTTAAGCAATTTTTATAAAAATTGGAATAAAAAAGTAAAATAAATTATGTTTTGTTGTTAAATATGTTAAATTATGACTAACAATGTTGAAAAACATAATCTTAGCCGAATTAAGGTCTTTATTTTAATTTTTATTTTTAAGAATTAAGAAATTTTAAAAAAATTGGCATAAAAAAATGTTTCATTTAAAAATGCAACAGGATCTGTTGCATTTTTATATGATTAACCTGTTTAAAAACATAAATTTAGCTGAATTAAGTTGTTATTTTTAATATTTCTTTAAAAAATTTAAGCAATTTTTATAAAAATTGGAATTATGTTTTGTTGTTAAATATGTTAAATTATGACTAACAATGTTGAAAAACATAATCTTAGCCGAATTAAGGTCTTTATTTTAATTTTTATTTTTAAGAATTAAGAAATTTTAAAAAAATTGGCATAAAAAAATGTTTCATTTAAAAATGCAACAGGATCTGTTGCATTTTTATATGATTAACCTGTTTAAAAACATAAATTTAGCTGAATTAAGTTGTTATTTTTAATATTTCTTTAAAAAATTTAAGCAATTTTTATAAAAATTGGAATTATGTTTTGTTGTTAAATATGTTAAATTATGACTAATAATGTTGAAAAACATAATCTTAGCCAATTAAGGTCTTTATTTTAATTTTTCTTTTTAAAAATTAAGAAATTTAAAAAAAATTGGCATAAAAAAATGTTACATTTAAAAATGCACAAAATCTGTTGAATTTTTATATGATTAACATGTTTAAAAACATAAATTTAGCTGAATAAGTTGTTATTTTTAATATTTCTTCATAAAATTTAAGCAATTTTTATAAAAATTGGAATAATAAAATAAAAAAAATTATGTTTTGTTGTTAAATATGTTAAATTATGATTAACAATGTTGAAAAACATAATCTTAGCCGAATTAAGGTCTTTATTTTAATTTTTATTTTTAAGAATTAATAAATTTTAAAAAAATTGGCATAAAAAAATGTTACATTTAAAAATGCAACAGGATCTGTTGAATTTTTATATGATTAACATGTTTAAAAACATAAATTTATTTGAATTAAGTTGTTATTTTACTTTATAAAAATGAAGCAATTTTTAAAAATTGGCATAAAAAAGTCAAAAGTCATGTTTTGAAAATTTTAATTTTGCTGAATTTAGTTGTTATTTTAAATTTTTCTTTATAAAAATTAAGAAAATGTTAAAAAAATTGGCATAAAAAATTATGTTTATTTGTTGAATTATATCTTAAATTATTACTAACATGTTAAGAAACATAAATTTAGCTGAATAAGTTGTTATTTTAATATTTCTTTATAAAATTTAAGCAATTTTTATAAAAATTGGAATAAAAGAGTAAAATAAATTATGTTTTGTTGTTAAATATGTTAAATTATGACTAAATATTAAAGTCTTTATTTTAATTTTTATTTTAAGAATTAAGAAATTTTAAAAAAATTGGCATAAAAAAATGTTTCATTTAAAAATGCAACAATATCTGTTGAATTTTTATATGATTAACATGTTTAAAAACATAAATTTAGCTGAATAAGTTGTTATTTTTAATATTTCTTCATAAAATTTAAGCAATTTTTATAAAAATTAAAATAAAAAAGTAAATTAAATTATGTTTTGTTGTTAAATATGTTAAATTATGACTAACAATGTTTAAAAACATAGACTTAGCCGAACATAAAATTTTTCTTTTTAAAAATTAAGAAATTTAAAAAAATTGGCATAAAACAATGTTTCATTTAAAAATGCAAGAATATCTGTTGAATTTTTATATTATTAACATGTTAAGAAACAAAAATTTAGCTAAATAAGTTTTTATTTTTAATATTTCTTTATAAAATTTAAGCAATTTTTATAAAAATTGGAATAAAAAAGTAAAATAAATTATGTTTTGTTGTTAAATATGTTAAATTATGACTAACAATGTTGAAAAACATAATCTTAGCCGAATTAAGGTCTTTATTTTAATTTTTATTTTTAAGAATTAAGAAATTTTAAAAAAATTGGCATAAAAAAATGTTACATTTAAAAATGCAACAGGATCTGTTGAATTTTTATATGATTAACATGTTAGAAACATAAATTTAGCTGAATAAGTTGTTATTTTTAATATTTCTTCATAAAATTTAAGCAATTATTATAAAAATTGGAATAAAAAAGTAAAATAAATTATGTTTTGTTGTTAAATATGTTAAATTATGACTAATAATGTTGAAAAACATAATCTTAGCCAATTAAGGTCTTTATTTTAATTTTTCTTTTTAAAAATTAAGAAATTTAAAAAAAATTGGCATAAAAAAATGTTTCATTTAAAAATGCAACAATATCTGTTGAATTTTTATATGATTAACATGTTTAAAAACATAAATTTAGCTGAATAAGTTGTTATTTTTAATATTTCTTCATAAAATTTAAGCAATTTTTATAAAAATTAAAATAAAAAAGTAAAATAAATTATGTTTTGTTGTTAAATATGTTAAATTATGACTAACAATGTTTAAAAACATAAACTTAGCCGAACATAAAATTTTTCTTTTTAAAAATTAAGAAATTTAAAAAAAATTGGCATAAAACAATGTTTCATTTAAAAATGCAAGAATATCTGTTGAATTTTTATATTATTAACATGTTAAGAAACAAAAATTTAGCTAAATAAGTTTTTATTTTTAATATTTCTTTATAAAATTTAAGCAATTTTTATAAAAATTAGAATAAAAAAGTAAAATAAATTATGTTTTGTTGTTAAATATGTTAAATTATGACTAACAATGTTGAAAAACATAATCTTAGCCGAATTAAGGTCTTTATTTTAATTTTTATTTTTAAGAATTAAGAAATTTTAAAAAAATTGGCATAAAAAAATGTTTCATTTAAAAATGCAACAGGATCTGTTGCATTTTTATATGATTAACCTGTTTAAAAACATAAATTTAGCTGAATTAAGTTGTTATTTTTAATATTTCTTTAAAAAATTTAAGCAATTTTTATAAAAATTAAAATAAAAAAGTAAAATAAATTATGTTTTGTTGTTAAATATGTTAAATTATGACTAACAATGTTTAAAAACATAAACTTAGCCGAACATAAAATTTTTCTTTTTAAAAATTAAGAAATTTAAAAAAAATTGGCATAAAAAAATGTTACATTTAAAAATGCAACAATATCTGTTGAATTTTTATATGATTAACATGTTTAAAAACATAAATTTAGCTGAATAAGTTGTTATTTTTAATATTTCTTCATAAAATTTAAGCAATTTTTATAAAAATTGGAATAAAAAAGTAAAATAAATTATGTTTTGTTGTTAAATATGTTAAATTATGATTAACAATGTTGAAAAACATAATCTTAGCCGAATTAAGGTCTTTATTTTAATTTTTATTTTTAAGGATTAATAAATTTTAAAAAAATTGGCATAAAAAAATGTTACATTTAAAAATGCAACAGGATCTGTTGAATTTTTATATGATTAACATGTTTAAAAACATAAATTTATTTGAATTAAGTTGTTATTTTACTTTATAAAAATGAAGCAATTTTTAAAAATTGGCATAAAAAAGTCAAAAGTCATGTTTTGAAAATTTTAATTTTGCTGAATTTAGTTGTTATTTTAAATTTTTCTTTATAAAAATTAAGAAAATGTTAAAAAAATTGGCATAAAAAATTATGTTTATTTGTTGAATTATATCTTAAATTATTACTAACATGTTAAGAAACATAAATTTAGCTGAATAAGTTGTTATTTTAATATTTCTTTATAAAATTTAAGCAATTTTTATAAAAATTGGAATAAAAGAGTAAAATAAATTATGTTTTGTTGTTAAATATGTTAAATTATGACTAACAATGTTGAAAAACATAATCTAAGCCGAATTAAGGTCTTTATTTTAATTTTTATTTTTAAGAATTAAGAAATTTTAAAAAAATTGGCATAAAAAAATGTTTCATTTAAAAATGCAACAATATCTGTTGAATTTTTATATGATTAACATGTTTAAAAACATAAATTTAGCTGAATAAGTTGTTATTTTTAATATTTCTTCATAAAATTTAAGCAATTTTTATAAAAATTGGAATAAAAAAGTAAAATAAATTATGTTTTGTTGTTAAATATGTTAAATTATGACTAATAATGTTGAAAAACATAGACTTAGCCGAACATAAAATTTTTCTTTTTAAAAATTAAGAAATTTAAAAAAATTGGCATAAAACAATGTTTCATTTAAAAATGCAAGAATATCTGTTGAATTTTTATATTATTAACATGTTAAGAAACAAAAATTTAGCTAAATAAGTTTTTATTTTTAATATTTCTTTATAAAATTTAAGCAATTTTTATAAAAATTGGAATAAAAAAGTAAAATAAATTATGTTTTGTTGTTAAATATGTTAAATTATGACTAACAATGTTGAAAAACATAATCTTAGCCGAATTAAGGTCTTTATTTTAATTTTTATTTTTAAGAATTAAGAAATTTTAAAAAAATTGGCATAAAAAAATGTTACATTTAAAAATGCAACAGGATCTGTTGAATTTTTATATGATTAACATGTTAGAAACATAAATTTAGCTGAATAAGTTGTTATTTTTAATATTTCTTCATAAAATTTAAGCAATTATTATAAAAATTGGAATAAAAAAGTAAAATAAATTATGTTTTGTTGTTAAATATGTTAAATTATGACTAATAATGTTGAAAAACATAATCTTAGCCAATTAAGGTCTTTATTTTAATTTTTCTTTTTAAAAATTAAGAAATTTAAAAAAAATTGGCATAAAAAAATGTTTCATTTAAAAATGCAACAATATCTGTTGAATTTTTATATGATTAACATGTTTAAAAACATAAATTTAGCTGAATAAGTTGTTATTTTTAATATTTCTTCATAAAATTTAAGCAATTTTTATAAAAATTAAAATAAAAAAGTAAAATAAATTATGTTTTGTTGTTAAATATGTTAAATTATGACTAACAATGTTTAAAAACATAAACTTAGCCGAACATAAAATTTTTCTTTTTAAAAATTAAGAAATTTAAAAAAAATTGGCATAAAACAATGTTTCATTTAAAAATGCAAGAATATCTGTTGAATTTTTATATTATTAACATGTTAAGAAACAAAAATTTAGCTAAATAAGTTTTTATTTTTAATATTTCTTTATAAAATTTAAGCAATTTTTATAAAAATTAGAATAAAAAAGTAAAATAAATTATGTTTTGTTGTTAAATATGTTAAATTATGACTAACAATGTTGAAAAACATAATCTTAGCCGAATTAAGGTCTTTATTTTAATTTTTATTTTTAAGAATTAAGAAATTTTAAAAAAATTGGCATAAAAAAATGTTTCATTTAAAAATGCAACAGGATCTGTTGCATTTTTATATGATTAACCTGTTTAAAAACATAAATTTAGCTGAATTAAGTTGTTATTTTTAATATTTCTTTAAAAAATTTAAGCAATTTTTATAAAAATTAAAATAAAAAAGTAAAATAAATTATGTTTTGTTGTTAAATATGTTAAATTATGACTAACAATGTTTAAAAACATAAACTTAGCCGAACATAAAATTTTTCTTTTTAAAAATTAAGAAATTTAAAAAAAATTGGCATAAAAAAATGTTACATTTAAAAATGCAACAATATCTGTTGAATTTTTATATGATTAACATGTTTAAAAACATAAATTTAGCTGAATAAGTTGTTATTTTTAATATTTCTTCATAAAATTTAAGCAATTTTTATAAAAATTGGAATAAAAAAGTAAAATAAATTATGTTTTGTTGTTAAATATGTTAAATTATGATTAACAATGTTGAAAAACATAATCTTAGCCGAATTAAGGTCTTTATTTTAATTTTTATTTTTAAGGATTAATAAATTTTAAAAAAATTGGCATAAAAAAATGTTACATTTAAAAATGCAACAGGATCTGTTGAATTTTTATATGATTAACATGTTTAAAAACATAAATTTATTTGAATTAAGTTGTTATTTTACTTTATAAAAATGAAGCAATTTTTAAAAATTGGCATAAAAAAGTCAAAAGTCATGTTTTGAAAATTTTAATTTTGCTGAATTTAGTTGTTATTTTAAATTTTTCTTTATAAAAATTAAGAAAATGTTAAAAAAATTGGCATAAAAAATTATGTTTATTTGTTGAATTATATCTTAAATTATTACTAACATGTTAAGAAACATAAATTTAGCTGAATAAGTTGTTATTTTAATATTTCTTTATAAAATTTAAGCAATTTTTATAAAAATTGGAATAAAAGAGTAAAATAAATTATGTTTTGTTGTTAAATATGTTAAATTATGACTAACAATGTTGAAAAACATAATCTAAGCCGAATTAAGGTCTTTATTTTAATTTTTATTTTTAAGAATTAAGAAATTTTAAAAAAATTGGCATAAAAAAATGTTTCATTTAAAAATGCAACAATATCTGTTGAATTTTTATATGATTAACATGTTTAAAAACATAAATTTAGCTGAATAAGTTGTTATTTTTAATATTTCTTCATAAAATTTAAGCAATTTTTATAAAAATTGGAATAAAAAAGTAAAATAAATTATGTTTTGTTGTTAAATATGTTAAATTATGACTAATAATGTTGAAAAACATAATCTTAGCCAATTAAGGTCTTTATTTTAATTTTTCTTTTTAAAAATTAAGCAATTTAAAAAAAATTGGCATAAAAAAATGTTTCATTTAAAAATGCAACAATATCTGTTGAATTTTTATATGATTGACATGTTTAAAAACATAAATTAAGCTGAATTAAGTTGTTATTTTACTTTATAAAAATGAAGCAATTTTTAAAAATTGGCATAAGAAAGTCAAAAGTCATGTTTTGAAAATTTTAATTTAGCTGAATTTAGGTGTTCTTTTTTGTTAGAAAAATAAGCGTAAAAAAGTCAACTAATTTAGTTAATTGAATTATATTATATGTTAAATTATAATTAAAATGTTTAGAACCATAAATTTAGCTGAATTAGGGAGTTATTTTTAATTTTTCATTTAAAAAATTAAAAAATTTCAAAAAAATTTGCATAAAAAAGTCAACTTAATTATGTTTCATTTAAAAATGCAAGAATATCTGTTGAATTTTTATATTATTAACATGTTAAGGAACAAAAATTTAGCTAAATAAGTTTTTATTTTTAATATTTCTTTATAAAATTTAAGCAATTTTTATAAAAATTGGAATAAAAAAGTAAAATAAATTATGTTTTGTTGTTAAATATGTTAAATTATGACTAACAATGTTGAAAAACATAATCTTAGCCGAATTAAGGTCTTTATTTTAATTTTTATTTTTAAGAATAAGGAAATTTTAAAAAAATTGGCATAGAAAAATGTTTCATTTAAAAATGCAACAGGATCTGTTGCATTTTTATATGATTAACCTGTTTAAAAACATAAATTTAGCTGAATTAAGTTGTTATTTTTAATATTTCTTTAAAAAATTTAAGCAATTTTTATAAAAATTGGAATAAATAGTAAACTAAATTATGTTTTGTTGTTAAATATGTTAAATTATGACTAACAATGTTTAAAAACATAAACTTAGCCGAACATAAAATTTTTCTTTTTAAAAATTAAGAAATTTAAAAAAAATTAGCATAAAACAATGTTTCATTTAAAAATGCAAGAATATCTGTTGAATTTTTATATTATTAACATGTTAAGAAACAAAAATTTAGCTAAATAAGTTTTTATTTTTAATATTTCTTTATAAAATTTAAGCAATTTTTATAAAAATTAGAATAAAAAAGTAAAATAAATTATGTGTTGTTGTTAAATATGTTAAATTATGACTAACAATATTGAAAAACATAATCTTAGCCGACTTAAGGTCTTTATTTTAATTTTTATTTTTAAGAATTAAGAAATTTTAAAAAAATTGGCATAAAAAAATGTTTCATTTAAAAATGCAACAGGATCTGTTGCATTTTTATATGATTAACCTGTTTAAAAACATAAATTTAGCTGAATTAAGTTGTTATTTTTAATATTTCTTTAAAAAATTTAAGCAATTTTTATAAAAATTGGAATTATGTTTTGTTGTTAAATATGTTAAATTATGACTAACAATGTTTAAAAACATAAACTTAGCCGAACATAAAATTTTTCTTTTTAAAAATTAAGAAATTTAAAAAAAATTGGCATAAAAAAATGTTACATTTAAAAATGCAACAATATCTGTTGAATTTTTATATGATTAACATGTTTAAAAACATAAATTTAGCTGAATAAGTTGTTATTTTTAATATTTCTTCATAAAATTTAAGCAATTTTTATAAAAATTGGAATAAAAGAGTAAAATAAATTATGTTTTGTTGTTAAATATGTTAAATTATGACTAACAATGTTGAAAAACATAATCTAAGCCGAATTAAGGTCTTTATTTTAATTTTTATTTTTAAGAATTAAGAAATTTTAAAAAAATTGGCATAAAAAAATGTTTCATTTAAAAATGCAACAATATCTGTTGAATTTTTATATGATTAACATGTTTAAAAACATAAATTTAGCTGAATAAGTTGTTATTTTTAATATTTCTTCATAAAATTTAAGCAATTTTTATAAAAATTGGAATAAAAAAGTAAAATAAATTATGTTTTGTTGTTAAATATGTTAAATTATGACTAATAATGTTGAAAAACATAATCTTAGCCAATTAAGGTCTTTATTTTAATTTTTCTTTTTAAAAATTGGCATAAAAAAATGTTTCATTTAAAAATGCAACAATATCTGTTGAATTTTTATATGATTGACATGTTTAAAAACATAAATTAAGCTGAATTAAGTTGTTATTTTACTTTATAAAAATGAAGCAATTTTTAAAAATTGGCATAAGAAAGTCAAAAGTCATGTTTTGAAAATTTTAATATAGCTGAATTTAGGTGTTCTTTTTTGTTAGAAAAATAAGCGTAAAAAAGTCAACTAATTTAGTTAAAACATAAATTTAGCTGAATTATATTATATGTTAAATTATAATTAAAATGTTTAGAACCATAAATTTAGCTGAATTAGGGAGTTATTTTTAATTTTTCACTTAAAAAATTAAAAAATTTCAAAAAAATTTGCATAAAAAAGTCAACTTAATTATGTTTCATTTAAAAATGCAAGAATATCTGTTGAATTTTTATATTATTAACATGTTAAGAAACAAAAATTTAGCTAAATAAGTTTTTATTTTTAATATTTCTTTATAAAATTTAAGCAATTTTTATAAAAATTGGAATAAAAAAGTAAAATAAATTATGTTTTGTTGTTAAATATATTAAATTATGACTAACAATGTTGAAAAACATAATCTTAGCCGAATTAAGGTCTTTATTTTAATTTTTATTTTTAAGAATTAAGAAATTTTAAAAAAATTGGCATAGAAAAATGTTTCATTTAAAAATGCAACAGGATCTGTTGCATTTTTATATGATTAACCTGTTTAAAAACATAAATTTAGCTGAATTAAGTTGTTATTTTTAATATTTCTTTAAAAAATTTAAGCAATTTTTATAAAAATTGGAATAAATAGTAAACTAAATTATGTTTTGTTGTTAAATATGTTAAATTATGACTAACAATGTTTAAAAACATAAACTTAGCCGAACATAAAATTTTTCTTTTTAAAAATTAAGAAATTTAAAAAAAATTGGCATAAAACAATGTTTCATTTAAAAATGCAACAATATCTGTTGAATTTTTATATGATTAACATGTTTAAAAACATAAATTTATTTGAATTAAGTTGTTATTTTACTTTATAAAAATAAAGCAATTTTTAAAAATTGGCATAAAAACGTCAAAAGTCATGTTTTGAAAATTTTAATTTAGCTGAATTTAGTTGTTATTTTAAATTTTTCTTTATAAAAATTAAGAAAATGTTAAAAAAATTGGCATAAAAAATTATGTTTATTTGTTGAATTATATCTTAAATTATTACTAACATGTTAAGAAACATAAATTTAGCTGAATAAGTTGTTATTTTAATATTTCTTTATAAAATTTAAGCAATTTTTATAAAAATTGGAATAAAAGAGTAAAATAAATTATGTTTTGTTGTTAAATATGTTAAATTATGACTAACAATGTTGAAAAACATAATCTAAGCCGAATTAAGGTCTTTATTTTAATTTCTATTTTTAAGAATTAAGAAATTTTAAAAAAATTGGCATAAAAAATGTTTCATTTAAAAATGCAACAATATCTGTTGAATTTTTATATGATTAACATGTTTAAAAACATAAATTTAGCTGAATAAGTTGTTATTTTTAATATTTCTTCATAAAATTTAAGCAATTATTATAAAAATTGGAATAAAAAAGTAAAATAAATTATGTTTTGTTGTTAAATATGTTAAATTATGACTAATAATGTTGAAAAACATAATCCTAGCCAATTAAGGTCTTTATTTTAATTTTTCTTTTTAAAAATTAAGAAATTTAAAAAAAATTGGCATAAAAAAATGTTTCATTTAAAAATGCAACAATATCTGTTGAATTTTTATATGATTAACATGTTTAAAAACATAAATTTAGCTGAATAAGTTGTTATTTTTAATATTTCTTCATAAAATTTAAGCAATTTTTATAAAAATTAAAATAAAAAAGTAAAATAAATTATGTTTTGTTGTTAAATATGTTAAATTATGACTAACAATGTTTAAAAACATAGACTTAGCCGAACATAAAATTTTTCTTTTTAAAAATTAAGAAATTTAAAAAAAATTGGCATAAAACAATGTTTCATTTAAAAATGCAAGAATATCTGTTGAATTTTTATATTATTAACATGTTAAGAAACAAAAATTTAGCTAAATAAGTTTTTATTTTTAATATTTCTTTATAAAATTTAAGCAATTTTTATAAAAATTGGAATAAAAAAGTAAAATAAATTATGTTTTGTTGTTAAATATGTTAAATTATGACTAACAATGTTGAAAAACATAATCTTAGCCGAATTAAGGTCTTTATTTAAATTTTTATTTTTAAAAATTAAGAAATTTTAAAAAAATTGGCATAAAAAAATGTTACATTTAAAAATGCAACAGGATCTGTTGAATTTTTATATGATTAACATGTTAGAAACATAAATTTAGCTGAATAAGTTGTTATTTTTAATATTTCTTCATAAAATTTAAGCAATTATTATAAAAATTGGAATAAAAAAGTAAAATAAATTATGTTTTGTTGTTAAATATGTTAAATTATGACTAATAATGTTGAAAAACATAATCTTAGCCAATTAAGGTCTTTATTTTAATTTTTCTTTTTAAAAATTAAGAAATTTAAAAAAAATTGGCATAAAAAAATGTTTCATTTAAAAATGCAACAATATCTGTTGAATTTTTATATGATTGACATGTTTAAAAACATAAATTAAGCTGAATTAAGTTGTTATTTTACTTTATAAAAATGAAGCAATTTTTAAAAATTGGCATAAGAAAGTCAAAAGTCATGTTTTGAAAATTTTAATTTAGCTGAATTTAGGTGTTCTTTTTTGTTAGAAAAATAAGCGTAAAAAAGTCAACTAATTTAGTTAATTGAATTATATTATATGTTAAATTATAATTAAAATGTTTAGAACCATAAATTTAGCTGAATTAGGGAGTTATTTTTAATTTTTCATTTAAAAAATTAAAAAATTTCAAAAAAATTTGCATAAAAAAGTCAACTTAATTATGTTTCATTTAAAAATGCAAGAATATCTGTTGAATTTTTATATTATTAACATGTTAAGAAACAAAAATTTAGCTAAATAAGTTTTTATTTTTAATATTTCTTTATAAAATTTAAGCAATTTTTATAAAAATTGGAATAAAAAAGTAAAATAAATTATGTGTTGTTGTTAAATATGTTAAATTATGACTAACAATGTTGAAAAACATAATCTTAGCCGAATTAAGGTCTTTATTTTAATTTTTATTTTTAAGAATTAAGAAATTTTAAAAAAATTGGCATAGAAAAATGTTTCATTTAAAAATGCAACAGGATCTGTTGCATTTTTATATGATTAACCTGTTTAAAAACATAAATTTAGCTGAATTAAGTTGTTATTTTTAATATTTCTTTAAAAAATTTAAGCAATTTTTATAAAAATTGGAATAAATAGTAAACTAAATTATGTTTTGTTGTTAAATATGTTAAATTATGACTAACAATGTTTAAAAACATAAACTTAGCCGAACATAAAATTTTTCTTTTTAAAAATTAAGAAATTTAAAAAAAATTGGCATAAAACAATGTTTCATTTAAAAATGCAACAATATCTGTTGAATTTTTATATGATTAACATGTTTAAAAACATAAATTTATTTGAATTAAGTTGTTATTTTACTTTATAAAAATAAAGCAATTTTTAAAAATTGGCATAAAAAAGTCAAAAGTCATGTTTTGAAAATTTTAATTTAGCTGAATTTAGTTGTTATTTTAAATTGTTCTTTATAAAAATTAAGAAAATGTTAAAAAAATTGGCATAAAAAATTATGTTTATTTGTTGAATTATATCTTAAATTATTACTAACATGTTAAGAAACATAAATTTAGCTGAATAAGTTGTTATTTTAATATTTCTTTATAAAATTTAAGCAATTTTTATAAAAATTGGAATAAAAGAGTAAAATAAATTATGTTTTGTTGTTAAATATGTTAAATTATGACTAACAATGTTGAAAAACATAATCTAACCCGAATTAAGGTCTTTATTTTAATTTTTATTTTTAAGAATTAAGAAATTTTAAAAAAATTGGCATAAAAAAATGTTTCATTTAAAAATGCAACAATATCTGTTGAATTTTTATATGATTAACATGTTTAAAAACATAAATTTAGCTGAATAAGTTGTTATTTTTAATATTTCTTCATAAAATTTAAGCAATTTTTATAAAAATTAAAATAAAAAAGTAAAATAAATTATGTTTTGTTGTTAAATATGTTAAATTATGACTAACAATGTTTAAAAACATAGACTTAGCCGAACATAAAATTTTTCTTTTTAAAAATTAAGAAATTTAAAAAAAATTGGCATAAAACAATGTTTCATTTAAAAATGCAAGAATATCTGTTGAATTTTTATATTATTAACATGTTAAGAAACAAAAATTTAGCTAAATAAGTTTTTATTTTTAATATTTCTTTATAAAATTTAAGCAATTTTTATAAAAATTGGAATAAAAAAGTAAAATAAATTATGTTTTGTTGTTAAATATGTTAAATTATGACTAACAATGTTGAAAAACATAATCTTAGCCGAATTAAGGTCTTTATTTTAATTTTTATTTTTAAGAATTAAGAAATTTTAAAAAAATTGGCATAAAAAATGTTACATTTAAAAATGCAACAGGATCTGTTGAATTTTTATATGATTAACATGTTAGAAACATAAATTTAGCTGAATAAGTTGTTATTTTTAATATTTCTTCATAAAATTTAAGCAATTATTATAAAAATTGGAATAAAAAAGTAAAATAAATTATGTTTTGTTGTTAAATATGTTAAATTATGACTAATAATGGTTGAAAAACATAATCTTAGCCAATTAAAGTCTTTATTTTAATTTTTCTTTTTAAAAATTAAGAAATTTAAAAAAAATTGGCATAAAAAAATGTTTCATTTAAAAATGCAACAATATCTGTTGAATTTTTATATGATTGACATGTTTAAAAACATAAATTAAGCTGAATTAAGTGTTATTTTACTTTATAAAAATGAAGCAATTTTTATAAAAATTAAAATAAAAAAGTAAAATAAATTATGTTTTGTTGTTAAATATGTTAAATTATGACTAACAATGTTTAAAAACATAAACTTAGCCGAACATAAAATTTTTCTTTTTAAAAATTAAGAAATTTAAAAAAAATTGGCATAAAACAATGTTTCATTTAAAAATGCAAGAATATCTGTTGAATTTTTATATTATTAACATGTTAAGAAACAAAAATTTAGCTAAATAAGTTTTTATTTTTAATATTTCTTTATAAAATTTAAGCAATTTTTATAAAAATTGGAATAAAAAAGTAAAATAAATTATGTTTTGTTGTTAAATATGTTAAATTATGACTAACAATGTTGAAAAACATAATCTTAGCCGAATTAAGGTCTTTATTTTAATTTTTATTTTTAAGAATTAAGAAATTTTAAAAAAATTGGCATAAAAAAATGTTTCATTTAAAAATGCAACAGGATCTGTTCATTTTTATATAAATTATGACTAACAATGTTTAAAAACATAAACTTAGCCGAACATAAAATTTTTCTTTTTAAAAATTAAGAAATTTAAAAAAAATTGGCATAAAACAATGTTTCATTTAAAAATGCAAGAATATCTGTTGAATTTTTATATTATTAACATGTTAAGAAACAAAAATTTAGCTAAATAAGTTTTTATTTTTAATATTTCTTTATAAAATTTAAGCAATTTTTATAAAAATTGGAATAAAAAAGTAAAATAAATTATGTTTTGTTGTTAAATATGTTAAATTATGACTAACAATGTTGAAAAACATAATCTTAGCCGAATTAAGGTCTTTATTTTAATTTTTATTTTTAAGAATTAAGAAATTTAAAAAAAATTGGCATAAAAAAATGTTACATTTAAAAATGCAACAATATCTGTTGAATTTTTATATGATTAACATGTTTAAAAACATAAATTTAGCTGAATAAGTTGTTATTTTTAATATTTCTTCATAAAATTTAAGCAATTTTTATAAAAATTGGAATAAAAAAGTAAAATAAATTATGTTTTGTTGTTAAATATGTTAAATTATGATTAACAATGTTGAAAAACATAATCTTAGCCGAATTAAGGTCTTTATTTTAATTTTTATTTTTAAGAATTAATAAATTTTAAAAAAATTGGCATAAAAAAATGTTACATTTAAAAATGCAACAGGATCTGTTGAATTTTTATATGATTAACATGTTTAAAAACATAAATTAAGCTGAATTAAGTTGTTATTTTACTTTATAAAAATGAAGCAATTTTTATAAAAATTAAAATAAAAAAGTAAAATAAATTATGTTTTGTTGTTAAATATGTTAAATTATGACTAACAATGTTTAAAAACATAAACTTAGCCGAACATAAAATTTTTCTTTTTAAAAATTAAGAAATTTAAAAAAAATTGGCATAAAACAATGTTTCATTTAAAAATGCAAGAATATCTGTTGAATTTTTATATTATTAACATGTTAAGAAACAAAAATTTAGCTAAATAAGTTTTTATTTTTAATATTTCTTTATAAAATTTAAGCAATTTTTATAAAAATTGGAATAAAAAAGTAAAATAAATTATGTTTTGTTGTTAAATATGTTAAATTATGACTAACAATGTTGAAAAACATAATCTTAGCCGAATTAAGGTCTTTATTTTAATTTTTATTTTTAAGAATTAAGAAATTTTAAAAAAATTGGCATAAAAAAATGTTTCATTTAAAAATGCAACAGGATCTGTTCATTTTTATATAAATTATGACTAACAATGTTTAAAAACATAAACTTAGCCGAACATAAAATTTTTCTTTTTAAAAATTAAGAAATTTAAAAAAAATTGGCATAAAAAAATGTTTCATTTAAAAATGCAAGAATATCTGTTGAATTTTTATATTATTAACATGTTAAGAAACAAAAATTTAGCTAAATAAGTTTTTATTTTTAATATTTCTTTATAAAATTTAAGCAATTTTTATAAAAATTGGAATAAAAAAGTAAAATAAATTATGTTTTGTTGTTAAATATGTTAAATTATGACTAACAATGTTGAAAAACATAATCTTAGCCGAATTAAGGTCTTTATTTTAATTTTTATTTTTAAGAATTAAGAAATTTAAAAAAAATTGGCATAAAAAAATGTTACATTTAAAAATGCAACAATATCTGTTGAATTTTTATATGATTAACATGTTTAAAAACATAAATTTAGCTGAATAAGTTGTTATTTTTAATATTTCTTCATAAAATTTAAGCAATTTTTATAAAAATTGGAATAAAAAAGTAAAATAAATTATGTTTTGTTGTTAAATATGTTAAATTATGATTAACAATGTTGAAAAACATAATCTTAGCCGAATTAAGGTCTTTATTTTAATTTTTATTTTTAAGAATTAAGAAATTTAAAAAAAATTGGCATAAAACAATGTTTCATTTAAAAATGCAACAATATCTGTTGAATTTTTATATGATTAACATGTTTAAAAACATAAATTTATTTGAATTAAGTTGTTATTTTACTTTATAAAAATAAAGCAATTTTTAAAAATTGGCATAAAAAAGTCAAAAGTCATGTTTTGAAAATTTTAATTTAGCTGAATTTAGTTGTTATTTTAAATGTTTCTTTATAAAAATTAAGAAAATGTTAAAAAAATTGGCATAAAAAATTATGTTTATTTGTTGAATTATATCTTAAATTATTACTAACATGTTCAGAAACATAAATTTAGCTGAATAAGTTGTTATTTTAATATGTCTTTATAAAATTTAAGCAATTTTTATAAAAATTGGAATAAAAGAGTAAAATAAATTATGTTTTGTTGTTAAATATGTTAAATTATGACTAACAATGTTGAAAAACATAATCTAAGCCGAATTAAGGTCTTTATTTTAATTTTTATTTTTAAGAATTAAGAAATTTAAAAAAAATTGGCATAAAAAAATGTTTCATTTAAAAATGCAACAATATCTGTTGAATTTTTATATGATTAACATGTTTAAAAACATAAATTTAGCTGAATAAGTTGTTATTTTTAATATTTCTTCATAAAATTTAAGCAATTTTTATAAAAATTAAAATAAAAAAGTAAAATAAATTATGTTTTGTTGTTAAATATGTTAAATTATGACTAACAATGTTTAAAAACATAGACTTAGCCGAACATAAAATTTTTCTTTTTAAAAATTAAGAAATTTAAAAAAAATTGGCATAAAACAATGTTTCATTTAAAAATGCAAGAATATCTGTTGAATTTTTATATTATTAACATGTTAAGAAACAAAAATTTAGCTAAATAAGTTTTTATTTTTAATATTTCTTTATAAAATTTAAGCAATTTTTATAAAAATTGGAATAAAAAAGTAAAATAAATTATGTTTTGTTGTTAAATATGTTAAATTATGACTAACAATGTTGAAAAACATAATCTTAGCCGAATTAAGGTCTTTATTTTAATTTTTATTTTTAAGAATTAAGAAATTTTAAAAAAATTGGCATAAAAAAATGTTACATTTAAAAATGCAACAGGATCTGTTGAATTTTTATATGATTAACATGTTAGAAACATAAATTTAGCTGAATAAGTTGTTATTTTTAATATTTCTTCATAAAATTTAAGCAATTATTATAAAAATTGGAATAAAAAAGTAAAATAAATTATGTTTTGTTGTTAAATATGTTAAATTATGACTAATAATGTTGAAGAACATAATCTTAGCCAATTAAGGTCTTTATTTTAATTTTTCTTTTTAAAAATTAAGAAATTTAAAAAAAATTGGCATAAAAAAATGTTTCATTTAAAAATGCAACAATATCTGTTGAATTTTTATATGATTAACATGTTTAAAAACATAAATTTAGCTGAATAAGTTGTTATTTTTAATATTTCTTCATAAAATTTAAGCAATTTTTATAAAAATTAAAATAAAAAAGTAAAATAAATTATGTTTTGTTGTTAAATATGTTAAATTATGACTAACAATGTTTAAAAACATAGACTTAGCCGAACATAAAATTTTTCTTTTTAAAAATTAAGAAATTTAAAAAAAATTGGCATAAAACAATGTTTCATTTAAAAATGCAAGAATATCTGTTGAATTTTTATATTATTAACATGTTAAGAAACAAAAATTTAGCTAAATAAGTTTTTATTTTTAATATTTCTTTATAAAATTTAAGCAATTTTTATAAAAATTGGAATAAAAAAGTAAAATAAATTATGTTTTGTTGTTAAATATGTTAAATTATGACTAACAATGTTGAAAAACATAATCTTAGCCGAATTAAGGTCTTTATTTTAATTTTTATTTTTAAGAATTAAGAAATTTTAAAAAAATTGGCATAAAAAAATGTTTCATTTAAAAATGCAACAGGATCTGTTGCATTTTTATATGATTAACCTGTTTAAAAACATAAATTTAGCTGAATTAAGTTGTTATTTTTAATATTTCTTTAAAAAATTTAAGCAATTTTTATAAAAATTGGAATAAATAGTAAACTAAATTATGTTTTGTTGGTAAATATGTTAAATTATGACTAACAATGTTTAGAAACATAAACTTAGCCGAACATAAAATTTTTCTTTTTAAAAATTAAGAAATTTTAAAAAAATTGGCATAAAAAAAATGTTTCATTTAAAAATGCAACAATATCTGTGAATTTTTATATGATTAACATGTTTAAAAACATAAATTTAGCTGAATAAGTTGTTATTTTTAATATTTCTTCATAAAATTTAAGCAATTTTTAAAAAAATTGGAATAAAAAAGTAAAATAAATTATGTTTTGTTGTTAAATATGTTAAATTATGACTAATAATGTTGAAAAACATAATCTTAGCCAATTAAGGTCTTTATTTTAATTTTTCTTTTTAAAAATTAAGAAATTTAAAAAAAATTGGCATAAAAAAATGTTACATTTAAAAATGCAACAATATCTGTTGAATTTTTATATGATTAACATGTTTAAAAACATAAATTTAGCTGAATAAGTTGTTATTTTTAATATTTCTTCATAAAATTTAAGCAATTTTTATAAAAATTGGAATAAAAAAGTAAAATAAATTATGTTTTGTTGTTAAATATGTTAAATTATGATTAACAATGTTGAAAAACATAATCTTAGCCGCATTAAGGTCTTTATTTTAATTTTTATTTTTAAGAATTAAGAAATTTTAAAAAAATTGGCATAAAAAAATGTTTCATTTAAAAATGCAACAGGATCTGTTGCATTTTTATATGATTAACCTGTTTAAAAACATAAATTTAGCTGAATTAAGTTGTTATTTTTAATATTTCTTTAAAAAATTTAAGCAATTTTTATAAAAATTGGAATAAATAGTAAACTAAATTATGTTTTGTTGTTAAATATGTTAAATTATGACTAACAATGTTTAAAAACATAAACTTAGCCGAACATAAAATTTTTATTTTTAAGAATTAAGAAATTTTAAAAAAATTGGCATAAAAAAATGTTTCATTTAAAAATGCAACAATATCTGTTGAATTTTTATATGATTAACATGTTTAAAAACATAAATTTAGCTGAATAAGTTGTTATTTTTAATATTTCTTCATAAAATTTAAGCAATTTTTATAAAAATTGGAATAAAAAAGTAAAATAAATTATGTTTTGTGGTTAAATATGTTAAATTATGACTAATAATGTTAAAAAACATAATCTTAGCCAATTAAGGTCTTTATTTTAATTTTTCTTTTTAAAAATTAAGAAATTTAAAAAAAATTGGCATAAAAAAATGTTTCATTTAAAAATGCAACAATATCTGTTGAATTTTTATATGATTAACATGTTTAAAAACATAAATTTAGCTGAATAAGTTGTTATTTTTAATATTTCTTCATAAAATTTAAGCAATTTTTATAAAAATTAAAATAAAAAAGTAAAATAAATTATGTTTTGTTGTTAAATATGTTAAATTATGACTAACAATGTTTAAAAACATAGACTTAGCCGAACATAAAATTTTTCTTTTTAAAAATTAAGAAATTTAAAAAAAATTGGCATAAAACAATGTTTCATTTAAAAATGCAAGAATATCTGTTGAATTTTTATATTATTAACATGTTAAGAAACAAAAATTTAGCTAAATAAGTTTTTATTTTTAATATTTCTTTATAAAATTTAAGCAATTTTTATAAAAATTGGAATAAAAAAGTAAAATAAATTATGTTTTGTTGTTAAATATGTTAAATTATGACTAACAATGTTGAAAAACATAATCTTAGCCGAATTAAGGTCTTTATTTTAATTTTTATTTTTAAGAATTAAGAAATTTTAAAAAAATTGGCATAAAAAAATGTTACATTTAAAAATGCAACAGGATCTGTTGAATGTTTATATGATTAACATGTTAGAAACATAAATTTAGCTGAATAAGTTGTTATTTTTAATATTTCTTCATAAAATTTAAGCAATTATTATAAAAATTGGAATAAAAAAGTAAAATAAATTATGTTTTGTTGTTAAATATGTTAAATTATTACTAATAATGTTGAAAAACATAATCTTAGCCAATTAAGGTCTTTATTTTAATTTTTCTTTTTAAAAATTAAGAAATTTAAAAAAAATTGGCATAAAAAAATGTTTCATTTAAAAATGCAACAATATCTGTTGAATTTTTATATGATTAACATGTTTAAAAACATAAATTTAGCTGAATAAGTTGTTATTTTTAATATTTCTTCATAAAATTTAAGCAATTTTTATAAAAATTAAAATAAAAAAGTAAAATAAATTATGTTTTGTTGTTAAATATGTTAAATTATGACTAACAATGTTTAAAAACATAGACTTAGCCGAACATAAAATTTTTCTTTTTAAAAATTAAGAAATTTAAAAAAAATTGGCATAAAACAATGTTTCATTTAAAAATGCAAGAATATCTGTTGAATTTTTATATTATTAACATGTTAAGAAACAAAAATTTAGCTAAATAAGTTTTTATTTTTAATATTTCTTTATAAAATTTAAGCAATTTTTATAAAAATTGGAATAAAAAAGTAAAATAAATTATGTTTTGTTGTTAAATATGTTAAATTATGACTAACAATGTTGAAAAACATAATCTTAGCCGAATTAAGGTCTTTATTTTAATTTTTATTTTTAAGAATTAAGAAATTTTAAAAAAATTGGCATAAAAAAATGTTTCATTTAAAAATGCAACAGGATCTGTTGCATTTTTATATGATTAACCTGTTTAAAAACATAAATTTAGCTGAATTAAGTTGTTATTTTTAATATTTCTTTAAAAAATTTAAGCAATTTTTATAAAAATTGGAATAAATAGTAAACTAAATTATGTTTTGTTGGTAAATATGTTAAATTATGACTAACAATGTTTAAAAACATAAACTTAGCCGAACATAAAATTTTTCTTTTTAAAAATTAAGAAATTTTAAAAAAATTGGCATAAAAAAAATGTTTCATTTAAAAATGCAAAAATATCTGTTGAATTTTTATATGATTAACATGTTTAAAAACATAAATTTAGCTGAATAAGTTGTTATTTTTAATATTTCTTCATAAAATTTAAGCAATTTTTATCAAAATTGGAATAAAAAAGTAAAATAAATTATGTTTTGTTGTTAAATATGTTAAATTATGACTAATAATGTTGAAAAACATAATCTTAGCCAATTAAGGTCTTTATTTTAATTTTTCTTTTTAAAAATTAAGAAATTTAAAAAAAATTGGCATAAAAAAATGTTACATTTAAAAATGCAACAATATCTGTTGAATTTTTATATGATTAACATGTTTAAAAACATAAATTTAGCTGAATAAGTTGTTATTTTTAATATTTCTTCATAAAATTTAAGCAATTTTTATAAAAATTGGAATAAAAAAGTAAAATAAATTATGTTTTGTTGTTAAATATGTTAAATTATGATTAACAATGTTGAAAAACATAATCTTAGCCGCATTAAGGTCTTTATTTTAATTTTTATTTTTAAGAATTAAGATATTTAAAAAAATTGGCATAAAAAAATGTTTCATTTAAAAATGCAACAGGATCTGTTGCATTTTTATATGATTAACCTGTTTAAAAACATAAATTTAGCTGAATTAAGTTGTTATTTTTAATATTTCTTTAAAAAATTTAAGCAATTTTTATAAAAATTGGAATAAATAGTAAACTAAATTATGTTTTGTTGTTAAATATGTTAAATTATGACTAACAATGTTTAAAAACATAAACTTAGCCGAACATAAAATTTTTATTTTTAAGAATTAAGAAATTTTAAAAAAATTGGCATAAAAAGATGTTTCATTTAAAAATGCAACAATATCTGTTGAATTTTTATATGATTAACATGTTTAAAAACATAAATTTAGCTGAATAAGTTGTTATTTTTAATATTTCTTCATAAAATTTAAGCAATTTTTATAAAAATTGGAATAAAAAAGTAAAATAAATTATGTTTTGTGGTTAAATATGTTAAATTATGACTAATAATGTTAAAAAACATAATCTTAGCCAATTAAGGTCTTTATTTTAATTTTTATTTTTAAGAATTAATAAATTTTAAAAAAATTGGCATACAAAATGTTACATTTAAAAATGCAACAGGATCTGTTGAATTTTTATATGATTAACATGTTTAAAAACATAAATTTATTTGAATTAAGTTGTTATTTTACTTTATAAAAATGAAGCAATTTTTAAAAATTGGCATAAAAAAGTCAAAAGTCATGTTTTGAAAATTTTAATTTTGCTGAATTTAGTTGTTATTTTAAATTTTTCTTTATAAAAATTAAGAAAATGTTAAAAAAATTGGCATAAAAAATTATGTTTATTTGTTGAATTATATCTTAAATTATTACTAACATGTTAAGAAACATAAATTTAGCTGAATAAGTTGTTATTTTAATATTTCTTTATAAAATTTAAGCAATTTTTATAAAACTTGGAATAAAAGAGTAAAATAAATTATGTTTTGTTGTTAAATATGTTAAATTATGACTAACAATGTTGAAAAACATAATCTAAGCCGAATTAAGGTCTTTATTTTAATTTTTATTTTTAAGAATTAAGAAATTTTAAAAAAATTGGCATAAAAAAATGTTTCATTTAAAAATGCAACAATATCTATTGAATTTTTATATGATTAACATGTTTAAAAACATAAATTTAGCTGAATAAGTTGTTATTTTTAATATTTCTTCATAAAATTTAAGCAATTTTTATAAAAATTGGAATAAAAAAGTAAAATAAATTATGTTTTGTTGTTAAATATGTTAAATTATGACTAATAATGTTGAAAAACATAATCTTAGCCAATTAAGGTCTTTATTTTAATTTTTCTTTTTAAAAATTAAGAAATTTAAAAAAAATTGGCATAAAAAAATGTTTCATTTAAAAATGCAACAATATCTGTTGAATTTTTATATGATTGACATGTTTAAAAACATAAATTAAGCTGAATTAAGTTGTTATTTTACTTTATAAAAATGTAGCAATTTTTAAAAATTGGCATAAGAAAGTCAAAAGTCATGTTTTGAAAATTTTAATTTAGCTGAATTTAGGTGTTCTTTTTTGTTAGAAAAATAAGCGTAAAAAAGTCAACTAATTTAGTTAATTGAATTATATTATATGTTAAATTATAATTAAAATGTTTAGAACCATAAATTTAGCTGAATTAGGGAGTTATTTTTAATTTTTCATTTAAAAAATTAAAAAATTTCAAAAAAATTTGCATAAAAAAGTCAACTTAATTATGTTTCATTTAAAAATGCAAGAATATCTGTTGAATTTTTATATTATTAACATGTTAAGAAACAAAAATTTAGCTAAATAAGTTTTTATTTTTAATATTTCTTTATAAAATTTAAGCAATTTTTATAAAAATTGGAATAAAAAAGTAAAATAAATTATGTGTTGTTGTTAAATATGTTAAATTATGACTAACAATGTTGAAAAACATAATCTTAGCCGAATTAAGGTCTTTATTTTAATTTTTATTTTTAAGAATTAAGAAATTTTAAAAAAATTGGCATAGAAAAATGTTTCATTTAAAAATGCAACAGGATCTGTTGCATTTTTATATGATTAACCTGTTTAAAAACATAAATTTAGCTGAATTAAGTTGTTATTTTTAATATTTCTTTAAAAAATTTAAGCAATTTTTATAAAAATTGGAATAAATAGTAAACTAAATTATGTTTTGTTGTTAAATATGTTAAATTATGACTAACAATGTTTAAAAACATAAACTTAGCCGAACATAAAATTTTTCTTTTTAAAAATTAAGAAATTTAAAAAAAATTGGCATAAAACAATGTTTCATTTAAAAATGCAACAATATCTGTTGAATTTTTATATGATTAACATGTTTAAAAACATAAATTTATTTGAATTAAGTTGTTATTTTACTTTATAAAAATAAAGCAATTTTTAAAAATTGGCATAAAAAAGTCAAAAGTCATGTTTTGAAAATTTTAATTTAGCTGAATTTAGTTGTTATTTTAAATTTTTCTTTATAAAAATTAAGAAAATGTTAAAAAAATTGGCATAAAAAATTATGTTTATTTGTTGAATTATATCTTAAATTATTACTAACATGTTAAGAAACATAAATTTAGCTGAATAAGTTGTTATTTTAATATTTCTTTATAAAATTTAAGCAATTTTTATAAAAATTGGAATAAAAGAGTAAAATAAATTATGTTTTGTTGTTAAATATGTTAAATTATGACTAACAATGTTGAAAAACATAATCTAAGCCGAATTAAGGTCTTTATTTTAATTTTTATTTTTAAGAATTATGAAATTTTAAAAATGCAACAATATCTGTTGAATTTTTATATGATTAACATGTTTAAAAACATAAATTTAGCTGAATAAGTTGTTATTTTTAATATTTCTTCATAAAATTTAAGCAATTTTTATAAAAATTAAAATAAAAAAGTAAAATAAATTATTTTTTGTTGTTAAATATGTTAAATTATGACTAACAATGTTTAAAAACATAGACTTAGCCGAACATAAAATTTTTCTTTTTAAAAATTAAGAAATTTAAAAAAAATTGGCATAAAATAATGTTTCATTTAAAAATGCAAGAATATCTGTTGAATTTTTATATTATTAACATGTTAAGAAACAAAAATTTAGCTAAATAAGTTTTTATTTTTAATATTTCTTTATAAAATTTAAGCAATTTTTATAAAAATTGGAATAAAAAAGTAAAATAAATTATGTTTTGTTGTTAAATATGTTAAATTATGACTAACAATGTTGAAAAACATAATCTTAGCCGAATTAAGGTCTTTATTTTAATTTTTATTTTTAAGAATTAAGAAATTTTAAAAAAATTGGCATAAAAAAATGTTACATTTAAAAATGCAACAGGATCTGTTGAATTTTTATATGATTAACATGTTAGAAACATAAATTTAGCTGAATAAGTTGTTATTTTTAATATTTCTCATAAAATTTAAGCAATTATTATAAAAATTGGAATAAAAAAGTAAAATAAATTATGTTTTGTTGTTAAATATGTTAAATTATGACTAATAATGTTGAAATAATCTTAGCCAATTAAGGTCTTTATTTTAATTTTTCTTTTTAAAAATTAAGAAATTTAAAAAAAATTGGCATAAAAAAATGTTTCATTTAAAAATGCAACAATATCTGTTGAATTTTTATATGATTAACATGTTTAAAAACATAAATTTAGCTGAACAAGTTGTTATTTTTAATATTTCTTCATAAAATTTAAGCAATTTTTATAAAAATTAAAATAAAAAAGTAAAATAAATTATGTTTTGTTGTTAAATATGTTAAATTATCACTAACAATGTTTAAAAACATAAACTTAGCCGAACATAAAATTTTTCTTTTTAAAAATTAAGAAATTTAAAAAAAATTGGCATAAAACAATGTTTCATTTAAAAATGCAAGAATATCTGTTGAATTTTTATATTATTAACATGTTAAGAAACAAAAATTTAGCTAAATAAGTTTTTATTTTTAATATTTCTTTATAAAATTTAAGCAATTTTTATAAAAATTGGAATAAAAAAGTAAAATAAATTATGTTTTGTTGTTAAATATGTTAAATTATGACTAACAATGTTGAAAAACATAATCTTAGCCGAATTAAGGTCTTTATTTTAATTTTTATTTTTAAGAATTAAGAAATTTTAAAAAAATTGGCATAAAAAAATGTTTCATTTAAAAATGCAACAGGATCTGTTGCATTTTTATATGATTAACCTGTTTAAAAACATAAATTTAGCTGAATTAAGTTGTTATTTTTAATATTTCTTTAAAAAATTTAAGCAATTTTTATAAAAATTGGAATAAATAGTAAACTAAATTATGTTTTGTTGTTAAATATGTTAAATTATGACTAACAATGTTTAAAAACATAAACTTAGCCGAACATAAAATTTTTCTTTTTAAAAATTAAGAAATTTTAAAAAAATTGGCATAAAAAAAATGTTTCATTTAAAAATGCAACAATATCTGTTGAATTTTTATATGATTAACATGTTTAAAAACATAAATTTAGCTGAATAAGTTGTTATTTTTAATATTTCTTCATAAAATTTAAGCAATTTTTATCAAAATTGGAATAAAAAAGTAAAATAAATTATGTTTTGTTGTTAAATATGTTAAATTATGACTAATAATGTTGAAAAACATAATCTTAGCCAATTAAGGTCTTTATTTTAATTTTTCTTTTTAAAAATTAAGAAATTTAAAAAAAATTGGCATAAAAAAATGTTACATTTAAAAATGCAACAATATCTGTTGAATTTTTATATGATTAACATGTTTAAAAACATAAATTTAGCTGAATAAGTTGTTATTTTTAATATTTCTTCATAAAATTTAAGCAATTTTTATCAAAATTGGAATAAAAAAGTAAAATAAATTATGTTTTGTTGTTAAATATGTTAAATTATGATTAACAATGTTGAAAAACATAATCTTAGCCGAATTAAGGTCTTTATTTTAATTTTTATTTTTAAGAATTAATAAATTTTAAAAAAATTGGCATAAAAAAATGTTACATTTAAAAATGCAACAGGATCTGTTGAATTTTTATATGATTAACATGTTTAAAAACATAAATTTATTTGAATTAAGTTGTTATTTTACTTTATAAAAATGAAGCAATTTTTAAAAATTGGCATAAAAAAGTCAAAAGTCATGTTTTGAAAATTTTAATTTTGCTGAATTTAGTTGTTATTTTAAATTTTTCTTTATAAAAATTAAGAAAATGTTAAAAAAATTGGCATAAAAAATTATGTTTATTTGTTGAATTATATCTTAAATTATTACTAACATGTTAAGAAACATAAATTTAGCTGAATAAGTTGTTATTTTAATATTTTTTTATAAAATTTAAGCAATTTTTATAAAAATTGGAATAAAAGAGTAAAATAAATTATGTTTTGTTGTTAAATATGTGTTAAATTATGACTAACAATGTTGAAAAACATTATCTAAGCCGAATTAAGGTCTTTATTTTAATTTTTATTTTTAAGAATTAAGAAATTTTAAAAAAATTGGCATAAAAAAATGTTTCATTTAAAAATGCAACAATATCTGTTGAATTTTTATATGATTAACATGTTTAAAAACATAAATTTAGCTGAATAAGTTGTTATTTTTAATATTTCTTCATAAAATTTAAGCAATTTTTATAAAAATTGGAATAAAAAAGTAAAATAAATTATGTTTTGTTGTTAAATATGTTAAATTATGACTAATAATGTTGAAAAACATAATCTTAGCCAATTAAGGTCTTTATTTTAATTTTTCTTTTTAAAAATTAAGAAATTTAAAAAAAATTGGCATAAAAAAATGTTTCATTTAAAAATGCAACAATATCTGTTGAATTTTTATATGATTAACATGTTTAAAAACATAAATTAAGCTGAATTAAGTTGTTATTTTACTTTATAAAAATGAAGCAATTTTTAAAAATTGGCATAAAAAAGTCAAAAGTCATGTTTTGAAAATTTTAATTTAGCTGAATTTAGGTGTTCTTTTTTGTTAGAAAAATAAGCGTAAAAAAGTCAACTAATTTAGTTAATTGAATTATATTATATGTTAAATTATAATTAAAATGTTTAGAACCATAAATTTAGCTGAATTAGGGAGTTATTTTTAATTTTTCATTTAAAAAATTAAAAAATTTCAAAAAAATTTGCATAAAAAAGTCAACTTAATTATGTTTCATTTAAAAATGCAAGAATATCTGTTGAATTTTTATATTATTAACATGTTAAGAAACAAAAATTTAGCTAAATAAGTTTTTATTTTTAATATTTCTTTATAAAATTTAAGCAATTTTTATAAAAATTGGAATAAAAAAGTAAAATAAATTATGTTTTGTTGTTAAATATGTTAAATTATGACTAACAATGTTGAAAAACATAAACTAAGCCGAATTAAGGTCTTTATTTTAATTTTTATTTTTAAGAATTAAGAAATTTTAAAAAAATTTTCATAGAAAAATGTTTCATTTAAAAATGCAACAATATCTGTTGAATTTTTATATGATTAACATGTTTAAAAACATAAATTTAGCTGAATAAGTTGTTATTTTTAATATTTCTTCATAAAATTTAAGCAATTATTATAAAAATTGGAATAAAAAAGTAAAATAAATTATGTTTTGTTGTTAAATATGTTAAATTATGACTAATAATGTTGAAAAACATAATCTTAGCCAATTAAGGTCTTTATTTTAATTTTTCTTTTTAAAAATTAAGAAATTTAAAAAAAATTGGCATAAAAAAATGTTTCATTTAAAAATGCAACAATATCTGTTGAATTTTTATATGATTAACATGTTTAAAAACATAAATTTAGCTGAATAAGTTGTTATTTTTAATATTTCTTCATAAAATTTAAGCAATTTTTATAAAAATTAAAATAAAAAAGTAAAATAAATTATGTTTTGTTGTTAAATATGTTAAATTATGACTAACAATGTTTAAAAACATAGACTTAGCCGAACATAAAATTTTTCTTTTTAAAAATTAAGAAATTTAAAAAAAATTGGCATAAAACAATGTTTCATTTAAAAATGCAAGAATATCTGTTGAATTTTTATATTATTAACATGTTAAGAAACAAAAATTTAGCTAAATAAGTTTTTATTTTTAATATTTCTTTATAAAATTTAAGCAATTTTTATAAAAATTGGAATAAAAAAGTAAAATAAATTATGTTTTGTTGTTAAATATGTTAAATTATGACTAACAATGTTGAAAAACATAATCTTAGCCGAATTAAGGTCTTTATTTTAATTTTTATTTTTAAGAATTAAGAAATTTTAAAAAAATTGGCATAAAAAAATGTTACATTTAAAAATGCAACAGGATCTGTTGAATTTTTATATGATTAACATGTTAGAAACATAAATTTAGCTGAATAAGTTGTTATTTTTAATATTTCTTCATAAAATTTAAGCAATTATTATAAAAATTGGAATAAAAAAGTAAAATAAATTATGTTTTGTTGTTAAATATGTTAAATTATGACTAATAATGTTGAAAAACATAATCTTAGTCAATTAAGGTCTTTATTTTAATTTTTCTTTTTAAAAATTAAGAAATTTAAAAAAAATTGGCATAAAAAAATGTTTCATTTAAAAATGCAACAATATCTGTTGAATTTTTATATGATTAACATGTTTAAAAACATAAATTTAGCTGAATTAAGTTGTTATTTTTAATATTTCTTTAAAAAATTTAAGCAATTTTTATAAAAATTGGAATAAATAGTAAACTAAATTATGTTTTGTTGTTAAATATGTTAAATTATGACTAACAATGTTTAAAACATAAACTTAGCCGAACATAAAATTTTTATTTTTAAGAATTAAGAAATTTTAAAAAAATTGGCATAAAAAAATGTTTCATTTAAAAATGCAACAATATCTGTTGAATTTTTATATGATTAACATGTTTAAAAACATAAATTTAGCTGAATAAGTTGTTATTTTTAATATTTCTTCATAAAATTTAAGCAATTTTTATAAAAATTGGAATAAAAAAGTAAAATAAATTATGTTTTGTTGTTAAATATGTTAAATTATGACTAATAATGTTGAAAAACATAATCTTAGCCAATTAAGGTCTTTATTTTAATTTTTATTTTTAAGAATTAATAAATTTTAAAAAAATTGGCATAAAAAAATGTTACATTTAAAAATGCAACAGGATGTGTTGAATTTTTATATGATTAACATGTTTAAAAACATAAATTTATTTGAATTAAGTTGTTATTTTACTTTATAAAAAGGAAGCAATTTTTAAAAATTGGCATAAAAAAGTCAAAAGTCATGTTTTGAAAATTTTAATTTTGCTGAATTTAGTTGTTATTTTAAATTTTTCTTTATAAAAATTAAGAAAATGTTAAAAAAATTTGCATAAAAAAGTCAACTTAATTATGTTTCATTTAAAAATGCAAGAATATCTGTTGAATTTTTATATTATTAACATGTTAAGAAACAAAAATTTAGCTAAATAAGTTTTTATTTTTAATATTTCTTTATAAAATTTAAGCAATTTTTATAAAAATTGGAATAAAAAAGTAAAATAAATTATGTTTTGTTGTTAAATATGTTAAATTATGACTAACAATGTTGAAAAACATAAACTAAGCCGAATTAAGGTCTTTATTTTAATTTTTATTTTTAAGAATTAAGAAATTTTAAAAAAATTTTCATAGAAAAATGTTTCATTTAAAAATGCAACAATATCTGTTGAATTTTTATATGATTAACATGTTTAAAAACATAAATTTAGCTGAATAAGTTGTTATTTTTAATATTTCTTCATAAAATTTAAGCAATTATTATAAAAATTGGAATAAAAAAGTAAAATAAATTATGTTTTGTTGTTAAATATGTTAAATTATGACTAATAATGTTGAAAAACATAATCTTAGCCAATTAAGGTCTTTATTTTAATTTTTCTTTTTAAAAATTAAGAAATTTAAAAAAAATTGGCATAAAAAAATGTTTCATTTAAAAATGCAACAATATCTGTTGAATTTTTATATGATTAACATGTTTAAAAACATAAATTTAGCTGAATAAGTTGTTATTTTTAATATTTCTTCATAAAATTTAAGCAATTTTTATAAAAATTAAAATAAAAAAGTAAAATAAATTATGTTTTGTTGTTAAATATGTTAAATTATGACTAACAATGTTTAAAAACATAGACTTAGCCGAACATAAAATTTTTCTTTTTAAAAATTAAGAAATTTAAAAAAAATTGGCATAAAACAATGTTTCATTTAAAAATGCAAGAATATCTGTTGAATTTTTATATTATTAACATGTTAAGAAACAAAAATTTAGCTAAATAAGTTTTTATTTTTAATATTTCTTTATAAAATTTAAGCAATTTTTATAAAAATTGGAATAAAAAAGTAAAATAAATTATGTTTTGTTGTTAAATATGTTAAATTATGACTAACAATGTTGAAAAACATAATCTTAGCCGAATTAAGGTCTTTATTTTAATTTTTATTTTTAAGAATTAAGAAATTTTAAAAAAATTGGCATAAAAAAATGTTACATTTAAAAATGCAACAGGATCTGTTGAATTTTTATATGATTAACATGTTAGAAACATAAATTTAGCTGAATAAGTTGTTATTTTTAATATTTCTTCATAAAATTTAAGCAATTATTATAAAAATTGGAATAAAAAAGTAAAATAAATTATGTTTTGTTGTTAAATATGTTAAATTATGACTAATAATGTTGAAAAACATAATCTTAGCCAATTAAGGTCTTTATTTTAATTTTTCTTTTTAAAAATTAAGAAATTTAAAAAAAATTGGCATAAAAAAATGTTTCATTTAAAAATATAACAATATCTGTTGAATTTTTATATGATTAACATGTTTAAAAACATAAATTTAGCTGAATTAAGTTGTTATTTTTAATATTTCTTTAAAAAATTTAAGCAATTTTTATAAAAATTGGAATAAATAGTAAACTAAATTATGTTTTGTTGTTAAATATGTTAAATTATGACTAACAATGTTTAAAAACATAAACTTAGCCGAACATAAAATTTTTATTTTTAAGAATTAAGAAATTTTAAAAAAATTGGCATAAAAAAATGTTTCATTTAAAAATGCAACAATATCTGTTGAATTTTTATATGATTAACATGTTTAAAAACATAAATTTAGCTGAATAAGTTGTTATTTTTAATATTTCTTCATAAAATTTAAGCAATTTTTATAAAAATTGGAATAAAAAAGTAAAATAAATTATGTTTTGTTGTTAAATATGTTAAATTATGACTAATAATGTTGAAAAACATAATCTTAGCCAATTAAGGTCTTTATTTTAATTTTTATTTTTAAGAATTAATAAATTTTAAAAAAATTGGCATAAAAAATGTTACATTTAAAAATGCAACAGGATCTGTTGAATTTTTATATGATTAACATGTTTAAAAACATAAATTTATTTGAATTAAGTTGTTATTTTACTTTATAAAAAGGAAGCAATTTTTAAAAATTGGCATAAAAAAGTCAAAAGTCATGTTTTGAAAATTTTAATTTTGCTGAATTTAGTTGTTATTTTAAATTTTTCTTTATAAAAATTAAGAAAATGTTAAAAAAATTTGCATAAAAAAGTCAACTTAATTATGTTTCATTTAAAAATGCAAGAATATCTGTTGAATTTTTATATTATTAACATGTTAAGAAACAAAAATTTAGCTAAATAAGTTTTTATTTTTAATATTTCTTTATAAAATTTAAGCAATTTTTATAAAAATTGGAATAAAAAAGTAAAATAAATTATGTTTTGTTGTTAAATATGTTAAATTATGACTAAAAATGTTGAAAAACATAAACTTAGCCGAACATAAAATTTTTATTTTTAAGAATTAAGAAATGTGAAAAAAATTGGCATAAAAAAATGTTTCATTTAAAAATGCAACAATATCTGTTGAATTTTTATATGATTAACATGTTTAAAAACATAAATTTAGCTGAATAAGTTGTTATTTTTAATATTTCTTCATAAAATTTAAGCAATTTTTATAAAAATTGGAATAAAAAAGTAAAATAAATTATGTTTTGTTGTTAAATATGTTAAATTATGACTAATAATGTTGAAAAACATAATCTTAGCCAATTAAGGTCTTTATTTTAATTTTTATTTTTAAGAATTAATAAATTTTAAAAAAATTGGCATAAAAAAATGTTACATTTAAAAATGCAACAGGATCTGTTGAATTTTTATATGATTAACATGGTTAAAAACATAAATTTATTTGAATTAAGTTGTTATTTTACTTTATAAAAATGAAGCAATTTTTAAAAATTGGCATAAAAAAGTCAAAAGTCATGTTTTGAAAATTTTAATTTTGCTGAATTTAGTTGTTATTTTAAATTTTTCTTTATAAAAATTAAGAAAATGTTAAAAAAATTGGCATAAAAAATTATGTTTATTTGTTGATTATATCTTAAATTATTACTAACATGTTAAGAAACATAAATTTAGCTGAATAAGTTGTTATTTTAATATTTCTTTATAAAATTTAAGCAATTTTTATAAAAATTGGAATAAAAGAGTAAAATAAATTATGTTTTGTTGTTAAATATGTTAAATTATGACTAACAATGTTGAAAAACATAATCTAAGCCGAATTAAGGTCTTTATTTTAATTTTTATTTTTAAGAATTAAGAAATTTTAAAAAAATTGGCATAAAAAAATGTTTCATTTAAAAATGCAACAATATCTGTTGAATTTTTATATGATTAACATGTTTAAAAACATAAATTTAGCTGAATAAGTTGTTATTTTTAATATTTCTTCATAAAATTTAAGCAATTTTTATAAAAATTGGAATAAAAAAGTAAAATAAATTATGTTTTGTTGTTAAATATGTTAAATTATGACTAATAATGTTGAAAAACATAATCTTAGCCAATTAAGGTCTTTATTTTAATTTTTCTTTTTAAAAATTAAGAAATTTAAAAAAAATTGGCATAAAAATATGTTTCATTTAAAAATGCAACAATATCTGTTGAATTTTTATATGATTGACATGTTTAAAAACATAAATTAAGCTGAATTAAGTTGTTATTTTACTTTATAAAAATGAAGCAATTTTTAAAAATTGGCATAAGAAAGTCAAAAGTCATGTTTTGAAAATTTTAATTTAGCTGAATTTAGGTGTTCTTTTTTGTTAGAAAAATAAGCGTAAAAAAGTCAACTAATTTAGTTAATTGAATTATATTATATGTTAAATTATAATTAAAATGTTTAGAACCATAAATTTAGCTGAATTAGGGAGTTATTTTTAATTTTTCATTTAAAAAATTAAAAAATTTCAAAAAAATTTGCATAAAAAAGTCAACTTAATTATGTTTCATTTAAAAATGCAAGAATATCTGTTGAATTTTTATATTATTAACATGTTAAGAAACAAAAATTTAGCTAAATAAGTTTTTATTTTTAATATTTCTTTATAAAATTTAAGCAATCTTTATAAAAATTGGAATAAAAAAGTAATATAAATTATGTGTTGTTGTTAAATATGTTAAATTATGACTAACAATGTTGAAAAACATAATCTTAGCCGAATTAAGGTCTTTATTTTAATTTTTATTTTTAAGAATTAAGAAATTTTAAAAAAATTGGCATAGAAAAATGTTTCATTTAAAAATGCAACAGGATCTGTTGCATTTTTATATGATTAACCTGTTTAAAAACATAAATTTAGCTGAATTAAGTTGTTATTTTTAATATTTCTTTAAAAAATTTAAGCAATTTTTATAAAAATTGGAATAAATAGTAAACTAAATTATGTTTTGTTGTTAAATATGTTAAATTATGACTAACAATGTTTAAAAACATAAACTTAGCCGAACATAAAATTTTTCTTTTTAAAAATTAAGAAATTTAAAAAAAATTGGCATAAAACAATGTTTCATTTAAAAATGCAACAATATCTGTTGAATTTTTATATGATTAACATGTTTAAAAACATAAATTTATTTGAATTAAGTTGTTATTTTACTTTATAAAAGTAAAGCAATTTTTAAAAATTGGCATAAAAAAGTCAAAAGTCATGTTTTGAAAATTTTAATTTAGCTGAATTTAGTTGTTATTTTAAATTTTTCTTTATAAAAATTAAGAAAATGTTAAAAAAATTGGCATAAAAAATTATGTTTATTTGTTGAATTATATCTTAAATTATTACTAACATGTTAAGAAACATAAATTTAGCTGAATAAGTTGTTATTTTAATATTTCTTTATAAAATTTAAGCAATTTTTATAAAAATTGGAATAAAAGAGTAAAATAAATTATGTTTTGTTGTTAAATATGTTAAATTACGAATTAAGGTCTTTATTTTAATTTTTATTTTTAAGAATTAAGAAATTTTAAAAATGCAACAATATCTGTTGAATTTTTATATGATTAACATGTTTAAAAACATAAATTTAGCTGAATAAGTTGTTATTTTTAATAATTCTTCATAAAATTTAAGCAATTTTTATAAAAATTAAAATAAAAAAGTAAAATAAATTATGTTTTGTTGTTAAATATGTTAAATTATGACTAACAATGTTTAAAAACATAGACTTAGCCGAACATAAAATTTTTCTTTTTAAAAATTAAGAAATTTAAAAAAAATTGGCATAAAACAATGTTTCATTTAAAAATGCAAGAATATCTGTTGAATTTTTATATTATTAACATGTTAAGAAACAAAAATTTAGCTAAATAAGTTTTTATTTTTAATATTTCTTTATAAAATTTAAGCAATTTTTATAAAAATTGGAATAAAAAAGGAAAATAAATTATGTTTTGTTGTTAAATATGTTAAATTATGACTAACAATGTTGAAAAACATAATCTTAGCCGAATTAAGGTCTTTATTTTAATTTTTATTTTTAAGAATTAAGAAATTTTAAAAAAATTGGCATAAAAAAATGTTACATTTAAAAATGCAACAGGATCTGTTGAATTTTTATATGATTAACATGTTAGAAACATAAATTTAGCTGAATAAGTTGTTATTTTTAATATTTCTTCATAAAATTTAAGCAATTATTATAAAAATTGGAATAAAAAAGTAAAATAAATTATGTTTTGTTGTTAAATATGTTAAATTATGATTAACAATGTTGAAAAACATAATCTTAGCCGAATTAAGGTCTTTATTTTAATTTTTATTTTTAAGAATTAATAAATTTTAAAAAAATTGGCATAAAAAAATGTTTCATTTAAAAATGCAACAATATCTGTTTAATTTTTATATGATTAACATGTTTAAAAACATAAATTTAGCTGAATAAGTTGTTATTTTTAATATTTCTTCATAAAATTTAAGCAATTTTTATAAAAATTAAAATAAAAAAGTAAAATAAATTATGTTTTGTTGTTAAATATGTTAAATTATGACTAACAATGTTTAAAAACATAAACTTAGCCGAACATAAAATTTTTCTTTTTAAAAATTAAGAAATTTAAAAAAAATTGGCATAAAACAATGTTTCATTTAAAAATGCAAGAATATCTGTTGAATTTTTATATTATTTACATGTTAAGAAACAAAAATTTAGCTAAATAAGTTTTTATTTTTAATATTTCTTTATAAAATTTAAGCAATTTTTATAAAAATTGGAATAAAAAAGTAAAATAAATTATGTTTTGTTGTTAAATATGTTAAATTATGACTAACAATGTTGAAAAACATAATCTTAGCCGAATTAAGGTCTTTATTTTAATTTTTATTTTTAAGAATTAAGAAATTTTAAAAAAATTGGCATAAAAAAATGTTTCATTTAAAAATGCAACAGGATCTGTTGCATTTTTATATGATTAACCTGTTTAAAAACATAAATTTAGCTGAATTAAGTTGTTATTTTTAATATTTCTTTAAAAAATTTAAGCAATTTTTATAAAAATTGGAATAAATAGTAAACTAAATTATGTTTTGTTGTTAAATATGTTAAATTATGACTAACAATGTTTAAAAACATAAACTTAGCCGAACATAAAATTTTTCTTTTTAAAAATTAAGAAATTTTAAAAAAATTGGCATAAAAAAAATGTTTCATTTAAAAATGCAACAACATCTGTTGAATTTTTATATGATTAACATGTTTAAAAACATAAATTTAGCTGAATAAGTTGTTATTTTTAATATTTCTTCATAAAATTTAAGCAATTTTTATCAAAATTGGAATAAAAAAGTAAAATAAATTATGTTTTGTTGTTAAATATGTTAAATTATGACTAATAATATCTGTTGAATTTTTATATGATTAACATGTTTAAAAACATAAATTTATTTGAATTAAGTTGTTATTTTACTTTATAAAAGTAAAGCAATTTTTAAAAATTGGCATAAAAAAGTCAAAAGTCATGTTTTGAAAATTTTAATTTAGCTGAATTTAGTTGTTATTTTAAATTTTTCTTTATAAAAATTAAGAAAATGTTAAAAAAATTGGCATAAAAAATTATGTTTATTTGTTGAATTATATCTTAAATTATTACTAACATGTTAAGAAACATAAATTTAGCTGAATAAGTTGTTATTTTAATATTTCTTTATAAAATTTAAGCAATTTTTATAAAAATTGGAATAAAAGAGTAAAATAAATTATGTTTTGTTGTTAAATATGTTAAATTACGAATTAAGGTCTTTATTTTAATTTTTATTTTTAAGAATTAAGAAATTTTAAAAATGCAACAATATCTGTTGAATTTTTATATGATTAACATGTTTAAAAACATAAATTTAGCTGAATAAGTTGTTATTTTTAATATTTCTTCATAAAATTTAAGCAATTTTTATAAAAATTAAAATAAAAAAGTAAAATAAATTATGTTTTGTTGTTAAATATGTTAAATTATGACTAACAATGTTTAAAAACATAGACTTAGCCGAACATAAAATTTTTCTTTTTAAAAATTAAGAAATTTAAAAAAAATTGGCATAAAACAATGTTTCATTTAAAAATGCAAGAATATCTGTTGAATTTTTATATTATTAACATGTTAAGAAACAAAAATTTAGCTAAATAAGTTTTTATTTTTAATATTTCTTTATAAAATTTAAGCAATTTTTATAAAAATTGGAATAAAAAAGGAAAATAAATTATGTTTTGTTGTTAAATATGTTAAATTATGACTAACAATGTTGAAAAACATAATCTTAGCCGAATTAAGGTCTTTATTTTAATTTTTATTTTTAAGAATTAAGAAATTTTAAAAAAATTGGCATAAAAAAATGTTACATTTAAAAATGCAACAGGATCTGTTGAATTTTTATATGATTAACATGTTAGAAACATAAATTTAGCTGAATAAGTTGTTATTTTTAATATTTCTTCATAAAATTTAAGCAATTATTATAAAAATTGGAATAAAAAAGTAAAATAAATTATGTTTTGTTGTTAAATATGTTAAATTATGATTAACAATGTTGAAAAACATAATCTTAGCCGAATTAAGGTCTTTATTTTAATTTTTATTTTTAAGAATTAATAAATTTTAAAAAATTGGCATAAAAAAATGTTTCATTTAAAAATGCAACAATATCTGTTTAATTTTTATATGATAAACATGTTTAAAAACATAAATTTAGCTGAATAAGTTGTTATTTTTAATATTTCTTCATAAAATTTAAGCAATTTTTATAAAAATTAAAATAAAAAAGTAAAATAAATTATGTTTTGTTGTTAAATATGTTAAATTATGACTAACAATGTTTAAAAACATAAACTTAGCCGAACATAAAATTTTTCTTTTTAAAAATTAAGAAATTTAAAAAAAATTGGCATAAAACAATGTTTCATTTAAAAATGCAAGAATATCTGTTGAATTTTTATATTATTAACATGTTAAGAAACAAAAATTTAGCTAAATAAGTTTTTATTTTTAATATTTCTTTATAAAATTTAAGCAATTTTTATAAAAATTGGAATAAAAAAGTAAAATAAATTATGTTTTGTTGTTAAATATGTTAAATTATGACTAACAATGTTGAAAAACATAATCTTAGCCGAATTAAGGTCTTTATTTTAATTTTTATTTTTAAGAATTAAGAAATTTTAAAAAATTGGCATAAAAAAATGTTTCATTTAAAAATGCAACAGGATCTGTTGCATTTTTATATGATTAACCTGTTTAAAAACATAAATTTAGCTGAATTAAGTTGTTATTTTTAATATTTCTTTAAAAAATTTAAGCAATTTTTATAAAAATTGGAATAAATAGTAAACTAAATTATGTTTTGTTGTTAAATATGTTAAATTATGACTAACAATGTTTAAAAACATAAACTTAGCCGAACATAAAATTTTTCTTTTTAAAAATTAAGAAATTTTAAAAAATTGGCATAAAAAAAATGTTTCATTTAAAAATGCAACAACATCTGTTGAATTTTTATATGATTAACATGTTTAAAAACATAAATTTAGCTGAATAAGTTGTTATTTTTAATATTTCTTCATAAAATTTAAGCAATTTTTATCAAAATTGGAATAAAAAAGTAAAATAAATTATGTTTTGTTGTTAAATATGTTAAATTATGACTAATAATGTTGAAAAACATAATCTTAGCCAATTAAGGTCTTTATTTTAATTTTTCTTTTTAAAAATTAAGAAATTTAAAAAAAATTGGCATAAAAAAATGTTACATTTAAAATGCAACAATATCTGTTGAATTTTTATATGATTAACATGTTTAAAAACATAAATTTAGCTGAATAAGTTGTTATTTTTAATATTTCTTCATAAAATTTAAGCAATTTTTATAAAAATTGGAATAAAAAAGTATAATAAATTATGTTTTGTTGTTAAATATGTTAAATTATGATTAACAATGTTGAAAAACATAATCTTAGCCGAATTAAGGTCTTTATTTTAATTTTTATTTTTAAGAATTAATAAATTTTAAAAAAATTGGCATAAAAAATGTTACATTTAAAAATGCAACAGGATCTGTTGAATTTTTATATGATTAACATGTTTTAAAACATAAATTTATTTGAATTAAGTTGTTATTTTACTTTATAAAAATGAAGCAATTTTGAAAAATTGGCATAAAAAAGTCAAAAGTCATGTTTTGAAAATTTTAATTTTGCTGAATTTAGTTGTTATTTTAAATTTTTCTTTATAAAAATTAAGAAAATGTTAAAAAAATTGGCATAAAAAATTATGTTTATTTGTTGAATTATATCTTAAATTATTACTAACATGTTAAGAAACATAAATTTAGCTGAATAAGTTGTTATTTTAATATTTCTTTATAAAATTTAAGCAATTTTTATAAAAATTGGAATAAAAAAGTAAAATAAATTATGTTTTGTTGTTAAATATGTTAAATTATGACTAACAATGTTGAAAAACATAAACTAAGCCGAATTAAGGTCTTTATTTTAATTTTTATTTTTAAGAATTAAGAAATTTTAAAAAAATTTTCATAGAAAAATGTTTCATTTAAAAATGCAACAATATCTGTTGAATTTTTATATGATTAACATGTTTAAAAACATAAATTTAGCTGAATAAGTTGTTATTTTTAATATTTCTTCATAAAATTTAAGCAATTATTATAAAAATTGGAATAAAAAAGTAAAATAAATTATGTTTTGTTGTTAAATATGTTAAATTATGACTAATAATGTTGAAAAACATAATCTTAGCCAATTAAGGTCTTTATTTTAATTTTTCTTTTTAAAAATTAAGAAATTTAAAAAAAATTGGCATAAAAAAATGTTTCATTTAAAAATGCAACAATATCTGTTGAATTTTTATATGATTAACATGTTTAAAAACATAAATTTAGCTGAATAAGTTGTTATTTTTAATATTTCTTCATAAAATTTAAGCAATTTTTATAAAAATTAAAATAAAAAAGTAAAATAAATTATGTTTTGTTGTTAAATATGTTAAATTATGACTAACAATGTTTAAAAACATAGACTTAGCCGAACATAAAATTTTTCTTTTTAAAAATTAAGAAATTTAAAAAAAATTGGCATAAAACAATGTTTCATTTAAAAATGCAAGAATATCTGTTGAATTTTTATATTATTAACATGTTAAGAAACAAAAATTTAGCTAAATAAGTTTTTATTTTTAATATTTCTTTATAAAATTTAAGCAATTTTTATAAAAATTGGAATAAAAAAGTAAAATAAATTATGTTTTGTTGTTAAATATGTTAAATTATGACTAACAATGTTGAAAAACATAATCTTAGCCGAATTAAGGTCTTTATTTTAATTTTTATTTTTAAGAATTAAGAAATTTTAAAAAAATTGGCATAAAAAAATGTTTCATTTAAAAATGCAACAGGATCTGTTGCATTTTTATATGATTAACCTGTTTAAAAACATAAATTTAGCTGAATTAAGTTGTTATTTTTAATATTTCTTTAAAAAATTTAAGCAATTTTTATAAAAATTGGAATAAATAGTAAACTAAATTATGTTTTGTTGTTAAATATGTTAAATTATGACTAACAATGTTTAAAAACATAAACTTAGCCGAACATAAAATTTTTCTTTTTAAAAATTAAGAAATTTTAAAAAAATTGGCATAAAAAAAATGTTTCATTTAAAAATGCAACAACATCTGTTGAATTTTTATATGATTAACATGTTTAAAAACATAAATTTAGCTGAATAAGTTGTTATTTTTAATATTTCTTCATAAAATTTAAGCAATTTTTATCAAAATTGGAATAAAAAAGTAAAATAAATTATGTTTTGTTGTTAAATATGTTAAATTATGACTAATAATGTTGAAAAACATAATCTTAGCCAATTAAGGTCTTTATTTTAATTTTTCTTTTTAAAAATTAAGAAATTTAAAAAAAATTGGCATAAAAAAATGTTACATTTAAAAATGCAACAATATCTGTTGAATTTTTATATGATTAACATGTTTAAAAACATAAATTTAGCTGAATAAGTTGTTATTTTTAATATTTCTTCATAAAATTTAAGCAATTTTTATAAAAATTGGAATAAAAAAGTATAATAAATTATGTTTTGTTGTTAAATATGTTAAATTATGATTAACAATGTTGAAAAACATAATCTTAGCCGAATTAAGGTCTTTATTTTAATTTTTATTTTTAAGAATTAATAAATTTTAAAAAAATTGGCATAAAAAAATGTTACATTTAAAAATGCAACAGGATCTGTTGAATTTTTATATGATTAACATGTTTAAAACATAAATTTATTTGAATTAAGTTGTTATTTTACTTTATAAAAATGAAGCAATTTTGAAAAATTGGCATAAAAAAGTCAAAAGTCATGTTTTGAAAATTTTAATTTTGCTGAATTTAGTTGTTATTTTAAATTTTTCTTTATAAAAATTAAGAAAATGTTAAAAAAATTGGCATAAAAAATTATGTTTATTTGTTGAATTATATCTTAAATTATTACTAACATGTTAAGAAACATAAATTTAGCTGAATAAGTTGTTATTTTAATATTTCTTTATAAAATTTAAGCAATTTTTATAAAAATTGGAATAAAAAAGTAAAATAAATTATGTTTTGTTGTTAAATATGTTAAATTATGACTAACAATGTTGAAAAACATAAACTAAGCCGAATTAAGGTCTTTATTTTAATTTTTATTTTTAAGAATTAAGAAATTTTAAAAAAATTTTCATAGAAAAATGTTTCATTTAAAAATGCAACAATATCTGTTGAATTTTTATATGATTAACATGTTTAAAAACATAAATTTAGCTGAATAAGTTGTTATTTTTAATATTTCTTCATAAAATTTAAGCAATTATTATAAAAATTGGAATAAAAAAGTAAAATAAATTATGTTTTGTTGTTAAATATGTTAAATTATGACTAATAATGTTGAAAAACATAATCTTAGCCAATTAAGGTCTTTATTTTAATTTTTCTTTTTAAAAATTAAGAAATTTAAAAAAAATTGGCATAAAAAAATGTTTCATTTAAAAATGCAACAATATCTGTTGAATTTTTATATGATTAACATGTTTAAAAACATAAATTTAGCTGAATAAGTTGTTATTTTTAATATTTCTTCATAAAATTTAAGCAATTTTTATAAAAATTAAAATAAAAAAGTAAATTATGTTTTCTTGTTAAATATGTTAAATTATGACTAACAATGTTTAAAAACATAGACTTAGCCGAACATAAAATTTTTCTTTTTAAAAATTAAGAAATTTAAAAAAAATTGGCATAAAACAATGTTTCATTTAAAAATGCAAGAATATCTGTTGAATTTTTATATTATTAACATGTTAAGAAACAAAAATTTAGCTAAATAAGTTTTTATTTTTAATATTTCTTTATAAAATTTAAGCAATTTTTATAAAAATTGGAATAAAAAAGTAAAATAAATTATGTTTTGTTGTTAAATATGTTAAATTATGACTAACAATGTTGAAAAACATAAACTAAGCCGAATTAAGGTCTTTATTTTAATTTTTATTTTTAAGAATTAAGAAATTTTAAAAAAATTTTCATAGAAAAATGTTTCATTTAAAAATGCAACAATATCTGTTGAATTTTTATATGATTAACATGTTTAAAAACATAAATTTAGCTGAATAAGTTGTTATTTTTAATATTTCTTCATAAAATTTAAGCAATTATTATAAAAATTGGAATAAAAAAGTAAAATAAATTATGTTTTGTTGTTAAATATGTTAAATTATGACTAATAATGTTGAAAAACATAATCTTAGCCAATTAAGGTCTTTATTTTAATTTTTCTTTTTAAAAATTAAGAAATTTAAAAAAAATTGGCATAAAAAAATGTTTCATTTAAAAATGCAACAATATCTGTTGAATTTTTATATGATTAACATGTTTAAAAACATAAATTTAGCTGAATAAGTTGTTATTTTTAATATTTCTTCATAAAATTTAAGCAATTTTTATAAAAATTAAAATAAAAAAGTAAAATAAATTATGTTTTGTTGTTAAATATGTTAAATTATGACTAACAATGTTTAAAAACATAGACTTAGCCGAACATAAAATTTTTCTTTTTAAAAATTAAGAAATTTAAAAAAAATTGGCATAAAACAATGTTTCATTTAAAAATGCAAGAATATCTGTTGAATTTTTATATTATTAACATGTTAAGAAACAAAAATTTAGCTAAATAAGTTTTTGTTTTTAATATTTCTTTATAAAATTTAAGCAATTTTTATAAAAATTGGAATAAAAAAGTAAAATAAATTATGTTTTGTTGTTAAATATGTTAAATTATGACTAACAATGTTGAAAAACATAATCTTAGCCGAATTAAGGTCTTTATTTTAATTTTTATTTTTAAGAATTAAGAAATTTAAAAAAAATTGGCATAAAAAAATGTTACATTTAAAAATGCAACAGGATCTGTTGAATTTTTATATGATTAACATGTTAGAAATATAAATTTAGCTGAATAAGTTGTTATTTTTAATATTTCTTCATAAAATTTAAGCAATTATTATAAAAATTGGAATAAAAAAGTAAAATAAATTATGTTTTGTTGTTAAATATGTTAAATTATGACTAATAATGTTGAAAAACATAATCTTAGCCAATTAAGGTCTTTATTTTAATTTTTCTTTTTAAAAATTAAGAAATTTAAAAAAAATTGGCATAAAAAAATGTTTCATATAAAAATGCAACAATATCTGTTGAATTTTTATATGATTAACATGTTTAAAAACATAAATTTAGCTGAATAAGTTGTTATTTTTAATATTTCTTCATAAAATTTAAGCAATTATTATAAAAATTGGAATAAAAAAGTAAAATAAATTATGTTTTGTTGTTAAATATGTTAAATTATGATTAACAATGTTGAAAAACATAATCTTAGCCGAATTAAGGTCTTTATTTTAATTTTTATTTTTAAGAATTAATAAATTTTAAAAAAATTGGCATAAAAAAATGTTACATTTAAAAATGCAACAGGATCTGTTGAATTTTTATATGATTAACATGTTTAAAAACATAAATTTATTTGAATTAAGTTGTTATTTTACTTTATAAAAATGAAGCAATTTTTAAAAATTGGCATAAAAAAGTCAAAAGTCATGTTTTGAAAATTTTAATTTTGCTGAATTTAGTTGTTATTTTAAATTTTTCTTTATAAAAATTAAGAAAATGTTAAAAAAATTGGCATAAAAAATTATGTTTATTTGTTGAATTATATCTTAAATTATTACTAACATGTTAAGAAACATAAATTTAGCTGAATAAGTTGTTATTTTAATATTTCTTTATAAAATTTAAGCAATTTTTATAAAAATTGGAATAAAAGAGTAAAATAAATTATGTTTTGTTGTTAAATATGTTAAATTATGACTAACAATGTTGAAAAACATAATCTAAGCCGAATTAAGGTCTTTATTTTAATTTTTATTTTTAAGAATTAAGAAATTTTAAAAAAATTGGCATAAAAAAATGTTTCATTTAAAAATGCAACAATATCTGTTGAATTTTTATATGATTAACATGTTTAAAAACATAAATTTAGCTGAATAAGTTGTTATTTTTAATATTTCTTCATAAAATTTAAGCAATTTTTATAAAAATTGGAATAAAAAAGTAAAATAAATTATGTTTTGTTGTTAAATATGTTAAATTATGACTAATAATGTTGAAAAACATAATCTTAGCCAATTAAGGTCTTTATTTTAATTTTTCTTTTTAAAAATTAAGAAATTTAAAAAAAATTGGCATAAAAAAATGTTTCATTTAAAAATGCAACAATATCTGTTGAATTTTTATATGATTAACATGTTTAAAAACATAAATTAAGCTGAATTAAGTTGTTATTTTACTTTATAAAAATGGAGTAATTTTTAAAAATTGGCATAAAAAAGTCAAAAGTCATGTTTTGAAAATTTTAATTTAGCTGAATTTAGGTGTTCTTTTTTGTTAGAAAAATAAGCGTAAAAAAGTCAACTAATTTAGTTAATTGAATTATATTATATGTTAAATTATAATTAAAATGTTTAGAACCATAAATTTAGCTGAATTAGGGAGTTATTTTTAATTTTTCATTTAAAAAATTAAAAAATTTCAAAAAAATTTGCATAAAAAAGTCAACTTAATTATGTTTCATTTAAAAATGCAAGAATATCTGTTGAATTTTTATATTATTAACATGTTAAGAAACAAAAATTTAGCTAAATAAGTTTTTATTTTTAATATTTCTTTATAAAATTTAAGCAATTTTTATAAAAATTGGAATAAAAAAGTAAAATAAATTATGTTTTGTTGTTAAATATGTTAAATTATGACTAACAATGTTGAAAAACATAATCTTAGCCGAATTAAGGTCTTTATTTTAATTTTTATTTTTAAGAATTAAGAAATTTTAAAAAAATTTTCATAGAAAAATGTTTCATTTTAAAATGCAACAGGATCTGTTGAATTTTTATATGATTAACCTGTTTAAAAACATAAATTTAGCTGAATTAAGTTGTTATTTTTAATATTTCTTTAAAAAATTTAAGCAATTTTTATAATAATTGGAATAAATAGTAAACTAAATTATGTTTTGTTGTTAAATATGTTAAATTATGACTAACAATGTTTAAAAACATAAACTTAGCCGAACATAAAATTTTTCTTTTTAAAAATTAAGAAATTTAAAAAAAATTGGCATAAAACAATGTTTCATTTAAAAATGCAACAATATCTGTTGAATTTTTATATGATTAACATGTTTAAAAACATAAATTTATTTGAATTAAGTTGTTATTTTACTTTATAAAAATGAAGCAATTTTTAAAAATTGGCATAAAAAAGTCAAAAGTCATGTTTTGAAAATTTTAATTTAGCTGAATTTAGTTGTTATTTTAAATTTTTCTTTATAAAAATTAAGAAAATGTTAAAAAAATTGGCATAAAAAATTATGTTTATTTGTTGAATTATATCTTAAATTATTACTAACATGTTAAGAAACATAAATTTAGCTGAATAAGTTGTTATTTTAATATTTCTTTATAAAATTTAAGCAATTTTTATAAAAATTGGAATAAAAGAGTAAAATAAATTATGTTTTGTTGTTAAATATGTTAAATTATGACTAACAATGTTGAAAAACATAATCTAAGCCAATTAAGGTCTTTATTTTAATTTTTCTTTTTAAAAATTAAGAAATTTTAAAAAAATTGGCATAAAAAAATGTTTCATTTAAAAATGCAACAATATCTGTTGAATTTTTATATGATTAACATGTTAGAAACATAAATTTAGCTGAATAAGTTGTTATTTTTAATATTTCTTCATAAAATTTAAGCAATTATTATAAAAATTGGAATAAAAAAGTAAAATAAATTATGTTTTGTTGTTAAATATGTTAAATTATGACTAATAATGTTGAAAAACATAATCTTAGCCAATTAAGGTCTTTATTTTAATTTTTCTTTTTAAAAATTAAGAAATTTAAAAAAAATTGGCATAAAAAAATGTTTCATTTAAAAATGCAACAGGATCTGTTGCATTTTTATATGATTAACCTGTTTAAAAACATAAATTTAGCTGAATTAAGTTGTTATTTTTAATATTTCTTTAAAAAATTTAAGCAATTTTTATAAAAATTGGAATAAATAGTAAACTAAATTATGTTTTGTTGTTAAATATGTTAAATTATGACTAACAATGTTGAAAAACATAATCTTAGCCGAATTAGGGTCTTTATTTTAATTTTTATTTTTAAGAATTAAGAAATTTTAAAAAAATTGGCATAAAAAAATGTTTCATTTAAAAATGCAACAGGATCTGTTGCATTTTTATATGATTAACCTGTTTAAAAACATAAATTTAGCTGAATTAAGTTGTTATTTTTAATATTTCTTTAAAAAATTTAAGCAATTTTTATAAAAATTGGAATAAATAGTAAACTAAATTATGTTTTGTTGTTAAATATGTTAAATTATGACTAACAATGTTTAAAAACATAAACTTAGCCGAACATAAAATTTTTCTTTTTAAAAATTAAGAAATTTTAAAAAAATTGGCATAAAAAAAATGTTTCATTTAAAAATGCAACAATATCTGTTGAATTTTTATATGATTAACATGTTTAAAAACATAAATTTAGCTGAATAAGTTGTTATTTTTAATATTTCTTCATAAAATTTAAGCAATTTTTATAAAAATTGGAATAAAAAAGTAAAATAAATTATGTTTTGTTGTTAAATATGTTAAATTATGTCTAACACTGTTGAAAAACATAATCTTAGCCGAATTAAGGTCTTTATTTTAATTTTTATTTCTAAGAATTAAGAAATCTTAAAAAAATTGGCATAAAAAAATGTTTCATTTAAAAATGCAACAGGATCTGTTGAATTTTTATATGATTAACATGTTTAAAAACATAAATTTAGCTGAATTAAGTTGTTATTTTTAATATTTCTTTAAAAAATTTAAGCAATTTTTATAAAAATTGGAATAAATAGTAAACTAAATTATGTTTTGTTGTTAAATATGTTAAATTATGACTAACAATGTTTAAAAACATAAACTTAGCCGAACATAAAATTTTTCTTTTTAAAAATTAAGAAATTTTAAAAAAATTGGCATAAAAAAAATGTTTCATTTAAAAATGCAACAATATCTGTTGAATTTTTATATGATTAACATGTTTAAAAACATAAATTTAGCTGAATAAGTTGTTATTTTTAATATTTCTTCATAAAATTTAAGCAATTTTTATCAAAATTGGAATAAAAAAGTAAAATAAATTATGTTTTGTTGTTAAATATGTTAAATTATGACTAACAATGTTGAAAAACATAATCTTAGCCGAATTAAGGTCTTTATTTTAATTTTTATTTCTAAGAATTAAGAAATCTTAAAAAAATTGGCATAAAAAAATGTTTCATTTAAAAATGCAAGAATATCTGTTGAATTTTTATATGATTAACCTCTTTAAAAACATAAATTTAGCTGAATTAAGTTGTTATTTTTAATATTTCTTTAAAAAATTTAAGCAATTTTTATAAAAATTGGAATAAATAGTAAACTAAATTATGTTTTGTTGTTAAATATGTTAAATTATGACTAACAATGTTTAAAAACATAAACTTAGCCGAACATAAAATTTTTCTTTTTAAAAATTAAGAAATTTTAAAAAAATTGGCATAAAAAAATGTTTCATTTAAAAATGCAACAATATCTGTTGAATTTTTATATGATTAACATGTTTAAAAACATAAATTTAGCTGAATAAGTTGTTATTTTTAATATTTCTTCATAAAATTTAAGCAATTTTTATCAAAATTGGAATAAAAAAGTAAAATAAATTATGTTTTGTTGTTAAATATGTTAAATTATGACTAATAATGTTGAAAAACATAATCTTAGCCAATTAAGGTCTTTATTTTAATTTTTCTTTTTAAAAATTAAGAAATTTAAAAAAAATTGGCATAAAAAAATGTTACATTTAAAAATGCAACAGGATCTGTTGAATTTTTATATGATTAACATGTTTAAAAACATAAATTTATTTGAATTAAGTTGTTATTTTTAATATTTCTTCATAAAATTTAAGCAATTTTTATAAAAATTGGAATAAAAAAGTAAAATAAATTATGTTTTGTTGTTAAATATGTTAAATTATGATTAACAATGTTGAAAAACATAATCTTAGCCGAATTAAGGTCTTTATTTTAATTTTTATTTTTAAGAATTAATAAATTTTAAAAAAATTGGCATAAAAAAATGTTACATTTAAAAATGCAACAGGATCTGTTGAATTTTTATATGATTAACATGTTTAAAAACATAAATTTATTTGAATTAAGTTGTTATTTTACTTTATAAAAATGAAGCAATTTTTAAAAATTGGCATAAAAAAGTCAAAAGTCATGTTTTGAAAATTTTAATTTTGCTGAATTTAGTTGTTATTTTAAATTTTTCTTTATAAAAATTAAGAAAATGTTAAAAAAATTGGCATAAAAAATTATGTTTATTTGTTGAATTATATCTTAAATTATTACTAACATGTTAAGAAACATAAATTTAGCTGAATAAGTTGTTATTTTAATATTTCTTTATAAAATTTAAGCAATTTTTATAAAAATTGGAATAAAAGAGTAAAATAAATTATGTTTTGTTGTTAAATATGTTAAATTATGACTAATAATGTTGAAAAACATAATCTAAGCCGAATTAAGGTCTTTATTTTAATTTTTATTTTTAAGAATTAAGAAATTTTAAAAAAATTGGCATAAAAAAATGTTTCAATTAAAAATGCAACAATATCTGTTGAATTTTTATATGATTAACATGTTAGAAACATAAATTTAGCTGAATAAGTTGTTATTTTTAATATTTCTTCATAAAATTTAAGCAATTATTATAAAAATTGGAATAAAAAAGTAAAATAAATTATGTTTTGTTGTTAAATATGTTAAATTATGACTAATAATGTGAAAAACATAATCTTAGCCAATTAAGGTCTTTATTTTAATTTTTCTTTTTAAAAATTAAGAAATTTAAAAAAAATTGGCATAAAAAAATGTTTCATTTAAAAATGCAACAATATCTGTTGAATTTTTATATGATTAACATGTTTAAAAACATAAATTTAGCTGAATAAGTTGTTATTTTTAATATTTCTTCATAAAATTTAAGCAATTTTTATAAAAATTAAAATAAAAAAGTAAAATAAATTATGTTTTGTTGTTAAATATGTTAAATTATGACTAACAATGTTTAAAAACATAAACTTAGCCGAACATAAAATTTTTCTTTTTAAAAATTAAGAAATTTAAAAAAAATTGGCATAAAACAATGTTTCATTTAAAAATGCAAGAATATCTTTTGAATTTTTATATTATTAACATGTTAAGAAACAAAAATTTAGCTAAATAAGTTTTTATTTTTAATATTTCTTTATAAAATTTAAACAATTTTTATAAAAATTGGAATAAAAAAGTAAAATAAATTATGTTTTGTTGTTAAATATGTTAAATTATGACTAACAATGTTGAAAAACATAATCTTAGCCGAATTAAGGTCTTTATTTTAATTTTTATTTTTAAGAATTAATAAATTTTAAAAAAATTGGCATAAAAAAATGTTACATTTAAAAATGCAACAGGATCTGTTGAATTTTTATATGATTAACATGTTTAAAAACATAAATTTATTTGAATTAAGTTGTTATTTTACTTTATAAAAATGAAGCAATTTTTAAAAATTGGCATAAAAAAGTCAAAAGTCATGTTTTGAAAATTTTAATTTTGCTGAATTTAGTTGTTATTTTAAATTTTTCTTTATAAAAATTAAGAAAATGTTAAAAAAATTGGCATAAAAAATTATGTTTATTTGTTGAATTATATCTTAAATTATTACTAACATGTTAAGAAACATAAATTTAGCTGAATAAGTTGTTATTTTAATATTTCTTTATAAAATTTAAGCAATTTTTATAAAAATTGGAATAAAAGAGTAAAATAAATTATGTTTTGTTGTTAAATATGTTAAATTATGACTAACAATGTTGAAAAACATAAACTTAGCCGAACATAAAATTTTTCCTTTTAAAAATTAAGAAATTTTAAAAAAATTGGCATAAAAAAAATGTTTCATTTAAAAATGCAACAATATCTGTTGAATTTTTATATGATTAACATGTTTAAAAACATAAATTTAGCTGAATAAGTTGTTATTTTTAATATTTCTTCATAAAATTTAAGCAATTTTTATGAAAATTGGAATAAAAAAGTAAAATAAATTATGTTTTGTTGTTAAATATGTTAAATTATGACTAACAATGTTGAAAAACATAATCTTAGCCGAATTAAGGTCTTTATTTTAATTTTTATTTCTAAGAATTAAGAAATCTTAAAAAAATTGGCATAAAAAAATGTTTCATTTAAAAATGCAACAGGATCTGTTGAATTTTTATATGATTAACATGTTTAAAAACATAAATTTAGCTGAATTAAGTTGTTATTTTTAATATTTCTTCATAAAATTTAAGCAATTTTTATCAAAATTGGAATAAAAAAGTAACATAAATTATGTTTTGTTGTTAAATATGTTAAATTATTACTAATAATGTTGAAAAACATAATCTTAGCCAATTAAGGTCTTAATTTTAATTTTTCTTTTTAAAAATTAAGAAATTTAAAAAAAATTGGCATAAACAAATTTTTCATTTAAAAAATGCAACAATATATGTTGAATTTTTATATGATTAATATGTATAAAAACATAAATTTAGCTGAATAAGTTGTTATTTTTAATATTTCTTCATAAAATTTAAGCAATTTTTATAAAAATTAAAATAAAAAAGTAAAATAAATTATGTTTTATTGTTAAATATGTTAAATTATGACTAACAAGGTTGAAAAACATAATCTTAGCCGAATTAAGGTCTTTATTTTAATTTTTATTTTTAAGAATTAATAAATTTTAAAAAAATTGGCATAAAAAAATGTTACATTTAAAAATGCAACAGGATCTGTTGAATTTTTATATGATTAACATGTTTAAAAACATAAATTTATTTGAATTAAGTTGTTATTTTACTTTATAAAAATGAAGCAATTTTTAAAAATTGGCATAAAAAAGTCAAAAGTCATGTTTTGAAAATTTTAATTTTGCTGAATTTAGTTGTTATTTTAAATTTTTCTTTATAAAAATTAAGAAAATGTTAAAAAAATTGGCATAAAAAATTATGTTTATTTGTTGAATTATATCTTAAATTATTACTAACATGTTAAGAAACATAAATTTAGCTGAATAAGTTGTTATTTTAATATTTCTTTATAAAATTTAAGCAATTTTTATAAAAATTGGAATAAAAGAGTAAAATAAATTATGTTTTGTTGTTAAATATGTTAAATTATGACTAACAATGTTGAAAAACATAAACTTAGCCGAACCTAAAATATTTCTTTTTAAAAATTAAGAAATTTTAAAAAAATTGGCATAAAAAAAATGTTTCATTTAAAAATGCAACAATATCTGTTGAATTTTTATATGATTAACATGTTTAAAAACATAAATTTAGCTGAATAAGTTGTTATTTTTAATATTTCTTCATAAAATTTAAGCAATTTTTATCAAAATTGGAATAAAAAAGTAAAATAAATTATGTTTTGTTGTTAAATATGTTAAATTATGACTAACAATGTTGAAAAACATAATCTTAGCCGAATTAAGGTCTTTATTTTAATTTTTATTTCTAAGAATTAAGAAATCTTAAAAAAATTGGCATAAAAAAATGTTTCATTTAAAAATGCAAGAATATCTGTTGAATTTTTATATGATTAACCTCTTTAAAAACATAAATTTAGCTGAATTAAGTTGTTATTTTTAATATTTCTTTAAAAAATTTAAGCAATTTTTATAAAAATTGGAATAAATAGTAAACTAAATTATGTTTTGTTGTTAAATATGTTAAATTATGACTAACAATGTTTAAAAACATAAACTTAGCCGAACATAAAATTTTTCTTTTTAAAAATTAAGAAATTTTAAAAAAATTGGCATAAAAGAAATGTTTCATTTAAAAATGCAACAATATCTGTTGAATTTTTATATGATTAACATGTTTAAAAACATAAATTTAGCTGAATAAGTTGTTATTTTTAATATTTCTTCATAAAATTTAAGCAATTTTTATCAAAATTGGAATAAAAAAGTAAAATAAATTATGTTTTGTTGTTAAATATGTTAAATTATGACTAATAATGTTGAAAAACATAATCTTAGCCAATTAAGGTCTTTATTTTAATTTTTCTTTTTAAAAATTAAGAAATTTAAAAAAAATTGGCATAAAAAAATGTTACATTTAAAAATGCAACAGGATCTGTTGAATTTTTATATGATTAACATGTTTAAAAACATAAATTTATTTGAATTAAGTTGTTATTTTACTTTATAAAAATGAAGCAATTTTTAAAAATTGGCATAAAAAAGTCAAAAGTCATGTTTTGAAAATTTTAATTTTGCTGAATTTAGTTGTTATTTTAAATTTTTCTTTATAAAAATTAAGAAAATGTTAAAAAAATTGGCATAAAAAATTATGTTTATTTGTTGAATTATATCTTAAATTATTACTAACATGTTAAGAAACATAAATTTAGCTGAATAAGTTGTTATTTTTAATATTTCTTCATAAAATTTAAGCAATTTTTATCAAAATTGGAATAAAAAAGTAAAATAAATTATGTTTTGTTGTTAAATATGTTAAATTATGACTAACAATGTTGAAAAACATAATCTTAGCCGAATTAAGGTCTTTATTTTAATTTTTATTTCTAAGAATTAAGAAATCTTAAAAAAATTGGCATAAAAAAATGTTTCATTTAAAAATGCAACAGGATCTGTTGAATTTTTATATGATTAACATGTTTAAAAACATAAATTTAGCTGAATTAAGTTGTTATTTTTAATATTTCTTCATAAAATTTAAGCAATTTTTATCAAAATTGGAATAAAAAAGTAACATAAATTATGTTTTGTTGTTAAATATGTTAAATTATTACTAATAATGTTGAAAAACATAATCTTAGCCAATTAAGGTCTTTATTTTAATTTTTCTTTTTAAAAATTAAGAAATTTAAAAAAAATTGGCATAAACAAATTTTTCATTTAAAAAATGCAACAATATATGTTGAATTTTTATATGATTAATATGTATAAAAACATAAATTTAGCTGAATAAGTTGTTATTTTTAATATTTCTTCATAAAATTTAAGCAATTTTTATAAAAATTAAAATAAAAAAGTAAAATAAATTATGTTTTATTGTTAAATATGTTAAATTATGACTAACAATGTTGAAAAACATAATCTTAGCCGAATTAAGGTCTTTATTTTAATTTTTATTTTTAAGAATTAATAAATTTTAAAAAAATTGGCATAAAAAATGGTACATTTAAAAATGATACAGGATCTGTTGAATTTTTATATGATTAACATGTTTAACAACATAAATTAAGCTGAACTAAGTTGTTATTTTACTTTATAAAAATGAAGCAATTTTTAAAAATTGGCATAAAAAAGTCAAAAGTCATGTTTTGAAAATTTTAATTTAGCTGAATTTAGGTGTTCTTTTTTGTTAGAAAAATAAGCGTAAAAAAGTCAACTAATTTAGTTAATTGAATTATATTATATGTTAAATTATAATTAAAATGCTTAGAACCATAAATTTAGCTGAATTAGGGAGTTATTTTTAATTTTTCATTTAAAAAATTAAAAAATTTCAAAAAAAATTGCATAAAAAAGTCAACTTAATTATGTTTCATTTAAAAATGCAAGAATATCTGTTGAATTTTTATATTATTAACATGTTAAGAAACAAAAATTTAGCTAAATAAGTTTTTATTTTTAATATTTCTTTATAAAATTTAAGCAATTTTTATAAAAATTGGAATAAAAAAGTAAAATAAATTATGTTTTGTTGTTAAATATGTTAAATTATGACTAACAATGTTGAAAAACATAATCTTAGCCGAATTAAGGTCTTTATTTTAATTTTTATTTTTAAGAATTAAGAAATTTTAAAAAAATTGGCATAAAAAAATGTTTCATTTAAAAATGCAACAGGATCTGTTGCATTTTTATATGATTAACCTGTTTAAAACATAAATTTATTTGAATTAAGTTGTTATTTTTAATATTTCTTTAAAAAATTTAAGCAATTTTTATAAAAATTGGAATAAATAGTAAACTAAATTATGTTTTGTTGTTAAATATGTTAAATTATGACTAACAATGTTTAAAAACATAAACTTAGCCGAACATAAAATTTTTCTTTTTAAAAATTAAGAAATTTAAAAAAAATTGGCATAAAACAATGTTTCATTTAAAAATGCAACAATATCTGTTGAATTTTTATATGATTAACATGTTTAAAAACATAAATTTATTTGAATTAAGTTGTTATTTTACTTTATAAAAATGAAGCAATTTTTAAAAATTGGCATAAAAAAGTCAAAAGTCATGTTTTGAAAATTTTAATTTAGCTGAATTTAGTTGTTATTTTAAATTTTTCTTTATAAAAATTAAGAAAATGTTAAAAAAATTGGCATAAAAAATTATGTTTATTTGTTGAATTATATCTTAAATTATTACTAACATGTTAAGAAACATAAATTTAGCTGAATAAGTTGTTATTTTAATATTTCTTTATAAAATTTAAGCAATTTTTATAAAAATTGGAATAAAAGAGTAAAATAAATTATGTTTTGTTGTTAAATATGTTAAATTATGACTAACAATGTTGAAAAACATAAACTTAGCCGAACATAAAATTTTTCTTTTTAAAAATTAAGAAATTTTAAAAAAATTGGCATAAAAAAAATGTTTCATTTAAAAATGCAACAATATCTGTTGAATTTTTATATGATTAACATGTTTAAAAACATAAATTTAGCTGAATAAGTTGTTATTTTTAATATTTCTTCATAAAATTTAAGCAATTTTTATCAAAATTGGAATAAAAAAGTAAAATAAATTATGTTTTGTTGTTAAATATGTTAAATTATGACTAACAATGTTGAAAAACATAATCTTAGCCGAATTAAGGTCTTTATTTTAATTTTTATTTCTAAGAATTAAGAAATCTTAAAAAAATTGGCATAAAAAAATGTTTCATTTAAAAATGCAACAGGATCTGTTGAATTTTTATATGATTAACATGTTTAAAAACATAAATTTAGCTGAATTAAGTTGTTATTTTTAATATTTCTTTAAAAAATTTAAGCAATTTTTATAAAAATTGGAATAAATAGTAAACTAAATTATGTTTTGTTGTTAAATATGTTAAATTATGACTAACAATGTTTAAAAACATAAACTTAGCCGAACATAAAATTTTTCTTTTTAAAAATTAAGAAATTTTAAAAAAATTGGGATAAAAAAAATGTTTCATTTAAAAATGCAACAATATCTGTTGAATTTTTATATGATTAACATGTTTAAAAACATAAATTTAGCTGAATAAGTTGTTATTTTTAATATTTCTTCATAAAATTTAAGCAATTTTTATCAAAATTGGAATAAAAAAGTAAAATAAATTATGTTTTGTTGTTAAATATGTTAAATTATGACTAATAATGTTGAAAAACATAATCTTAGCCAATTAAGGTCTTTATTTTAATTTTTCTTTTTAAAAATTAAGAAATTTAAAAAAAATTGGCATAAAAAATGTTACATTTAAAAATGCAACAATATCTGTTGAATTTTTATATGATTAACATGTTTAAAAACATAAATTTAGCTGAATAAGTTGTTATTTTTAATATTTCTTCATAAAATTTAAGCAATTTTTATAAAAATTGGAATAAAAAAGTAAAATAAATTATGTTTTGTTGTTAAATATGTTAAATTATGATTAACAATGTTGAAAAACATAAACTTAGCCGAACATAAAATTTTTCTTTTTAAAAATTAAGTTGTTATTTTTAATATTTCTTCATAAAATTTAAGCAATTTTTATAAAAATTGGAATAAAAAAGTAAAATAAATTATGTTTTGTTGTTAAATATGTTAAATTATGACTAACAATGTTGAAAAACATAATCTTAGCCGAATTAAGGTCTTTATTTTAATTTTTATTTTTAAGAATTAAGAAATCTTAAAAAAATTGGCATAAAAAAAATGTTACATTTAAAAATGCAACAATATCTGTTGAATTTTTATATGATTAACATGTTAAGAAACATAAATTTAGCTGAATAAGTTGTTATTTTAATATTTCTTTATAAAATTTAAGCAATTTTTATAAAAATTGGAATAAAAGAGTAAAATAAATTATGTTTTGTTGTTAAATATGTTAAATTATGACTAACAATGTTGAAAAACATAAACTTAGCCGAACATAAAATTTTTCTTTTTAAAAATTAAGAAATTTTAAAAAAATTGGCATAAAAAAAATGTTTCATTTAAAAATGCAACAATATCTGTTGAATTTTTATATGATTAACATGTTTAAAAACATAAATTTAGCTGAATAAGTTGTTATTTTTAATATTTCTTCATAAAATTTAAGCAATTTTTATCAAAATTGGAATAAAAAAGTAAAATAAATTATGTTTTGTTGTTAAATATGTTAAATTATGACTAACAATGTTGAAAAACATAATCTTAGCCGAATTAAGGTCTTTATTTTAATTTTTATTTCTAAGAATTAAGAAATCTTAAAAAAATTGGCATAAAAAAATGTTTCATTTAAAAATGCAACAGGATCTGTTGAATTTTTATATGATTAACATGTTTAAAAACATAAATTTAGCTGAATTAAGTTGTTATTTTTAATATTTCTTTAAAAAATTTAAGCAATTTTTATAAAAATTGGAATAAATAGTAAACTAAATTATGTTTTGTTGTTAAATATGTTAAATTATGACTAACAATGTTTAAAAACATAAACTTAGCCGAACATAAAATTTTTCTTTTTAAAAATTAAGTTGTTATTTTTAATATTTCTTCATAAAATTTAAGCAATTTTTATAAAAATTGGAATAAAAAAGTAAAATAAATTATGTTTTGTTGTTAAATATGTTAAATTATGACTAACAATGTTGAAAAACATAATCTTAGCCGAATTAAGGTCTTTATTTTAATTTTTATTTTTAAGAATTAAGAAATCTTAAAAAAATTGGCATAAAAAAAATGTTACATTTAAAAATGCAACAATATCTGTTGAATTTTTATATGATTAACATGTTAAGAAACATAAATTTAGCTGAATAAGTTGTTATTTTAATATTTCTTTATAAAATTTAAGCAATTTTTATAAAAATTGGAATAAAAGAGTAAAATAAATTATGTTTTGTTGTTAAATATGTTAAATTATGACTAACAATGTTGAAAAACATAAACTTAGCCGAACATAAAATTTTTCTTTTTAAAAATTAAGAAATTTTAAAAAAATTGGCATAAAAAAAATGTTTCATTTAAAAATGCAACAATATCTGTTGAATTTTTATATGATTAACATGTTTAAAAACATAAATTTAGCTGAATAAGTTGTTATTTTTAATATTTCTTCATAAAATTTAAGCAATTTTTATCAAAATTGGAATAAAAAAGTAAAATAAATTATGTTTTGTTGTTAAATATGTTAAATTATGACTAACAATGTTGAAAAACATAATCTTAGCCGAATTAAGGTCTTTATTTTAATTTTTATTTCTAAGAATTAAGAAATCTTAAAAAAATTGGCATAAAAAAATGTTTCATTTAAAAATGCAACAGGATCTGTTGAATTTTTATATGATTAACATGTTTAAAAACATAAATTTAGCTGAATTAAGTTGTTATTTTTAATATTTCTTTAAAAAATTTAAGCAATTTTTATAAAAATTGGAATAAATAGTAAACTAAATTATGTTTTGTTGTTAAATATGTTAAATTATGACTAACAATGTTTAAAAACATAAACTTAGCCGAACATAAAATTTTTCTTTTTAAAAATTAAGAAATTTTAAAAAAATTGGGATAAAAAAAATGTTTCATTTAAAAATGCAACAATATCTGTTGAATTTTTATATGATTAACATGTTTAAAAACATAAATTTAGCTGAATAAGTTGTTATTTTTAATATTTCTTCATAAAATTTAAGCAATTTTTATCAAAATTGGAATAAAAAAGTAAAATAAATTATGTTTTGTTGTTAAATATGTTAAATTATGACTAATAATGTTGAAAAACATAATCTTAGCCAATTAAGGTCTTTATTTTAATTTTTCTTTTTAAAAATTAAGAAATTTAAAAAAAATTGGCATAAAAAAATGTTACATTTAAAAATGCAACAATATCTGTTGAATTTTTATATGATTAACATGTTTAAAAACATAAATTTAGCTGAATAAGTTGTTATTTTTAATATTTCTTCATAAAATTTAAGCAATTTTTATAAAAATTGGAACAAAAAAGTAAAATAAATTATGTTTTGTTGTTAAATATGTTAAATTATGACTAACAATGTTGAAAAACATAAACTTAGCCGAACATAAAATTTTTCTTTTTAAAAATTAAGTTGTTATTTTTAATATTTCTTCATAAAATTTAAGCAATTTTTATAAAAATTGGAATAAAAAAGTAAAATAAATTATGTTTTGTTGTTAAATATGTTAAATTATGACTAACAATGTTGAAAAACATAATCTTAGCCGAATTAAGGTCTTTATTTTAATTTTTATTTTTAAGAATTAAGAAATCTTAAAAAAATTGGCATAAAAAAAATGTTACATTTAAAAATGCAACAATATCTGTTGAATTTTTATATGATTAACATGTTTAAAAACATAAATTTAGCTGAATAAGTTGTTATTTTTAATATTTCTTCATAAAATTTAAGCAATTTTTATAAAAATTGGAATAAAAAAGTAAAATAAATTATGTTTTGTTGTTAAATATGTTAAATTATGATTAACAATGTTGAAAAACATAAACTTAGCCGAACATAAAATTTTTCTTTTTAAAAATTAAGTTGTTATTTTTAATATTTCTTCATAAAATTTAAGCAATTTTTATACAAATTGGAATATAAAAGTAAAATAAATTATGTTTTGTTGTTAAATATGTTAAATTATGACTAACAATGTTGAAAAACATAATCTTAGCCGAATTAAGGTCTTTATTTTAATTTTTATTTTTAAGAATTAAGAAATTTTAAAAAAATTGGCATAAAAAAATGTTTCATTTAAAAATGCAACAGGATCTGTTGCATTTTTATATGATTAACCTGTTTAAAAACATAAATTTAACTGAATTAAGTTGTTATTTTTAATATTTCTTTAAAAAATTTAAGCAATTTTTATAAAAATTGGAATAAAAAAGTAAAATAAATTATGTTTTGTTGTTAAATATGTTAAATTATGACTAACAATGTTGAAAAACATAATCTTAGCCGAATTAAGGTCTTTATTTTAATTTTTATTTTTAAGAATTAAGAAATCTTAAAAAAATTGGCATAAAAAAAATGTTACATTTAAAAATGCAACAATATCTGTTGAATTTTTATATGATTAACATGTTAAGAAACATAAATTTAGCTGAATAAGTTGTTATTTTAATATTTCTTTATAAAATTTAAGCAATTTTTATAAAAATTGGAATAAAAGAGTAAAATAAATTATGTTTTGTTGTTAAATATGTTAAATTATGACTAACAATGTTGAAAAACATAAACTTAGCCGAACATAAAATTTTTCTTTTTAAAAATTAAGAAATTTTAAAAAAATTGGCATAAAAAAAATGTTTCATTTAAAAATGCAACAATATCTGTTGAATTTTTATATGATTAACATGTTTAAAAACATAAATTTAGCTGAATAAGTTGTTATTTTTAATATTTCTTCATAAAATTTAAGCAATTTTTATCAAAATTGGAATAAAAAAGTAAAATAAATTATGTTTTGTTGTTAAATATGTTAAATTATGACTAACAATGTTGAAAAACATAATCTTAGCCGAATTAAGGTCTTTATTTTAATTTTTATTTCTAAGAATTAAGAAATCTTAAAAAAATTGGCATAAAAAAATGTTTCATTTAAAAATGCAACAGGATCTGTTGAATTTTTATATGATTAACATGTTTAAAAACATAAATTTAGCTGAATTAAGTTGTTATTTTTAATATTTCTTTAAAAAATTTAAGCAATTTTTATAAAAATTGGAATAAATAGTAAACTAAATTATGTTTTGTTGTTAAATATGTTAAATTATGACTAACAATGTTTAAAAACATAAACTTAGCCGAACATAAAATTTTTCTTTTTAAAAATTAAGTTGTTATTTTTAATATTTCTTCATAAAATTTAAGCAATTTTTATAAAAATTGGAATAAAAAAGTAAAATAAATTATGTTTTGTTGTTAAATATGTTAAATTATGACTAACAATGTTGAAAAACATAATCTTAGCCGAATTAAGGTCTTTATTTTAATTTTTATTTTTAAGAATTAAGAAATCTTAAAAAAATTGGCATAAAAAAAATGTTACATTTAAAAATGCAACAATATCTGTTGAATTTTTATATGATTAACATGTTAAGAAACATAAATTTAGCTGAATAAGTTGTTATTTTAATATTTCTTTATAAAATTTAAGCAATTTTTATAAAAATTGGAATAAAAGAGTAAAATAAATTATGTTTTGTTGTTAAATATGTTAAATTATGACTAACAATGTTGAAAAACATAAACTTAGCCGAACATAAAATTTTTCTTTTTAAAAATTAAGAAATTTTAAAAAAATTGGCATAAAAAAAATGTTTCATTTAAAAATGCAACAATATCTGTTGAATTTTTATATGATTAACATGTTTAAAAACATAAATTTAGCTGAATAAGTTGTTATTTTTAATATTTCTTCATAAAATTTAAGCAATTTTTATCAAAATTGGAATAAAAAAGTAAAATAAATTATGTTTTGTTGTTAAATATGTTAAATTATGACTAACAATGTTGAAAAACATAATCTTAGCCGAATTAAGGTCTTTATTTTAATTTTTATTTCTAAGAATTAAGAAATCTTAAAAAAATTGGCATAAAAAAATGTTTCATTTAAAAATGCAACAGGATCTGTTGAATTTTTATATGATTAACATGTTTAAAAACATAAATTTAGCTGAATTAAGTTGTTATTTTTAATATTTCTTTAAAAAATTTAAGCAATTTTTATAAAAATTGGAATAAATAGTAAACTAAATTATGTTTTGTTGTTAAATATGTTAAATTATGACTAACAATGTTTAAAAACATAAACTTAGCCGAACATAAAATTTTTCTTTTTAAAAATTAAGAAATTTTAAAAAAATTGGGATAAAAAAAATGTTTCATTTAAAAATGCAACAATATCTGTTGAATTTTTATATGATTAACATGTTTAAAAACATAAATTTAGCTGAATAAGTTGTTATTTTTAATATTTCTTCATAAAATTTAAGCAATTTTTATCAAAATTGGAATAAAAAAGTAAAATAAATTATGTTTTGTTGTTAAATATGTTAAATTATGACTAATAATGTTGAAAAACATAATCTTAGCCAATTAAGGTCTTTATTTTAATTTTTCTTTTTAAAAATTAAGAAATTTAAAAAAAATTGGCATAAAAAAATGTTACATTTAAAAATGCAACAATATCTGTTGAATTTTTATATGATTAACATGTTTAAAAACATAAATTTAGCTGAATAAGTTGTTATTTTTAATATTTCTTCATAAAATTTAAGCAATTTTTATAAAAATTGGAATAAAAAAGTAAAATAAATTACGTTTTGTTGTTAAATATGTTAAATTATGATTAACAATGTTGAAAAACATAAACTTAGCCGAACATAAAATTTTTCTTTTTAAAAATTAAGTTGTTATTTTTAATATTTCTTCATAAAATTTAAGCAATTTTTATAAAAATTGGAATAAAAAAGTAAAATAAATTATGTTTTGTTGTTAAATATGTTAAATTATGACTAACAATGTTGAAAAACATAATCTTAGCCGAATTAAGGTCTTTATTTTAATTTTTATTTTTAAGAATTAAGAAATCTTAAAAAAATTGGCATAAAAAAAATGTTACATTTAAAAATGCAACAATATCTGTTGAATTTTTATATGATTAACATGTTTAAAAACATAAATTTAGCTGAATAAGTTGTTATTTTTAATATTTCTTCATAAAATTTAAGCAATTTTTATAAAAATTGGAATAAAAAAGTAAAATAAATTATGTTTTGTTGTTAAATATGTTAAATTATGATTAACAATGTTGAAAAACATAAACTTAGCCGAACATAAAATTTTTCTTTTTAAAAATTAAGTTGTTATTTTTAATATTTCTTCATAAAATTTAAGCAATTTTTATACAAATTGGAATATAAAAGTAAAATAAATTATGTTTTGTTGTTAAATATGTTAAATTATGACTAACAATGTTGAAAAACATAATCTTAGCCGAATTAAGGTCTTTATTTTAATTTTTATTTTTAAGAATTAAGAAATTTTAAAAAAATTGGCATAAAAAAATGTTTCATTTAAAAATGCAACAGGATCTGTTGCATTTTTATATGATTAACCTGTTTAAAAACATAAATTTAACTGAATTAAGTTGTTATTTTTAATATTTCTTTAAAAAATTTAAGCAATTTTTATAAAAATTGGAATAAATAGTAAACTAAATTATGTTTTGTTGTCAAATATGTTAAATTATGACTAACAATGTTTAAAAACATAAACTTAGCCGAACATAAAATTTTTCTTTTTAAAAATTAAGAAATTTAAAAAAAATTGGCATAAAACAATGTTTCATTTAAAAATGCAACAATATCTGTTGAATTTTTATATGATTAACATGTTTAAAAACATAAATTTATTTGAATTAAGTTGTTATTTTACTTTATAAAAATGAAGCAATTTTTAAAAATTGGCATAAAAAAGTCAAAAGTCATGTTTTGAAAATTTTAATTTAGCTGAATTTAGTTGTTATTTTAAATTTTTCTTTATAAAAATTAAGAAAATGTTAAAAAAATTGGCATAAAAAATTATGTTTATTTGTTGAATTATATCTTAAATTATTACTAACATGTTAAGAAACATAAATTTAGCTGAATAAGTTGTTATTTTAATATTTCTTTATAAAATTTAAGCACTTTTTATAAAAATTGGAATAAAAGAGTAAAATAAATTATGTTTTGTTGTTAAATATGTTAAATTATGACTAACAATGTTGAAAAACATAAACTTAGCCGAACATAAAATTTTTCTTTTTAAAAATTAAGAAATTTTAAAAAAAATTGGCATCAAAAAAATGTTTCATTTAAAAATGCAACAATATCTGTTGAATTTTTATATGATTAACATGTTTAAAAACATAAATTTAGCTGAATAAGTTGTTATTTTTAATATTTCTTCATAAAATTTAAGCAATTTTTATCAAAATTGGAATAAAAAAGTAAAATAAATTATGTTTTGTTGTTAAATATGTTAAATTATGACTAACAATGTTGAAAAACATAATCTTAGCCGAATTAAGGTCTTTATTTTAATTTTTATTTCTAAGAATTAAGAAATCTTAAAAAAATTGGCATAAAAAAATGTTTCATTTAAAAATGCAACAGGATCTGTTGAATTTTTATATGATTAACATGTTTAAAAACATAAATTTAGCTGAATTAAGTTGTTATTTTTAATATTTCTTTAAAAAATTTAAGCAATTTTTATAAAAATTGGAATAAATAGTAAACTAAATTATGTTTTGTTGTTAAATATGTTAAATTATGACTAACAATGTTTAAAAACATAAACTTAGCCGAACATAAAATTTTTCTTTTTAAAAATTAAGAAATTTTAAAAAAATTGGCATAAAAAAAATGTTTCATTTAAAAATGCAACAATATCTGTTGAATTTTTATATGATTAACATGTTTAAAAACATAAATTTAGCTGAATAAGTTGTTATTTTTAATATTTCTTCATAAAATTTAAGCAATTTTTATCAAAATTGGAATAAAAAAGTAAAATAAATTATGTTTTGTTGTTAAATATGTTAAATTATGACTAATAATGTTGAAAAACATAATCTTAGCCAATTAAGGTCTTTATTTTAATTTTTCTTTTTAAAAATTAAGAAATTTAAAAAAACTTGGCATAAAAAAATGTTACATTTAAAAATGCAACAATATCTGTTGAATTTTTATATGATTAACATGTTTAAAAACATAAATTTAGCTGAATAAGTTGTTATTTTTAATATTTCTTCATAAAATTTAAGCAATTTTTATAAAAATTGGAATAAAAAAGTAAAATAAATTATGTTTTGTTGTTAAATATGTTAAATTATGATTAACAATGTTGAAAAACATAAACTTAGCCGAACATAAAATTTTTCTTTTTAAAAATTAAGTTGTTATTTTTAATATTTCTTCATAAAATTTAAGCAATTTTTATAAAAATTGGAATAAAAAAGTAAAATAAATTATGTTTTGTTGTTAAATATGTTAAATTATGACTAACAATGTTGAAAAACATAATCTTAGCCGAATTAAGGTCTTTATTTTAATTTTTATTTTTAAGAATTAAGAAATCTTAAAAAAATTGGCATAAAAAAAATGTTACATTTAAAAATGCAACAATATCTGTTGAATTTTTATATGATTAACATGTTTAAAAACATAAATTTAGCTGAATAAGTTGTTATTTTTAATATTTCTTCATAAAATTTAAGCAATTTTTATAAAAATTAAAATAAAAAAGTAAAATAAATTATGTTTTGTTGTTAAATATGTTAAATTATGATTAACAATGTTGAAAAACATAAACTTAGCCGAACATAAAATTTTTCTTTTTAAAAATTAAGTTGTTATTTTTAATATTTCTTCATAAAATTTAAGCAATTTTTATAAAAATTGGAATAAAAAAGTAAAATAAATTATGTTTTTTTGTTAAATATGTTAAATTATGACTAACAATGTTGAAAAACATAATCTTAGCCGAATTAAGGTCTTTATTTTAATTTTTATTTTTAAGAATTAAGAAATCTTAAAAAAATTGGCATAAAATGTTTCATTTAAAAATGCAACAGGATCTGTTGCATTTTTATATGATTAACCTGTTTAAAAACATAAATTTAGCTGAATTAAGTTGTTATTTTTAATATTTCTTTAAAAAATTTAAGCAATTTTTATAAAAATTGGAATAAATAGTAAACTAAATTATGTTTTGTTGTTAAATATGTTAAATTATGATTAACAATGTTGAAAAACATAAACTTAGCCGAACATAAAATTTTTCTTTTTAAAAATTAAGTTGTTATTTTTAATATTTCTTCATAAAATTTAAGCAATTTTTATAAAAATTGGAATAAAAAAGTAAAATAAATTATGTTTTGTTGTTAAATATGTTAAATTATGACTAACAATGTTGAAAAACATAATCTTAGCCGAATTAAGGTCTTTATTTTAATTTTTATTTTTAAGAATTAAGAAATCTTAAAAAAATTGGCATAAAAAAAATGTTACATTTAAAAATGCAACAATATCTGTTGAATTTTTATATGATTAACATGTTTAAAAACATAAATTTAGCTGAATAAGTTGTTATTTTTAATATTTCTTCATAAAATTTAAGCAATTTTTATAAAAATTAAAATAAAAAAGTAAAATAAATTATGTTTTGTTGTTAAATATGTTAAATTATGATTAACAATGTTGAAAAACATAAACTTAGTCGAACATAAACAGGTTAATCATATAAAAATGCAACAGGATCTGTTGCATTTTTATATGATTAACCTGTTTAAAAACATAAATTTAGCTGAATTAAGTTGTTATTTTTAATATTTCTTTAAAAAATTTAAGCAATTTTTATAAAAATTGGAATAAATAGTAAACTAAATTATGTTTTGTTGTTAAATATATTAAATTATGACTAACAATGTTTAAAAACATAAACTTAGCCGAACATAAAATTTTTCTTTTTAAAAATTAAGAAATTTTAAAAAAATTGGCATAAAAGAAATGTTTCATTTAAAAATGCAACAACATCTGTTGAATTTTTATATGATTAACATGTTTAAAAACATAAATTTAGCTGAATAAGTTGTTATTTTTAATATTTCTTGATAAAATTTAAGCAATTTTTATCAAAATTGGAATAAAAAAGTAAAATAAATTATGTTTTGTTGTTAAATATGTTAAATTATGACTAATAATGTTGAAAAACATAATCTTAGCCAATTAAGGTCTTTATTTTAATTTTTCTTTTTAAAAATTAAGAAATTTAAAAAAAATTGGCATAAAAAAATGTTACATTTAAAAATGCAACAATATCTGTTGAATTTTTATATGATTAACATGTTTAAAAACATAAATTTAGCTGAATAAGTTGTTATTTTTAATATTTCTTCATAAAATTTAAGCAATTTTTATAAAAATTGGAATAAAAAAGTAAAATAAATTATGTTTTGTTGTTAAATATGTTAAATTATGATTAACAATGTTGAAAAACATAATCTTAGCCGAATTAAGGTCTTTATTTTAATTTTTATTTTTAAGAATTAATAAATTTTAAAAAAATTGGCATAAAAAAATGTTACATTTAAAAATGCAACAGGATCTGTTGAATTTTTATATGATTAACATGTTTAAAAACATAAATTTATTTGAATTAAGTTGTTATTTTACTTTATAAAAATGAAGCAATTTTTAAAAATTGGCATAAAAAAGTCAAAAGTCATGTTTTGAAAATTTTAATTTAGCTGAATTTAGTTGTTATTTTAAATTTTTCTTTATAAAAATTAAGAAAATGTTAAAAAAATTGGCATAAAAAATTATGTTTATTTGTTGAATTATATCTTAAATTATTACTAACATGTTAAGAAACATAAATTTAGCTGAATAAGTTGTTATTTTAATATTTCTTCATAAAATTTAAGCAATTTTTATAAAAATTGGAATAAAAGAGTAAAATAAATTATGTTTTGTTGTTAAATATGTTAAATTATGACTAACAATGTTGAAAAACATAATCTAAGCCGAATTAAGGTCTTTATTTTAATTTTTATTTTTAAGAATTAAGAAATTTAAAAAAAATTGGCATAAAAAAATGTTTCATTTAAAAATTCTGTTGAATTTTTATATGATTAACATGTTTAAAAACATAAATTTAGCTGAATAAGTTGTTATTTTTAATATTTCTTCATAAAATTTAAGCAATTATTATAAAAATTGGAATAAAAAAGTAAAATAAATTATGTTTTGTTGTTAAATATGTTAAATTATGACTAATAATGTTGAAAAACATAATCTTAGCCAATTAAGGTCTTTATTTTAATTTTTCTTTTTAAAAATTAAGAAATTTAAAAAAAATTGGCATAAAAAAATGTTTCATTTAAAAATGCAACAATATCTGTTGAATTTTTATATGATTAACATGTTTAAAAACATAAATTTAGCTGAATAAGTTGTTATTTTTAATATTTCTTCATAAAATTTAAGCAATTTTTATAAAAATTGGAATAAAAAAGTAAAATAAATTATGTTTTGTTGTTAAATATGTTAAATTATGACTAATAATGTTGAAAAACATAATCTTAGCCAATTAAGGTCTTTATTTTAATTTTTCTTTTTAAAAATTAAGAAATTTAAAAAAAATTGGCATAAAAAAATTTTTCATTTAAAAATGCAACAATATATGTTGAATTTTTATATGATTAATATGTATAAAAACATAAATTTAGCTGAATAAGTTGTTATTTTTAATATTTCTTCATAAAATTTAAGCAATTTTTATAAAAATAAAAATAAAAAAGTAAAATAAATTATGTTTTGTTGTTAAATATGTTAAATTATGACTAACAATGTTGAAAAACATAATCTTAGCCGAATTAAGGTCTTTATTTTAATTTTTATTTCTAAGAATTAAGAAATCTTAAAAAAATTGGCATAAAAAAATGTTTCATTTAAAAATGCAACAGGATCTGTTGAATTTTTATATGATTAACATGTTTAAAAACATAAATTTAGCTGAATTAAGTTGTTATTTTTAATATTTCTTTAAAAAATTTAAGCAATTTTTATAAAAATTGGAATAAATAGTAAACTAAATTATCTTTTGTTGTTAAATATGTTAAATTATGACTAACAATGTTTAAAAACATAAACTTAGCCGAACATAAAATTTTTCTTTTTAAAAATTAAGAAATTTTAAAAAAATTGGCATAAAAAAAATGTTTCATTTAAAAATGCAACAATATCTGTTGAATTTTTATATGATTAACATGTTTAAAAACATAAATTTAGCTGAATAAGTTGTTATTTTTAATATTTCTTGATAAAATTTAAGCAATTTTTATCAAAATTGGAATAAAAAAGTAAAATAAATTATGTTTTGTTGTTAAATATGTTAAATTATGACTAATAATGTTGAAAAACATAATCTTAGCCAATTAAGGTCTTTATTTTTATTTTACTTTTTAAAAATTAAGAAATTTAAAAAAAATTGGCATAAAAAAATGTTACATTTAAAAATGCAACAATATCTGTTGAATTTTTATATGATTAACATGTTTAAAAACATAAATTTAGCTGAATAAGTTGTTATTTTTAATATTTCTTCATAAAATTTAAGCAATTTTTATAAAAATTGGAATAAAAAAGTAAAATAAATTATGTTTTGTTGTTAAATATGTTAAATTATGATTAACAATGTTGAAAAACATAAACTTAGCCGAACATAAAATTTTTCTTTTTAAAAATTAAGTTGTTATTTTTAATATTTCTTCATAAAATTTAAGCAATTTTTATAAAAATTGGAATAAAAAAGTAAAATAAATTATGTTTTGTTGTTAAATATGTTAAATTATGACTAACAATGTTGAAAAACATAATCTTAGCCGAATTAAGGTCTTTATTTTAATTTTTATTTTAAGAATTAAGAAATCTTAAAAAAATTGGCATAAAAAAAATGTTACATTTAAAAATGCAACAATATCTGTTGAATTTTTATATGATTAACATGTTTAAAAACATAAATTTAGCTGAATAAGTTGTTATTTTTAATATTTCTTCATAAAATTTAAGCAATTTTTATAAAAATTAAAATAAAAAAGTAAAATAAATTATGTTTTGTTGTTAAATATGTTAAATTATGATTAACAATGTTGAAAAACATAAACTTAGCCGAACATAAAATTTTTCTTTTTAAAAATTAAGTTGTTATTTTTAATATTTCTTCATAAAATTTAAGCAATTTTTATAAAAATTGGAATAAAAAAGTAAAATAAATTATGTTTTGTTGTTAAATATGTTAAATTATGACTAACAATGTTGAAAAACATAATCTTACCCGAATTAAGGTCTTTATTTTAATTTTTATTTTTAAGAATTAAGAAATCTTAAAAAAATTGGCATAAAATGTTTCATTTAAAAATGCAACAGGATCTGTTGCATTTTTATATGATTAACCTGTTTAAAAACATAAATTTAGCTGAATTAAGTTGTTATTTTTAATATTTCTTTAAAAAATTTAAGCAATTTTTATAAAAATTGGAATAAATAGTAAACTAAATTATGTTTTGCTGTTAAATATATTAAATTATGACTAACAATGTTTAAAAACATAAACTTAGCCGAACATAAAATTTTTCTTTTTAAAAATTAAGAAATTTTAAAAAAATTGGCATAAAAGAAATGTTTCATTTAAAAATGCAACAACATCTGTTGAATTTTTATATGATTAACATGTTTAAAAACATAAATTTAGCTGAATAAGTTGTTATTTTTAATATTTCTTGATAAAATTTAAGCAATTTTTATCAAAATTGGAATAAAAAAGTAAAATAAATTATGTTTTGTTGTTAAATATGTTAAATTATGACTAATAATGTTGAAAAACATAATCTTAGCCAATTAAGGTCTTTATTTTAATTTTTCTTTTTAAAAATTAAGAAATTTAAAAAAAATTGGCATAAAAAAATGTTACATTTAAAAATGCAACAATATCTGTTGAATTTTTATATGATTAACATGTTTAAAAACATAAATTTAGCTGAATAAGTTGTTATTTTTAATATTTCTTCATAAAATTTAAGCAATTTTTATAAAAATTGGAATAAAAAAGTAAAATAAATTATGTTTTGTTGTTAAATATGTTAAATTATGATTAACAATGTTGAAAAACATAATCTTACCCGAATTAAGGTCTTTATTTTAATTTTTATTTTTAAGAATTAATAAATATTAAAAAAATTGGCATAAAAAAATGTTACATTTAAAAATGCAACAGGATCTGTTGAATTTTTATATGATTAACATGTTTAAAAACATAAATTTATTTGAATTAAGTTGTTATTTTACTTTATAAAAATGAAGCAATTTTTAAAAATTGGCATAAAAAAGTCAAAAGTCATGTTTTGAAAATTTTAATTTAGCTGAATTTAGTTGTTATTTTAAATTTTTCTTTATAAAAATTAAGAAAATGTTAAAAAAATTGCATAAAAAATTATGTTTATTTGTTGAATTATATCTTAAATTATTACTAACATGTTAAGAAACATAAATTTAGCTGAATAAGTTGTTATTTTAATATTTCTTCATAAAATTTAAGCAATTTTTATAAAAATTGGAATAAAAGAGTAAAATAAATTATGTTTTGTTGTTAAATATGTTAAATTATGACTAACAATGTTGAAAAACATAATCTAAGCCGAATTAAGGTCTTTATTTTAATTTTTATTTTTAAGAATTAAGAAATTTTAAAAAAATGGCATAAAAAAAATGTTTCATTTAAAAATGCAACAATATCTGTTGAATTTTTATATGATTAACATGTTTAAAAACATAAATTTAGCTGAATAAGTTGTTATTTTTAATATTTCTTCATAAAATTTAAGCAATGATTATAAAAATTGGAATAAAAAAGTTAAATAAATTATGTTTTGTTGTTAAATATGTTAAATTATGACTAATAATGTTGAAAAACATAATCTTAGCCAATTAAGGTCTTTATTTTAATTTTTCTTTTTAAAAATTAAGAAATTTAAAAAAAATTGGCATAAAAAAATGTTTCATATAAAAATGCAACAATATCTGTTGAATTTTTATATGATTAACATGTTTAAAAACATAAATTTAGCTGAATAAGTTGTTATTTTTAATATTTCTTCATAAAATTTAAGCAATTTTTATAAAAATTGGAATAAAAAAGTAAAATAAATTATGTTTTGTTGTTAAATATGTTAAATTATGACTAATAATGTTGAAAAACATAATCTTAGCCAATTAAGGTCTTTATTTTAATTTTTCTTTTTAAAAATTAAGAAATTTAAAAAAAATTGGCATAAAAAAATTTTTCATTTAAAAATGCAACAATATATGTTGAATTTTTATATGATTAATATGTATAAAAACATAAATTTAGCTGAATAAGTTGTTATTTTTAATATTTCTTCATAAAATTTAAGCAATTTTTATAAAAATAAAAATAAAAAAGTAAAATAAATTATGTTTTGTTGTTAAATATGTTAAATTATGACTAACAATGTTGAAAAACATAATCTTAGCCGAATTAAGGTCTTTATTTTAATTTTTATTTTTAAGAATAAATAAATTTTAAAAAAATTGGCTTAAAAAATGTTACATTTAAAAATGCAACAGGATCTGTTGAATTTTTATATGATTAACATGTTTAACAACATAAATTAAGTTGTTATTTTACTTTATAAAAATGAAGCAATTTTTAAAAATTGGCATAAAGAAGTCAAAAGTCATGTTTTGAAAATTTTAATTTAGTTGAATTTAGGTGTTCTTTTTTGTTAGAAAAATAAGCGTAAAAAAGTCAACTAATTTAGTTAATTGAATTATATTATATGTTAAATTATAATTAAAATGTTAAGAACCATAAATTTAGCTGAATTAGGGAGTTATTTTTAATTTTTCATTTAAAAAATTAAAAAATTTCAAAAAAATTTGCATAAAAAAGTCAACTTAATTATGTTTCATTTAAAAATGCAAGAATATCTGTTGAATTTTTATATTATACATGTTAAGAAACAAAAATTTAGCTAAATAAGTTTTTATTTTTAATATTTCTTTATAAAATTTAAGCAATTTTTATAAAAATTGGAATAAAAAAGTAAAATAAATTATGTTTTGTTGTTAAATATGTTAAATTATGACTAACAATGTTGAAAAACATAATCTTAGCCGAATTAAGGTCTTTATTTTAATTTTTATTTTTAAGAATTAAGAAATCTTAAAAAAATTGGCATAAAAAAATGTTTCACTTAAAAATGCAACAGGATCTGTTGCATTTTTATATGATTAACCTGTTTAAAAACATAAATTTAGCTGAATTAAGTTGTTATTTTTAATATTTCTTTAAAAAATTTAAGCAATTTTTATAAAAATTGGAATAAATAGTAAACTAAATTATGTTTTGTTGTTAAATATATTAAATTATGACTAACAATGTTTAAAAACATAAACTTAGCCGAACATAAAATTTTTCTTTTTAAAAATTAAGAAATTTTAAAAAAATTGGCATAAAAGAAATGTTTCATTTAAAAATGCAACAACATCTGTTGAATTTTTATATGATTAACATGTTTAAAAACATAAATTTAGCTGAATAAGTTGTTATTTTTAATATTTCTTGATAAAATTTAAGCAATTTTTATCAAAATTGGAATAAAAAAGTAAAATAAATTATGTTTTGTTGTTAAATATGTTAAATTATGACTAATAATGTTGAAAAACATAATCGTAGCCAATTAAGGTCTTTATTTTAATTTTTATTTTTAAAAATTAAGAAATTTTAAAAAAATTGGCATAAAAGAAATGTTTCATTTAAAAATGCAACAACATCTGTTGAATTTTTATATGATTAACATGTTTAAAAACATAAATTTAGCTGAATAAGTTGTTATTTTTAATATTTCTTCATACAATTTAAGCAATTTTTATAAAAATTGGAATAAAAAAGTAAAATAAATTATGTTTTGTTGTTAAATATGTTAAATTATGATTAACAATGTTGGAAAACATAAACTTAGCCGAACATAAAATTTTTCTTTTTAAAAATTAAGTTGTTATTTTTAATATTTCTTCATAAAATTTAAGCAATTTTTATAAAAATTGGAATAAAAAAGTAAAATAAATTATGTTTTGTTGTTAAATATGTTAAATTATGACTAACAATGTTGAAAAACATAATCTTAGCCGAATTAAGGTCTTTATTTTAATTTTTATTTTTAAGAATTAAGAAATCTTAAAAAAATTGGCATAAAAAAATGTTTCATTTAAAAATGCAACAGGATCTGTTGCATTTTTATATGATTAACCTGTTTAAAAACATAAATTTAGCTGAATTAAGTTGTTATTTTTAATATTTCTTTAAAAAATTTAAGCAATTTTTATAAAAATTGGAATAAATAGTAAACTAAACTATGTTTTGTTGTTAAATATATTAAATTATGACTAACAATGTTCAAAAACATAAACTTAGCCGAACATAAAATTTTTCTTTTTAAAAATTAAGAAATTTTAAAAAAATTGGCATAAAAGAAATGTTTCATTTAAAAATGCAACAACATCTGTTGAATTTTTATATGATTAACATGTTTAAAAACATAAATTTAGCTGAATAAGTTGTTATTTTTAATATTTCTTGATAAAATTTAAGCAATTTTTATAAAAATTGGAATAAAAAAGTAAAATAAATTATGTTTTGTTGTTAAATATGTTAAATTATGATTAACAATGTTGAAAAACATAAACTTAGCCGAACATAAAATTTTTCTTTTTAAAAATTAAGTTGTTATTTTTAATATTTCTTCATAAAATTTAAGCAATTTTTATAAAAATTGGAATAAAAAAGTAAAATAAATTATGTTTTGTTGTTAAATATGTTAAATTATGACTAACAATGTTGAAAAACATAATCTTAGCCGAATTAAGGTCTTTATTTTAATTTTTATTTTTAAGAATTAAGAAATCTTAAAAAAATTGGCATAAAATGTTTCATTTAAAAATGCAACAGGATCTGTTGCATTTTTATATGATTAACCTGTTTAAAAACATAAATTTAGCTGAATTAAGTTGTTGTTTTTAATATTTCTTTAAAAAATTTAAGCAATTTTTATAAAAATTGGAATAAATTGTAAACTAAATTATGTTTTGTTGTTAAATATATTAAATTATGACTAACAATGTTTAAAAACATAAACTTAGCCGAACATAAAATTTTTCTTTTTAAAAATTAAGAAATTTTAAAAAAATTGGCATAAAAGAAATGTTTCATTTAAAAATGCAACAACATCTGTTGAATTTTTATATGATTAACATGTTTAAAAACATAAATTTAGCTGAATAAGTTGTTATTTTTAATATTTCTTGATAAAATTTAAGCAATTTTTATCAAAATTGGAATAAAAAAGTAAAATAAATTATGTTTTGTTGTTAAATATGTTAAATTATGACTAATAATGTTGAAAAACATAATCTTAGCCAATTAAGGTCTTTATTTTAATTTTTCTTTTTAAAAATTAAGAAATTTAAAAAAAATTGGCATAAAAAAATGTTACATTTAAAAATGCAACAATATCTGTTGAATTTTTATATGATTAACATGTTTAAAAACATAAATTTAGCTGAATAAGTTGTTATTTTTAATATTTCTTTATAAAATTTAAGCAATTTTTATAAAAATTGGAATAAAAAAGTAAAATAAATTATGTTTTGTTGTTAAATATGTTAAATTATGATTAACAATGTTGAAAAACATAATCTTAGCCGAATTAAGGTCTTTATTTTAATTTTTATTTTTAAGAATTAATAAATTTTAAAAAAATTGGCATAAAAAAATGTTACATTTAAAAATGCAACAGGATCTGTTGAATTTTTATATGATTAACATGTTTAAAAACATAAATTTATTTGAATTAAGTTGTTATTTTACTTTATAAAAATGAAGCAATTTTTAAAAATTGGCATAAAAAAGTCAAAAGTCATGTTTTGAAAATTTTAATTTAGCTGAATTTAGTTTTTATTTTAAATTTTTCTTTATAAAAATTAAGAAAATGTTAAAAAAATTGGCATAAAAAATTATGTTTATTTGTTGAATTATATCTTAAATTATTACTAACATGTTAAGAAACATAAATTTAGCTGAATAAGTTGTTATTTTAATATTTCTTTATAAAATTTAAGCAATTTTTATAAAAATTGGAATAAAAAAGTAAAATAAATTATGTTTTGTTGTTAAATATGTTAAATTATGACTAACAATGTTGAAAAACATAATCTAAGCCGAATTAAGGTCTTTATTTTAATTTTTATTTTTAAGAATTAAGAAATTTTAAAAAAATTGGCATAAAAAAATGTTTCATTTAAAAATGCAACAATATCTGTTGAATTTTTATATGATTAACATGTTTAAAAACATAAATTTAGCTGAATAAGTTGTTATTTTTAATATTTCTTCATAAAATTTAAGCAATTATTATAAATATTGGAATAAAAAAGTAAAATAAATTATGTTTTGTTGTTAAATATGTTAAATTATGACTAATAATGTTGAAAAACATAATCTTAGCCAATTAAGGTCTTTATTTTAATTTTTCTTTTTAAAAATTAAGAAATTTAAAAAAAATTGGCATAAAAAAATGTTTCATTTAAAAATGCAACAATATCTGTTGAATTTTTATATGATTAACATGTTTAAAAACATAAATTTAGCTGAATAAGTTGTTATTTTTAATATTTCTTCATAAAATTTAAGCAATTTTTATAAAAATTGGAATAAAAAAGTAAAATAAATTATGTTTTGTTGTTAAATATGTTAAATTATGACTAATAATGTTGAAAAACATAATCTTAGCCAATTAAGGTCTTTATTTTAATTTTTCTTTTTAAAAATTAAGAAATTTAAAAAAAATTGGCATAAAAAAATTTTTCAAATGCAACAATATATGTTGAATTTTTATATGATTAATATGTATAAAAACATAAATTTAGCTGAATAAGTTGTTATTTTTAATATTTCTTCATAAAATTTAAGCAATTTTTATAAAAATAAAAATAAAAAAGTAAAATAAATTATGTTTTGTTGTTAAATATGTTAAATTATGACTAACAATGTTGAAAAACATAATCTTAGCCGAATTAAGGTCTTTATTTTAATTTTTATTTTTAAGAATAAATAAATTTTAAAAAAATTGGCTTAAAAAATGTTACATTTAAAAATGCAACAGGATCTGTTGAATTTTTATATGATTAACATGTTTAACAACATAAATTAAGTTGTTATTTTACTTTATAAAAATGAAGCAATTTTTAAAAATTGGCATAAAGAAGTCAAAAGTCATGTTTTGAAAATTTTAATTTAGCTGAATTTAGGTGTTCTTTTTTGTTAGAAAAATAAGCGTAAAAAAGTCAACTAATTTAGTTAATTGAATTATATTATATGTTAAATTATAATTAAAATGTTTAGAACCATAAATTTAGCTGAATTAGGGAGTTATTTTTAATTTTTCATTTAAAAAATTAAAAAATTTCAAAAAAATTTGCATAAAAAAGTCAACTTAATTATGTTTCATTTAAAAATGCAAGAATATCTGTTGAATTTTTATATTATACATGTTAAGAAACAAAAATTTAGCTAAATAAGTTTTTATTTTTAATATTTCTTTATAAAATTTAAGCAATTTTTATAAAAATTGGAATAAAAAAGTAAAATAAATTATGTTTTGTTGTTAAATATGTTAAATTATGACTAACAATGTTGAAAAACATAATCTTAGCCGAATTAAGGTCTTTATTTTAATTTTTATTTTTAAGAATTAAGAAATCTTAAAAAAATTGGCATAAAAAAATGTTTCATTTAAAAATGCAACAGGATCTGTTGCATTTTTATATGATTAACCTGTTTAAAAACATAAATTTAGCTGAATTAAGTTGTTATTTTTAATATTTCTTTAAAAAATTTAAGCAATTTTTATAAAAATTGGAATAAATAGTAAACTAAATTATGTTTTGTTGTTAAATATATTAAATTATGACTAACAATGTTTAAAAACATAAACTTAGCCGAACATAAAATTTTTCTTTTTAAAAATTAAGAAATTTTAAAAAAATTGGCATAAAAGAAATGTTTCATTTAAAAATGCAACAACATCTGTTGAATTTTTATATGATTAACATGTTTAAAAACATAAATTTAGCTGAATAAGTTGTTATTTTTAATATTTCTTGATAAAATTTAAGCAATTTTTATCAAAATTGGAATAAAAAAGTAAAATAAAATATGTTTTGTTGTTAAATATGTTAAATTATGACTAATAATGTTGAAAAACATAATCGTAGCCAATTAAGGTCTTTATTTTAATTTTTATTTTTAAAAATTAAGAAATTTTAAAAAAATTGGCATAAAAGAAATGTTTCATTTAAAAATGCAACAACATCTGTTGAATTTTTATATGATTAACCTGTTTAAAAACATAAATTTAGCTGAATTAAGTTGTTATTTTTAATATTTCTTTAAAAAATTTAAGCAATTATTATAAAAATTGGAATAAATAGTAAACTAAACTATGTTTTGTTGTTAAATATATTAAATTATGACTAACAATGTTCAAAAACATAAACTTAGCCGAACATAAAATTTTTCTTTTTAAAAATTAAGAAATTTTAAAAAAATTGGCATAAAAGAAATGTTTCATTTAAAAATGCAACAACATCTGTTGAATTTTTATATGATTAACATGTTTAAAAACATAAATTTAGCTGAATAAGTTGTTATTTTTAACATTTCTTGATAAAATTTAAGCAATTTTTATCAAAATTGGAATAAAAAAGTAAAATAAATTATGTTTTGTTGTTAAATATGTTAAATTATGACTAATAATGTTGAAAAACATAATCGTAGCCAATTAAGGTCTTTATTTTAATTTTTCTTTTTAAAAATTAAGAAATTTAAAAAAAATTGGCATAAAAAAATGTTACATTTAAAAATGCAACAATATCTGTTGAATTTTTATATGATTAACATGTTTAAAAACATAAATTTATTTGAATTAAGTTGTTATTTTACTTTATAAAAATGAAGCAATTTTTAAAAATTGGCATAAAAAAGTCAAAAATCATGTTTTGAAAATTTTAATTTAGCTGAATTTAGTTGTTATTTTAAATTTTTCTTTATAAAAATTAAGAAAATGTTAAAAAAATTGGCATAAAAAATTATGTTTATTTGTTGAATTATATCTTAAATTATTACTAACATGTTAAGAAACATAAATTTAGCTGAATAAGTTGTTATTTTAATATTTCTTTATAAAATTTAAGCAATTTTTATAAAAATTGGAATAAAAGAGTAAAATAAATTATGTTTTGTTGTTAAATATGTTAAATTGTGACTAACAATGCTGAAAAACATAATCTAAGCCGAACTAAGGTCTTTATTTTAATTTTTTTTTTTAAGAATTAAGAAATTTTAAAAAAATTGGCATAAAAAAATGTTTCATTTAAAAATGCAACAATATCTGTTGAATTTTTATATGATTAACATGTTTAAAAACATAAATTTAGCTGAATAAGTTGTTATTTTTAATATTTCTTCATAAAATTTAAGCAATTATTATAAAAATTGGAATAAAAAAGTAAAATAAATTATGTTTTGTTGTTAAATATGTTAAATTATGACTAATAATGTTGAAAAACATAATCTTAGCCAATTAAGGTCTTTATTTTAATTTTTCTTTTTAAAAATTAAGAAATTTAAAAAAAATTGGCATAAAAAAATGTTTCATTTAAAAATGCAACAATATCTGTTGAATTTTTATATGATTAACATGTTTAAAAACATAAATTTAGCTGAATAAGTTGTTATTTTTAATATTTCTTCATAAAATTTAAGCAATTTTTATAAAAATTGGAATAAAAAAGTAAAATAAATTATGTTTTGTTGTTAAATATGTTAAATTATGACTAATAATGTTGAAAAACATAATCTTAGCCAATTAAGGTCTTTGTTTTAATTTTTCTTTTTAAAAATTAAGAAATTTAAAAAAAATTGGCATAAAAAAATTTTTTATTTAAAAATGCAACAATATATGTTGAATTTTTATATGATTAATATGTATAAAAACATAAATTTAGCTGAATAAGTTGTTATTTTTAATATTTCTTCATAAAATTTAAGCAATTTTTATAAAAATAAAAATAAAAAAGTAAAATAAATTATGTTTTGTTGTTAAATATGTTAAATTATGACTAACAATGTTGAAAAACATAATCTTAGCCGAATTAAGGTCTTTATTTTAATTTTTATTTTTAAGAATAAATAAATTTTCAAAAAATTGGCATAAAAAATGTTACATTTAAAAATGCAACAGGATCTGTTGAATTTTTATATGATTAACATGTTTAACAACATAAATTAAGTTGTTATTTTACTTTATAAAAATGAAGCAATTTTTAAAAATTGGCATAAAGAAGTCAAAAGTCATGTTTTGAAAATTTTAATTTAGCTGAATTTAGGTGTTCTTTTTTGTTAGAAAAATAAGCGTAAAAAAGTCAACTAATTTAGTTAATTGAATTATATTATATGTTAAATTATAATTAAAATGTTTAGAACCATAAATTTAGCTGAATTAGGGAGTTATTTTTAATTTTTCATTTAAAAAATTAAAAAATTTCAAAAAAATTTGCATAAAAAAGTCAACTTAATTATGTTTCATTTAAAAAAGGCAAGAATATCTGTTGAATTTTTATATTATACATGTTAAGAAACAAAAATTTAGCTAAATAAGTTTTTATTTTTAATATTTCTTTATAAAATTTAAGCAATTTTTATAAAAATTGGAATAAAAAAGTAAAATAAATTATGTTTTGTTGTTAAATATGTTAAATTATGACTAACAATGTTGACAAACATAATCTTAGCCGAATTAAGGTCTTTATTTTAATTTTTATTTTTAAGAATTAAGAAATCTTAAAAAAATTGGCATAAAAAAATGTTTCATTTAAAAATGCAACATGATCTGTTGCATTTTTATATCATTAACCTGTTTAAAAACATAAATTTAGCTGAATTAAGTTGTTATTTTTAATATTTCTTTAAAAAATTTAAGCAATTTTTATAAAAATTGGAATAAATAGTAAACTAAATTATGTTTTGTTGTTAAATATATTAAATTATGACTAACAATGTTTAAAAACATAATCTAAGCCGAACATAAAATTTTTCTTTTTAAAAATTAAGAAATTTAAAAAAAAATTGGCATAAAAAAAATGTTTCATTTAAAAATGCAACAACATCTGTTGAATTTTTATATGATTAACATGTTTAAAAACATAAATTTAGGTGAATAAGTTGTTATTTTAATATTTCTTTATAAAATTTAAGCAATTTTTATAAAAATTGGAATAAAAGAGTAAAATAAATTATGTTTTGTTGTTAAATATGTTAAATTATGACTAACAATGTTGAAAAACATAATCTAAGCCGAATTAAGGTCTTTATTTTGATTTTTATTTTTAAGAATTAAAAATTTTTAAAAAAATTGGCATAAAAAAATGTTTCATTTAAAAATGCAAGAATATCTGTTGAATTTTTATATGATTAACATGTTTAAAAACATAAATTTAGCTGAATAAGTTGTTATTTTTAATATTTCTTCATAAAATTTAAGCAATTATTATAAAAATTGGAATAAAAAAGTAAAATAAATTATGTTTTGTTGTTAAATATGTTAAATTATGACTAATAATGTTGAAAAACATAATCTTAGCCAATTAAGGTCTTTATTTTAATTTTTCTTTTTAAAAATTAAGAAATTTAAAAAAAATTGGCATAAAAAAATTTTTCATTTAAAAATGCAACAATATATGTTGAATTTTTATATGATTAATATGTATAAAAACATAAATTTAGCTGAATAAGTTGTTATTTTTAATATTTCTTCATAAAATTTAAGCAATTTTTATAAAAATTAAAATAAAAAAGTAAAATAAATTATGTTTTGTTGTTAAATATGTTAAATTATGACTAACAATGTTGAAAAATATAATCTTAGCCGAATTAAGGTCTTTATTTTAATTTTTATTTTTAATAATTAATAAATTTTAAAAAAATTAGCATAAAAAATGTTACATTTAAAAATGCAACAGGATCTGTTGAATTTTTATATGATTAACATGTTTAACAACATAAATTTAGCTGTATTAAGTTGTTATTTTACTTTATAAAAATGAAGCAATTTTTCAAAATTGGCATAAAAAGTCAAAAGTCATGTTTAGAAACTTTAAATTTAGCTGAATTTAGGTGTTCTTTTTTGTTAGAAAAATAAGCGTAAAAAAGTAGACTAATTAAGTGAATTGAATTATATTATATGTTAAATTATGATTAAAATGTTTAGAACCATAAATTTAGCTGAATTAGGGAGTTATTTTTAATTTCTCATTTAAAAAATTAAAAAATTTCAAAAAAATTTGCATAAAAAAGTCAACTAATTATGTTTCATTTAAAAATGCATGAATATCTGTTGAATTTTTATATTATTAACATGTTAAGAAACATAAATTTAGCTAAATAGTTGTTATTTTAATATTCCTTTATAAAATTTAAGCAATTTTTATAAAAATTGGAATAAAAAAGTAAAATAAATTATGTTTTGTTGTTAAATATGTTAAATTATGACTAACAATGTTGAAACACATAATCTTAGCCGAATTAAGGTCTTTATTTTAATTTTTATTTTTAAGAATTAAGAAATTTTAAAAAAATTGGCATAAAAAAATGTTTCATTTAAAAATGCAACAGGATCTGTTGCATTTTTATATGATTAACATGTTTAAAAACATAAATTTAGCTGAATTAAGTTGTTATTTTACTTTATAAAAATGAAGCAATTTTTCAAAATTGGCATAAAAAGTCAAAAGTCATGTTTAGAAACTTTAAATTTAGCTGAATTTAGGTGTTCTTTTTTGTTAGAAAAATAAGCGTAAAAAAGTCGACTAATTAAGTGAATTGAATTATATTATATGTTAAATTATGATTAAAATGTTTAGAACCATAAATTTAGCTGAATTAGGGTGTTATTTTTAATTTTTTATTTAAAAATTAAGAAATTTCAAGAAAATTGGCATAAAAAAGTCAACTTAATTATGTTTCATTTAAAAATGCAACAATATCTGTTGAATTTTTATATGATTAACATGGTTAGAAACATAAATTTAGCTGAATAAGTTGTTATTTTTAATATTTCTTCATAAAATTTAAGCAATTTTTATAAAAATTGGAATAAAAAAGTAAAATAAATTATGTTTTGTTGTTAAATATGTTAAATTATGACTAACAATGTTGAAAAACATAATCTTAGTCAATTAAGGTCTTTATTTTAATTTTTCTTTTTAAAAATTAATAAATTTTAAAAAAATTGGCATAAAAAAATGTTTCATTTAAAAATGAAACAATATCTGTTGAATTTTTATATGATTAACATGTTAAGAAACATAAATTTAGCTGAATAATTTGTTATTTTTAATATTTCTTTAAAAAATTTAAGCAATTTTTATAAAAATTGGAATAAAAAGTAAACTAAATTATGTTTTGTTGTTAAACATGTTAAATTATGACCAACAATGTTTAAAAACATAAACTTAGCCGAATATAAAATTTTGCATTTTTTGCATTTTTATATGATTAACCTGTTTAAAAACATAAATTTAGCTGAATTAATTTGTTATTTTTAATATTTCTTTAAAAAATTTAAGCAATTTTTATAAAAATTGGAATAAAAAGTAAACTAAATTATGTTTTGTTGTTAAATATGTTAAATTATGACTAACAATGTTTAAAAACATAAACTTAGCCGAACATAAAATTTTTCTTTTTAAAAATTAAGAAATTTTAAAAAAATTGGCATAAAAAAATGTTTCATTTAAAAATGCAACAATATCTGTTGAATTTTTATATGATTAACATGTTTAAAAACATAAATTTAGCTGAATAAGTTGTTATTTTTAATATTTTTTCATAAAATTTAAGCAATTTTTATAAAAATTGGAATAAAAAAGTAAAATAAATTATGTTTTGTTGTTAAATATGTTAAATTATGACTAATAATGTTGAAAAACATAATCTTAGCCAATTAAGGTCTTTATTTTAATTTTTCTTTTTAAAAATTAAGAAATTTAAAAAAAATTGGCATAAAAAAATGTTTCATTTAAAAATGCAACAATATCTGTTGAATTTTTATATGATTAACATGTTTAAAAACATAAATTTAGCTGAATAAGTTGTTATTTTTAATATTTCTTCATAAAATTTAAGCAATTTTTATAAAAATTGGAATAAAAAAGTAAAATAAATTATGTTTTGTTGTTCAATATGTTAAATTATGACTAACAATGTTGAAAAACATAATCTTAGCCGAATTAAGGTCTTTATTTTAATTTTTATTTTTAAGAATTAATAAATTTTAAAAAAATTGGCATAAAAAAATGTTACATTTAAAAATGCAACAGGATCTGATGAATTTTTATATGATTAACATGTTTAAAAACATAAATTTATTTGAATTAAGTTGTTATTTTACTTTATAAAAATGAAGCAATTTTTAAAAATTGGCATAAAAAAGTCAAAAGTCATGTTTTGAAAATTTTAATTTAGCTGAATTTAGTTGTTATTTTAAATTTTTCTTTATAAAAATTAAGAAAATGTTAAAAAAATTGGCATAAAAAATTATGTTTATTTGTTGAATTATATCTTAAATTATTACTAACATGTTAAGAAACATAAATTTAGCTGAATAAGTTGTTATTTTAATATTTCTTTATAAAATTTAAGCAATTTTTATAAAAATTGGAATAAAAGAGTAAAATAAATTATGTTTTGTTGTTAAATATGTTTAATTATGACTAACAATGTTGAAAAACATAATCTAAGCCGAATTAAGGTCTTTATTTTAATTTTTATTTTTAAGAATTAAGAAATTTTAAAAAAATTGGCATAAAAAAATTTTTCATTTAAAAATGCAACAATAAAAAAATAGGAAAATAAAAAAAAAGAAAAAAAGAAAAAAACGAAAAAAAAGGAAAACCGAAAAAGAGAAAAAAAAAGAAAAAAAGAAATAAAAGAAAAAAGAGTAAAAAAGACAAAAATAAAAAAAGAAATAAAAATAAAATATAAAAAACATAAAAAAAGAAAAGAAAGAAAAAAAGAAAAATAAAAGAAAAAAAGAAATAAAAAGCAAAAATAAAAAAAAGAAATAAAAAAAAAAGAAAAATAAAAAAGAAAAATAAAAAAAGGAAAAAAAATAAAAAACAGAATAAAAGAAAGAAAAGAAAAAAATAAAAAACAGAATAAAAGAAAAAATGAAAAAACACAAAAAAAGAAAAAAAAAAAAAAATAGAAAAAAGAAAAAAAAGAAAAACAATAAAAAATAAAAAAACGAAAAAAGAAGAAAAAAAATAAGAAAAACAGAAAAAGAAATAAAAGCAAAAAAGAAATAAAAAACAGAAAAAATAAAAAAAAAAATAATAAAAAAAAAAACAAAAGAAAAAAAGAAATAAAAAACAGAAAAAAATAAAAAAAATAATTAAAAGAAAAAAATAAAAAACAGAAAAAAATAAAAAAACGAAAAACAAGAAAAAAAAAGAAAAAAACAGAAAAAAAGAAAAATAAAAAAAAGAAAAAGAAAAAAGAAAACACAGAAAAAAAGAAATAAAAGTAAAATAAAAAAAAGATAAAAAGAAAAAAAGCAATAAAAAAAAAAAAAAAAACGAAATAAAGAACAGAAAACAATAAAAAAAATAAAAAAGCAACAACAAAAAGAAAAAAAAAGAAAAAATAAAAAACAGAAAAAAAGAAAAAACCGAAAAAAAGAAAAAAAAAAGAAACAAAAAACAAAAAAAAAGAAAAAAAAAATTTTCAGATATAATTCAACAAATAAACATAATTTTTTATGCCAATTTTTTTAACATTTTCTTAATTTTTATAAAAAAATAGTTAAAGTAACAACTAAATTCAGCTAAATTCAAAGTTTCAAAACATGACTTTTGACTTTTTTATGCCAATTTTAAAAATTGCTCCATTTTTATAAAGTAAAATAACAACTTAAATCAGCTTAATTTATGTTTTTAAACATGTTAATAATATAAAAATTCAACAGATATTGTTGCATTTTTAAATGAAATATTTTTTTATGCCAATTTTTTTTAAACTTCTTAAAAAAAGAAAAATAAGACCTTAATTCGGCTAAGTGTATGTTTTTTAACATTGTTAGTCATAATTTAACATATTTAACAACAAAACATAATTTAGTTTACTTTTTTGTTCCAATTTTTATAAAAATTGCTTAAATTTTATAAAGAAATATTAAAAATAACAACTTATTCAGCTAAATTTATGTTTCTGAACTGTTAATCATATAAAAATTCAACTGATATTGTTGTATTTTTAAATGAAACATAATTTAGTTGAATTTTTTATGCTAATTTTTTTGAAATTTCTTAATTTTTAAAAAGAAAAAGAAAAATAACACCCTAATTCAGCTAAATTTATGTTTATAAACATGTTAATCATAATTTAACATATAATATAATTCAATTCACTAAATTAGTTGACTTTTTTACGCTTATTTTTTTAACAAAAAAGAACAACTAAATTCAACTAAATTAAAGGTTTCTAAACATGACTTTTGACTTTTTGATGCCAATTTTTAAAAATTTCTTCATTTTTATAAAGTAATATTAAAAAAATATAAATAAAAAAACGTTTTTTAAAAATACTTTCCCTTAAAGAAATATACAACTAAAAAGTAATAAACAAGCAAATATTACCACACAATGTACTTTCCCGTTGAGTTTGAGCCACTGTCAGCAATAGTAAGGGTAATAAGACATCCTTATAATGGCCTTAATTCTGATTAAGTTGTTATTTTAAATTTAAGTTGTTAACAAATTGGCATAAAAAATTATGTTTATTTCTTCAATTATATAAAATTATGATTTACATGTTTAGAAACATAAATTTAGTTGAATTAGAGTGTTATTTTTAATTTTTCTTTTTAAAAATTAAGAAATTTTAAAAAATTTTCATAAAAAAATGTTTCATTTAAAAATGAACCAATATCTGTTGAATTTTTATATGATTAACATGTTAAGAAACATAAATTTAGCTGAATAATTTGTTATTTTTAATATTTCTTTAAAAAATTTAAGCAATTTTTATAAAAATTGGAATAAAAAGTAAACTAAATTATGTTTTGTTGTTAAATATGTTAAATTATGCTAACAATGTTTAAAAACATAAGCTTAGCCGAATATAAAATTTTTCTTTTTAAAAATTAAGAAATTTTTAAAAAAAATTGGCATAAAAAATGTTTCATTTAAAAATTCAACAATATCTGTTGAATTCGTAAAAAAGTAAACTAAATGTTTTGTTGTTAAATATGTTAAATTATGACTAACAATGTTGAAAAACATAAACTTAGCCGAATTAAGGTCTAATTTTTAATTTTTCTTTTTAAAAATTACGAAATTTTAAAAAAATTGGCATAAAAAATGTTTCATTAAAAAAAAGAAAAAAATAAAAAAACGAAAAAAAAGGAAAACCGAAAAAGAGAAAAAAAAAGAAAAAAAGAAATAAAAGAAAAAAGAGTAAAAAAGACAAAAATCAAAAAAGAAATAAAAATAAAATATAAAAAACATAAAAAAAGAAAAGAAAGAAAAAAAGAAAAATAAAAGAAAAAAAGAAATAAAAAGCAAAAATAAAAAAAAGAAATAAAAAAAAAAGAAAAAAAGAAAAATAAAAAAGAAAAATAAAAAAAGGAAAAAAAATAAAAAACAGAAAAAAAGAAAGAAAAGAAAAAAATAAAAAACAGAAAAAAAACAGAATAAAAGAAAAAATGAAAAAACACAAAAAAAGGAAAAAAAAAAATAAATAGAAAAAAGAAAAACAAAAAAAACAATAAAAAATAAAAAAACGAAAAAAGAAGAAAAAAAATAAGAAAAACAGAAAAAGAAATAAAAGAAAAAAAGAAATAAAAAACAGAAAAAATAAAAAAAAAATTATAAAAAAAAAACAAAAGAAAAAAAGAAATAAAAAACAGAAAAAAAGAAAAAAAAAATTAAAAGAAAAAAATAAAAAACAGAAAAAAATAAAAAAACGAAAAACAAGAAAAAAAAAGAAAAAAACAGAAAAAAAGAAAAATAAAAAAAAGAAAAAGAAAAAAGAAAACACAGAAAAAAAGAAATAAAAGTAAAATAAAAAAAAGATAAAAAGAAAAAAAGCAATAAAAAAAAAAAAAAAAAAAAACGAAATAAAGAACAGAAAACAATAAAAAAAATAAAAAAGCAACAACAAAAAGAAAAAAAAGAAAAAATAAAAAACAGAAAAAAAGAAAAAAAAAAGAAACAAAAAACAAAAAAAAAGAAAAAAAAAAAGAAAAAAAAAATTTTCAGATATAATTCAACAAATAAACATAATTTTTTATGCCAATTTTTTTAACATTTTCTTAATTTTTATAAAAAAATATTTAAAGTAACAACTAAATTCAGCTAAATTCAAAGTTTCAAAACATGACTTTTGACTTTTTTATGCCAATTTTAAAAATTGCTCCATTTTTATAAAGTAAAATAACAACTTAAATCAGCTTAATTTATGTTTTTAAACATGTTAATAATATAAAAATTCAACAGATATTGTTGCATTTTTAAATGAAATATTTTTTTATGCCAATTTTTTTTAAACTTCTTAAAAAAAGAAAAATAAGACCTTAATTCGGCTAAGTGTATGTTTTTTAACATTGTTAGTCATAACTTAACATATTTAACAACAAAACATAATTTAGTTTACTTTTTTATTCCAATTTTTATAAAAATTGCTTAAATTTTATAAAGAAATATTAAAAATAACAACTTATTCAGCTAAATTTATGTTTCTGAACTGTTAATCATATAAAAATTCAACTGATATTGTTGTATTTTTAAATGAAACATAATTTAGTTGAATTTTTTATGCTAATTTTTTTGAAATTTCTTAATTTTTAAAAAGAAAAAGAAAAATAACACCCTAATTCAGCTAAATTTATGTTTATAAACATGTTAATCATAATTTAACATATAATATAATTCAATTAACTAAATTAGTTGACTTTTTTACGCTTATTTTTTTAACAAAAAAGAACAACTAAATTCAACTAAATTAAAGGTTTCTAAACATGACTTTTGACTTTTTGATGCCAATTTTTAAAAATTTCTTCATTTTTATAAAGTAATATTAAAAAAATATAAATAAAAAAACGTTTTTTAAAAATACTTTCCCTTAAAGAAATATACAACTAAAAAGTAATAAACAAGCAAATATTACCACACAATGTACTTTCCCGTTGAGTTTGAGCCACTGTCAGCAATAGTAAGGGTAATAAGACATCCTTATAATGGCCTTAATTCTGATTAAGTTGTTATTTTAAATTTAAGTTGTTAACAAATTGGCATAAAAAATTATGTTTATTTCTTCAATTATATAAAATTATGATTTACATGTTTAGAAACATAAATTTAGTTGAATTAGAGTGTTATTTTTAATTTTTCTTTTTAAAAATTAAGAAATTTTAAAAAATTTTCATAAAAAAATGTTTCATTTAAAAATGAACCAATATCTGTTGAATTTTTATATGATTAACATGTTAAGAAACATAAATTTAGCTGAATAATTTGTTATTTTTAATATTTCTTTAAAAAATTTAAGCAATTTTTATAAAAATTGGAATAAAAAGTAAACTAAATTATGTTTTGTTGTTAAATATGTTAAATTATGACCAACAATGTTTAAAAACATAAGCTTAGCCGAATATAAAATTTTTCTTTTTAAAAATTAAGAAATTTTTAAAAAAAATTGGCATAAAAAATGTTTCATTTAAAAATTCAACAATATCTGTTGAATTCGTAAAAAAGTAAACTAAATGTTTTGTTGTTAAATATGTTAAATTATGACTAACAATGTTGAAAAACATAAACTTAGCCGAATTAAGGTCTAATTTTTAATTTTTCTTTTTAAAAATTAAGAAATTTTAAAAAAATTGGCATAAAAAATGTTTCATTTAAAAATACAACAATATCTGTTGAATTCGTAAAAAAGTAAACTAAATTATGTTTTGTTGTTAAATATGTTAAATTATGATTAACAATGTTGAAAAACATAAACTTAGCCGAATTAAGGTCTTTATTTTAATTTTTATTTTTAAGAATTAAGAAATTTTAAAAAAATTGGCATAAAAAAATGTTTCATTTAAAAATGCAACAGGATCTGTTGCATTTTTATATGATTAACATGTTTAAAAACATAAATTTAGCTGAATTAAGTTGTTATTTTACTTTATAAAAATGAACCAATTTTTTGTTGTTGTTTTACTTTATAAAAATGAACCAATTTTTTGTTGTATTTTAAAATTGGCATAAAAAGTCAAAAGTCATGTTTAGAAACTTTAAATTTAGCTGAATTTAGGTGTTCTTTTTTGTTAGAAAAATAAGTGAATTGAATTATATTATATGTTAAATTGCATTTTTTGCATTTTTATATGATTAACCTGTTTAAAAACATAAATTTAGCTGAATTAATTTGTTATTTTTAATATTTCTTTAAAAAATTTAAGCAATTTTTATAAAAATTGGAATAAAAAGTAAACTAAATTATGTTTTGTTGTTAAATATGTTAAATTATGACTAACAATGTTTAAAAACATAAACTTAGCCGAACATAAAATTTTTCTTTTTAAAAATTAAGAAATTTTAAAAAAATTGGCATAAAAAAATGTTTCATTTAAAAATGCAACAATATCTGTTGAATTTTTATATGATTAACATGTTTAAAAACATAAATTTAGCTGAATAAGTTGTTATTTTTAATATTTTTTCATAAAATTTAAGCAATTTTTATAAAAATTGGAATAAAAAAGTAAAATAAATTATGTTTTGTTGTTAAATATGTTAAATTATGACTAATAATGTTTAAAAACATAATCTTAGCCAATTAAGGTCTTTATTTTAATTTTTCTTTTTAAAAATTAAGAAATTTTAAAAAAATTGGCATAAAAAATGTTTCATTTAAAAATACAACAATATCTGTTGAATTCGTAAAAAAGTAAACTAAATTATGTTTTGTTGTTAAATATGTTAAATTATGACTAACAATGTTGAAAAACATAAACTTAGCCGAATTAAGGTCTTTATTTTAATTTTTATTTTTAAGAATTAAGAAATTTTAAAAAAATTGGCATAAAAAAATGTTTCATTTAAAAATGCAACAGGATCTGTTGCATTTTTATATGATTAATATGTTTAAAAACATAAATTTAGCTGAATTAAGTTGTTATTTTACTTTATAAAAATGAAGCAATTTTTAAAAATTGGTATAAAAAGTCAAAAGTCATGTTTAGAAACTTTAAATTTAGCTGAATTTAGGTGTTCTTTTTTGTTAGAAAAATAAGCGTAAAAAAGTCGACTAATTTAGTGAATTGAATTATATTATATGTTAAATTATGATTAAAATGTTTAGAACCATAAATTTAGCTGAATTAGGGTGTTATTTTTAATTTTTTATTTAAAAATTAAGAAATTTCAAGAAAATTGGCATAAAAAAGTCAACTTAATTATGTTTCATTTAAAAATGCAACAATATCTGTTGAATTTTTATATGATTAACATGGTTAGAAACATAAATTTAGCTGAATAAGTTGTTATTTTTAATATTTCTTCATAAAATTTAAGCAATTTTTATAAAAATTGGAATAAAAAAGTAAAATAAATTATGTTTTGTTGTTAAATATGTTAAATTATGACTAACAATGTTGCAAAACATAATCTTAGCCAATTAAGGTCTTTATTTTAATTTTTCTTTTTAAAAATTAATAAATTTTAAAAAAATTGGCATAAAAAAATGTTTCATTTAAAATTGAAACAATATCTGTTGAATTTTTATATGATTAACATGTTAAGAAACATAAATTTAGCTGAATAATTTGTTATTTTTAATATTTCTTTAAAAAATTTAAGCAATTTTTATAAAAATTGGAATAAAAAAGTAAAATAAATTATGTTTTGTTGTTAAATATGTTAAATTATGACTAATAATGTTGAAAAACATAATCTTAGCCAATTAAGGTCTTTATTTTAATTTTTCATTTTAAAAATTAAGAAATTTTAAAAAAATTGGCATAAAAAAATGTTTCATTTAAAAATGCAACAATATCTGTTGAATTTTTATATGATTAACATGTTTAAAAACATAAATTTAGCTGAATAAGTTGTTATTTTTAATATTTTTTCATAAAATTTAAGCAATTTTTATAAAAATTGGAATAAAAAAGTAAAATAAATTATGTTTTGTTGTTAAATATGTTAAATTATGACTAACAATGTTGAAAAACATAATCTTAGCCGAATTAAGGTCTTTATTTTAATTTTTATTTTTAAGAATTAATAAATTTTAAAAAAATTGGCATAAAAAAATGTTACATTTAAAAATGCAACAGGATCTGTTGAATTTTTATATGATTAACATGTTTAAAAACATAAATTTATTTGAATTAAGTTGTTATTTTACTTTATAAAAATAAAGCAATTTTTAAAAATTGGCATAAAAAAGTCAAAAGTCATGTTTTGAATATTTTAATTTAGCTGAATTTAGTTGTTATTTTAAATTTTTCTTTATAAAAATTAAGAAAATGTTAAAAAAATTGGCATAAAAAATTATGTTTATTTGTTGAATTATATCTTAAATTATTACTAACATGTTAAGAAACATAAATTTAGCTGAATAAGTTGTTATTTTAATATTTCTTCATAAAATTTAAGCAATTTTTATAAAAATTGGAATAAAAAGTAAACTAAATTATGTTTTGTTGTTAAATATGTTAAATTATGACTAACAATGTTTAAAAACATAAACTTAGCCGAACATAAAATTTTTCTTTTTAAAAATTAAGAAATTTTAAAAAAATTGGCATAAAAAAATGTTTCATTTAAAAATGCAACAATATCTGTTGAATTTTTATATGATTAACATGTTTAAAAACATAAATTTAGCTGAATAAGTTGTTATTTTTAATATTTTTTCATAAAATTTAAGCAATTTTTATAAAAATTGGAATAAAAAAGTAAAATAAATTATGTTTTGTTGTTAAATATGTTAAATTATGACTAATAATGTTTAAAAACATAATCTTAGCCAATTAAGGTCTTTATTTTAATTTTTCTTTTTAAAAATTAAGAAATTTTAAAAAAATTGGCATAAAAAATGTTTCATTTAAAAATACAACAATATCTGTTGAATTCATAAAAAAGTAAACTAAATTATGTTTTGTTGTTAAATATGTTAAATTATGACTAACAATGTTGAAAAACATAAACTTAGCCAATTAAGGTCTTTATTTTAATTTTTCATTTTAAAAATTAAGAAATTTTAAAAAAATTGGCATAAAAAAATGTTTCATTTAAAAATGCAACAATATCTGTTGAATTTTTATATGATTAACATGTTTAAAAACATAAATTTAGCTGAATAAGTTGTTATTTTTAATATTTCTTCATAAAATTTAAGCAATTTTTATAAAAATTGGAATAAAAAAGTAAAATAAATTATGTTTTGTTGTTAAATATGTTAAATTATGACTAACAATGTTGCAAAACATAATCTTAGCCAATTAAGGTCTTTATTTTAATATTTATTTTTAAGAATTAAGAAATTTTAAAAAATTGGCATAAAAAAATTTTTCATTTAAAAATGCAACAATAAAAAAATAGGAAAATAAAAAAAAAGAAAAAAATAAAAAAACGAAAAAAAAGGAAAACCGAAAAAGAGAAAAAAAAAGAAAAAAAGAAATAAAAGAAAAAAGAGTAAAAAAGACAAAAATAAAAAAAATAAAAAAAGAAATAAAAATAAAATATAAAAAACATAAAAAAAGAAAAGAAAGAAAAAAAGAAAAATAAAAGAAAAAAAGAAATAAAAAGCAAAAATAAAAAAAAGAAATAAAAAAAAAAGAAAAAAAGAAAAATAAAAAAGAAAAATTAAAAAAGGAAAAAAAATAAAAAACAGAAAAAAAGAAAGAAAAGAAAAAAATAAAAAACAGAAAAAAAAACAGAATAAAAGAAAAAATGAAAAAACACAAAAAAAGAAAAAAAAAATAAATAGAAAAAGAAAAAAAAGAAAAACAATAAAAAAAGAAAACAAAAAAAAAATACAAAAAAAAGAAAAAACAGAATAACAAAAAAAAATAAAAAGAAAAAATAAAAAACAGAAAAACAGAAAGAAAAAAAAATAAAAAACGAAAAATAAAAAAATAAAAAAACGAAAAAAAAAGAAAAAAAATAAGAAAAACAGAAAAAGAAATAAAAGAAAAAAAGAAATAAAAAACAGAAAAAATAAGAAAAAAATTATAAAAAAAAACAAAAGAAAAAAAGAAATAAAAAACAGAAAAAAATAAAAAAAAAAAAAAAAGAAAAAAATAAAAAACAGAAAAAAATAAAAAAACGAAAAACAAGAAAAAAAAAGAAAAAAACAGAAAAAAAGAAAAATAATAAAAAGAAAAAGAAAAAAGAAAACACAGAAAAAAAGAAATAAAAGTAAAATAAAAAAAAGATAAAAAGAAAAAAAGCAATAAAAAACAAAAAAAAAAAAACGCAATAAAGAACAGAAAACAATAAAAAAAATAAAAAAGCAACAACAAAAAGAAAAAAAAAGAAAAAATAAAAAACAGAAAAAAAGAAAAAACAGAAAAAAAGAAAAAAACAAAAAAGAAAAAAAAAGAAAAAAAAAATTTTCAGATATAATTCAACAAATAAACATAATTTTTTATGCCAATTTTTTTAACATTTTCTTAATTTTTATAAAAAAATATTTAAAGTAACAACTAAATTCAGCTAAATTCAAAGTTTCAAAACATGACTTTTGACTTTTTTATGCCAATTTTTAAAAATTGCTCCATTTTTATAAAGTAAAATAACAACTTAAATCAGCTTAATTTATGTTTTTAAACATGTTAATAATATAAAAATTCAACAGATATTGTTGCATTTTTAAATGAAATATTTTTTTATGCCAATTTTTTTTAAACTTCTTAAAAAAAGAAAAATAAGACCTTAATTCGGCTAAGTGTATGTTTTTTAACATTGTTAGTCATAACTTAACATATTTAACAACAAAACATAATTTAGTTTACTTTTTTATTCCAATTTTTATAAAAAGTAATATTAAGTAATATTAAAATGCAACAATAAAAATATAGGAAAATAAAAAAAAAGAAAAAAATAAAAAAACGAAAAAAAAGGAAAACCGAAAAAGAGCAAAAAAAAAGAAAAAAAGAAATAAAAGAAAAAAGAGTAAAAAAGACAAAAATAAAAAAAATAAAAAAAGAAATAAAAATAAAATATAAAAAACATAAAAAAAGAAAAGAAAGAAAAAAAGAAAAATAAAAGAAAAAAAGAAATAAAAAGCAAAAATAAAAAAAAGAAATAAAAAAAAAAGAAAAAAAGAAAAATAAAAAAGAAAAATAAAAAAAGGAAAAAAAATAAAAAACAGAAAAAAAGAAAGAAAAGAAAAAAATAAAAAACAGAATAAAAGAAAAAATGAAAAAACACAAAAAAAAAAAAAAAAAAAAATAAATAGAAAAAGAAAAAAAAGAAAAACAATAAAAAAGAAAACAAAAAAAAATACAAAAAAAAAGAAAAAACAGAATAACAAAAAAAAATAAAAAGAAAAAATAAAAAACAGAAAAACAGAAAGAAAAAAAAAGAAAAAAAGAAAAATAAAAAAATAAAAAAACGAAAAAAAAAGAAAAAAAATAAGAAAAACAGAAAAAGAAATAAAAGAAAAAAAGAAATAAAAAACAGAAAAAATAAAAAAAAAATTATAAAAAAAAAACAAAAGAAAAAAAGAAATAAAAAACAGAAAAAAATAAAAAAAAAAATAAAAAGAAAAAATAAAAAACAGAAAAAAATAAAAAAACGAAAAACAAGAAAAAAAAAGAAAAAAATAGAAAAAAAGAAAAATAAAAAAAAGAAAAAGAAAACACAGAAAAAAAGAAATAAAAGTAAAATAAAAAAAAAATAAAAAGCAAAAAAGCAATAAAAAACAAAAAAAAAAAAACGAAATAAAGAACAGAAAACAATAAAAAAATTAAAAAAGCCACAAAAAGAAAAAAACCACAAAAAGAAAAAAAAAGAAAAAATAAAAAACAGAAAAAAAGAAAAAACAGAAAAAAAGGAAAAAAAGAAAAAGAAACAAAAAACAAAAAAAAAATTTTCAGATATAATTCAACAAATAAACATATTTTTTTATGCCAATTTTTTTAACATTTTCTTAATTTTTATAAAAAAATATTTAAAGTAACAACTAAATTCAGCTAAATTCAAAGTTTCAAAACATGACTTTTGACTTTTTTATGCCAATTTTTAAAAATTGCTCCATTTTTATAAAGTAAAATAACAACTTAAATCAGCTTAATTTATGTTTTTAAACATGGTAATAATATAAAAATTCAACAGATATTGTTGCATTTTTAAATGAAATATTTTTTTATGCCAATTTTTTTTAAACTTCTTAAAAAAAGAAAAATAAGACCTTAATTCGGCTAAGTGTATGTTTTTTAACATTGTTAGTCATAACTTAACATATTTAACAACAAAACATAATTTATTTTACTTTTTTATTCCAATTTTTATAAAAATTGCTTAAATTTTATAAAGAAATATTAAAAATAACAACTTATTCAGCTAAATTTATGTTTCTGAACATGTTAATCATATAAAAATTCAACTGATATTGTTGTATTTTTAAATGAAACATAATTTAGTTGAATTTTTTATGCTAATTTTTTTGAAATTTCTTAATTTTTAAAAAGAAAAAGAAAAATAACACCCTAATTCAGCTAAATTTATGTTTATAAACATGTTAATCATAATTTAACATATAATATAATTCAATTCACTAAATTAGTTGACTTTTTTACGCTTATTTTTTTAACAAAAAAGAACAACTAAATTCAACTAAATTAAAGGTTTCTAAACATGACTTTTGACTTTTTGATGCCAATTTTTAAAAATTTCTTCATTTTTATAAAGTAATATTAAAAAAATATAAATAAAAAAACGTTTTTTAAAAATACTTTCCCTTAAAGAAATATACAACTAAAAAGTAATAAACAAGCAAATATTACCACACAATGTACTTTCCCGTTGAGTTTGAGCCACTGTCAGCAATAGTAAGGGTAATAAGACATCCTTATAATGGCCTTAATTCTGATTAAGTTGTTATTTTAAATTTAAGTTGTTGACAAATTGGCATAAAAAATTATGTTTATTTCTTCAATTATATAAAATTATGATTTACATGTTTAGAAACATAAATTTAGTTGAATTAGAGTGTTATTTTTAATTTTTCTTTTTAAAAATTAAGAAATTTTAAAAAATTTTCATAAAAAAATGTTTCATTTAAAAATGAACCAATATCTGTTGAATTTTTATATGATTAACATGTTAAGAAACATAAATTTAGCTGAATAATTTGTTATTTTTAATATTTCTTTAAAAAATTTAAGCAATTTTTATAAAAATTGGAATAAAAAGTAAACTAAATTATGTTTTGTTGTTAAATATGTTAAATTATGCTAACAATGTTTAAAAACATAAGCTTAGCCGAATATAAAATTTTTCTTTTTAAAAATTAAGAAATTTTTAAAAAAAATTGGCATAAAAAAATGTTTCATTTAAAAATTCAACAATATCTGTTGAATTCGTAAAAAAGTAAACTAAATGTTTTGTTGTTAAATATGTTAAATTATGACTAACAATGTTGAAAAACATAAACTTAGCCGAATTAAGGTCTAATTTTTAATTTTTCTTTTTAAAAATTAAGAAATTTTAAAAAAATTGGCATAAAAAATGTTTGATTTAAAAATGCAACAATATCTGTTGAATTTTTATATTATTAACATGTTTAAAAACATAAATTAAGCTGAATTAAGTTGTTATTTTTCTTTTTTTCTAAACATAATTTTGTTGACTTTTTTATGCCAATTTATGTTTCCAAACATGTTAATCAAGAAATAAACATAATTTTTTATACCAATTTGTTAACAATTTAAATTTAAAATAACAACTTAATCAGAATTAAGGCCATTATAAGGATGTCTACTTACCCTTACTATTGCTGACAGTGGCTCAAACTCAACGGGAAAGTACATTGATGTGGTAATATTGGCTTGTTTATTACTTTTTAGTTGTATATTTCTTTAAGGGAAAGTATTTTTAAAAAACGTTTTTTTATTTATATTTTTTTAATATTACTTTATAAAAATGAAGAAATTTTTAAAAATTGGCATCAAAAACTCAAAAGTCATGTTTAGAAACCTTTAATTTAGTTGAATTTAGTTGTTCTTTTTTGTTAAAAAAATAAGCGTAAAAAATTCAACTAATTTAGTGAATTAAATTATATATGTTAAATTATGATTAACATGTTTATAAACATAAATTTAGCTGAATTAGGGTGTTATTTTTCTTTTTCTTTATAAAATTTAAGCAATTTTTATAAAAATTGAAATAAAAAAGTAAACTAAATTATGTTTTGTTGTGAAATATGTTAAATTATGACTAACAATGTTGAAAAACATAATCTTAGCCGAATTAAGGTCTTTATTTTAATTTTTATTTTTAAGAATTAATAAATTTTAAAAAAATTGGCATAAAAAATGTTAGATTTAAAAATGAAACAGTATCTGTTGAATTTTTATATTATTAACATGTTTAAAAACCTAAATTAAGCTGATTTAAGTTGTTATTTTACTTTATAAAAATGGAGCAATTTTTAAAAATTGTCATAAAAAAGTCAAAAGTCATGTTTTGAAACTTTGAATTTAGCTGAATTTAGTTGTTACTTTAAATATTTTTTTATAAAAATTAAGAAAATGTTAAAAAAATTGGCATAAAAAATTATGTTTATTTGTTGAATTATATCTGAAAATTTTTTTTTTCTTTTTTTTTGTTTTTTGTTTCTTTTTTTTTTTTTTTTTTCTGTTTTTTCTTTTTTTCTGTTTTTTATTTTTTCTTTTTTTTATTTTTTTTCTTTTTTCTTTTTTTTTCTTTTTGTTGTTGCTTTTTTATTTTTTTTATTTTTTTCTGTTCTTTATTTCGTTTTTTTTTTTGTTTTTTTTTTTTTTTGTTTTTTATTTCTTTTTATCTTTTTTTTCTTTTTTTCTGTGTTTTCTTTTTTCTTTTTTTTTCTTTTTCTTTTTTTTATTTTTCTTTTTTCTGTTTTTTTCTTTATTTTCTTGTTTTTCGTTTTTTTATTTTTTTCTGTTTTTTATTTTTTTCTTTTTATTTTTTTTTTATTTTTTCTCTTTTTTTATTTCTTTTTTTCTTTTGTTTTTTTTTTATAATTTTTTTTTTATTTTTTCTGTTTTTTATTTCTTTTTTTCTTTTATTTCTTTTTTTTGTTTTTCTTATTTTTTTTCTTTGTTTTTGGTTTTTTTATTTTTCTTTTTTTCTTTTTTTTTTCTTTCTGTTTTTCTGTTTTTTATTTTTTCTTTTTATTTTTTTTTGTTATTCTGTTTTTTCTTTTTTTTTTGTATTTTGTTTTTTTTTTCTTTTTTATTGTTTTTCTTTTTTTTCTTTTTTCTATTTATTTCTTTTTTTTTCTTTTTTTGTGTTTTTTCTTTTTTTCTTTTATTCTGTTTTTTTTTTCTGTTTTTTATTTTTTTCTTTTCTTTATTTTTTTCTGTTCTTTATTTTTTTTCCTTTTTTTATTTTTCTTTTTCTTTTTTTCTTTTTTTTTTATTTCTTTTTTTCTGTTTTTTATTTTTGCTTTTTATTTCTTTTTTTCTTTTTTTTTCTTTTATTTTTCTTTTTTTCTTTCTTTTCTTTTTTTTATGTTTTTTATATTTTCTTTTTATTTCTTTTTTTATTTTTTTTATTTTTGTCTTTTTTACTCTTTTTTCTTTTTTTTCTTTTATTTCTTTTTTTCTTTTTTTTTCTCTTTTTCGGTTTTCCTTTTTTTATATTTTTCTTTTTTTTTATTTTCCTATTTATTTTTCTGTTTTGTCTTTTTCCTTTTTTTTTTTCTTTTTTTTCTTTTTTTTTTCTAAACATAATTTAGTTGACCTTTTTATGCCAATTTATGTTTCCAAACATGTTAATCATAATTTAATATAATTCAAGTAATAAACGTAATATTTTTATGCCAATGTAAATTTAAAATAACAACTTAATTCAGCTAAATTTAAAGTTTGTAAACATGTTAGTCATAATTTAATATATTTAACAACAAAACATAATTTAGTTGACTTTTATGCAAATTTTTTAAAATTTCTTAATTTTTAAAAAGAAAAATTAAAAATAACACTCTAATTCAACTAAATTTATGTTCTAAACATGTAAATCATAATTTTATATAATTGAAGAAATAAACATAATTTTTTATGCCAATTTGTCAACAACTTAAATTTAAAATAACAACTTAATCAGAATTAAGGCCATTATAAAGATGTCTTATTACCCTTACTATTGCTGACAGTGGCTCAAACTCAACGTGAAAGTACATTGATGTGGTATTATTTGCTTGTTTATTACTTTTTAGAATATTTCTTTAAGGGAAAGTATTTTTAAAAAACGTTTTTTTATTTAATTTTTTTTAATATTACTTTATAAAAATGAAGAAAGTTTTAAAAATTGGCATCAAAAAGTCAAAAGTCATGTTTAGAAACCTTTAATTTAGTTGAATTTAGTTGTTCTTTTTTGTTAAAAAAATAAGCGTAAAAAAGTCAACTAATTTAGTGAATTGAATTATATTATATGTTAAATTATGATTAACATGTTTATAAACATAAATGAAGCTGAATTAAGGTGTTATTTTTAATTTTTCTTTTTGAAAATTAAGAAATTTCAAAAAAATTTGCATAAAAAATGTTTCATTTAAAAATACAACAATATCTGTTGAATTCGTAAAAAAGTAAACTAAATTATGTTTTGTTGTTAAATATATTAAATTATGACTAACAATGTTGAAAAACATAAACTTAGCGGAATTAAGGTCTAATTTTTAATTTTCTTTTTAAAAATTAAGAAGTTTAAAAAAAATTGGCATAAAAAAGTCAACTAAATTATGTTTTATTTAAAAATGCAACAATATCTGTTGAATTTTTATATGATTAATATGTTTAGAAACATAAATTAAGCTGAATAAATTGTTATTTTTAATATTTCTTTATAAAATTTAAGCAATTTCTATAAAAATTGGAATAAAAAAGTAAACTAAATTATATTTTGTTGTTAAATATTTTAAATTATGACTTACAATGTTGAAAAACATAAACTTAGCCGAATTAAGGTCTTATTTTTAATTTTTCTTTTTAAAAATTAAGAAATTTTAAAAAAATTGCCATAAAAAATGTTTCATTTAAAAATACAACAATATCTGTTGAATTCGTAAAAAAGTAAACTAAATTATGTTTTGTTGTTAAATATGTTAAATTATGACTAACAATGTTGAAAAACATAAACTTAGCCGATTATGGTCTAATTTTTAATTTTCTTTTTAAAAATTAAGAAGTTTTAAAAAAATTGGCATAAAAAAATGTTTGATTTAAAAATGCAACAATATCTGTTGAATTTTTATATTATTAACATGTTTAAAAACATAAATTTATTTGAATTAAGTTGTTATTTTACTTTATAAAAATGAAGCAATTTTTAAAAATTGGCATAAAAAAGTCAAAAGTCATGTTTTGAAAATTTTAATTTAGCTGAATTTAGTTGTTATTTTAAATTTTTCTTTATAAAAATTAAGAAAATGTTAAAAAAATTGGCATAAAAAATTATGTTTATTTGTTGAATTATATCTTAAATTATTACTAACATGTTAAGAAACATAAATTTAGCTGAATAAGTTGTTATTTTAATATTTCTTTATAAAATTTAAGCAATTTTTATAAAAATTGGAATAAAAGAGTAAAATAAATTATGTTTTGTTGTTAAATATGTTTAATTATGACTAACAATGTTGAAAAACGTAATCTAAGCCGAACTAAGGTCTTTATTTTAATTTTTATTTTTAAGAATTAAGAAATTTTAAAAAAATTGGCATAAAAAAATTTTTCATTTAAAAATGCAACAATAAAAAAATAGGAAAATAAAAAAAAAGAAAAAAATAAAAAAACGAAAAAAAAGGAAAACCGGAAAAGAGAAAAAAAAAGAAAAAAAGAAATAAAAGAAAAAAGAGTAAAAAAGACAAAAATAAAAAAAATAAAAAAAGAAATAAAAATAAAATATAAAAAACATAAAAAAAGAAAAGAAAGAAAAAAAGAAAAATAAAAGAAAAAAAGAAATAAAAAGCAAAAATAAAAAAAGGAAAAAAAATAAAAAACAGAAAAAAAGAAAGAAAAGAAAAAAATAAAAAACAGAAAAAAAAACAGAATAAAAGAAAAAATGAAAAAACACAAAAAAATAAAAAAAAAATAAATAGAAAAAGAAAAAAAAGAAAAACAATAAAAAAGAAAACAAAAAAAAAATACAAAAAAAAAGAAAAAACAGAATAACAAAAAAAAATAAAAAGAAAAAATAAAAAACAGAAAAACAGAAAGAAAAAAAAAGAAAAAAATAAAAATAAAAAAATAAAAAAACGAAAAAAAAAGAAAAAAAATAAGAAAAACAGAAAAAGAAATAAAAGAAAAAAAGAAATAAAAAACAGAAAAAATAAAAAAAAAATTATAAAAAAAAACAAAAGAAAAAAAGAAATAAAAAACAGAAAAAAATAAAAAAAAAAATAAAAAGAAAAAAATAAAAAACAGAAAAAAATAAAAAAACGAAAAACAAGAAAAAAAAAGAAAAAAACAGAAAAAAAGAAAAATAAAAAAAAGAAAAAGAAAAAAGCAAACACAGAAAAAAAGAAATAAAAGTAAAATAAAAAAAAGATAAAAAGAAAAAAAGCAATAAAAAACAAAAAAAAAAAAAAACGAAATAAAGAACAGAAAACAATAAAAAAAATAAAAAAGCAACAACAAAAAGAAAAAAAAAGAAAAAATAAAAAACAGAAAAAAAGAAAAAACAGAAAAAAAGAAAAAAAAAAGAAACAAAAAAGAAAAAAAAAATTTTCAGATATAATTCAACAAATAAACATAATTTTTTATGCCAATTTTTTTAACATTTTCTTAATTTTTATAAAAAAATATTTAAAGTAACAACTAAATTCAGCTAAATTCAAAGTTTCAAAACATGACTTTTGACTTTTTTATGCCAATTTTTAAAAATTGCTCCATTTTTATAAAGTAAAATAACAACTTAAATCAGCTTAATTTATGTTTTTAAACATGGTAATAATATAAAAATTCAACAGATATTGTTGCATTTTTAAATGAAATATTTTTTTATGCCAATTTTTTTTAAACTTCTTAAAAAAAGAAAAATAAGACCTTAATTCGGCTAAGTGTATGTTTTTTAACATTGTTAGTCATAACTTAACATATTTAACAACAAAACATAATTTATTTTACTTTTGTATTCCAATTTTTATAAAAATTGCTTAAATTTTATAAAGAAATATTAAAAATAACAACTTATTCAGCTAAATTTATGTTTCTGAACATGTTAATCATATAAAAATTCAACTGATATTGTTGTATTTTTAAATGAAACATAATTTAGTTGAATTTTTTATGCTAATTTTTTGGAAATTTCTTAATTTTTAAAAAGAAAAAGAAAAATAACACCCTAATTCAGCTAAATTTATGTTTATAAACAAGTTAATCATAATTTAACATATAATATAATTCAATTCACTAAATTAGTTGACTTTTTTACGCTTATTTTTTTAACAAAAAAGAACAACTAAATTCAACTAAATTAAAGGTTTCTAAACATGACTTTTGACTTTTTGATGCCAATTTTTAAAAATTTCTTCATTTTTATAAAGTAATATTAAAAAAATATAAATAAAAAAACGTTTTTTAAAAATACTTTCCCTTAAAGAAATATACAACTAAAAAGTAATAAACAAGCAAATATTACCACACAATGTACTTTCCCGTTGAGTTTGAGCCACTGTCAGCAATAGTAAGGGTAATAAGACATCCTTATAATGGCCTTAATTCTGATTAAGTTGTTATTTTAAATTTAAGTTGTTGACAAATTGGCATAAAAAATTTTGTTTATTTCTTCAATTATATAAAATTATGATTTACATGTTTAGAAACATAAATTTAGTTGAATTAGAGTGTTATTTTTAATTTTTCTTTTTAAAAATTAAGAAATTTTAAAAAATTTTCATAAAAAAATGTTTCATTTAAAAATGAACCAATATCTGTTGAATTTTTATATGATTAACATGTTAAGAAACATAAATTTAGCTGAATAATTTGTTATTTTTAATATTTCTTTAAAAAATTTAAGCAATTTTTATAAAAATTGGAATAAAAAGTAAACTAAATTATGTTTTGTTGTTAAATATGTTAAATTATGCTAACAATGTTTAAAAACATAAGCTTAGCCGAATATAAAATTTTTCTTTTTAAAAATTAAGAAATTTTTAAAAAAAATTGGCATAAAAAAATGTTTCATTTAAAAATTCAACAATATCTGTTGAATTCGTAAAAAAGTAAACTAAATGTTTTGTTGTTAAATATGTTAAATTATGACTAACAATGTTGAAAAACATAAACTTAGCCGAATTAAGGTCTAATTTTTAATTTTTCTTTTTAAAAATTAAGAAATTTTAAAAAAATTGGCATAAAAAATGTTTGATTTAAAAATGCAACAATATCTGTTGAATTTTTATATTATTAACATGTTTAAAAACATAAATTAAGCTGAATTAAGTTGTTATTTTTCTTTTTTTCTAAACATAATTTTGTTGACTTTTTTATGCCAATTTATGTTTCCAAACATGTTAATCAAGAAATAAACATAATTTTTTATACCAATTTGTTAACAATTTAAATTTAAAATAACAACTTAATCAGAATTAAGGCCATTATAAGGATGTCTACTTACCCTTACTATTGCTGACAGTGGCTCAAACTCAACGGGAAAGTACATTGATGTGGTAATATTGGCTTGTTTATTACTTTTTAGTTGTATATTTCTTTAAGGGAAAGTATTTTTAAAAAACGTTTTTTTATTTATATTTTTTTAATATTACTTTATAAAAATGAAGAAATTTTTAAAAATTGGCATCAAAAACTCAAAAGTCATGTTTAGAAACCTTTAATTTAGTTGAATTTAGTTGTTCTTTTTTGTTAAAAAAATAAGCGTAAAAAATTCAACTAATTTAGTGAATTAAATTATATATGTTAAATTATGATTAATTATGATTATGATTATTTTACTTTATAAAAATGGAGCAATTTTTAAAAATTGGCATAAAAAAGTCAAAAGTCATGTTTTGAAACTTTGAATTTAGCTGAATTTAGTTGTTACTTTAAATATTTTTTTATAAAAATTAAGAAAATGTTAAAAAAATTGGCATAAAAAATTATGTTTATTTGTTGAATTATATCTGAAAATTTTTTTTTTGTTTTTTTTTGTTTTTTGTTTCTTTTTTTTTTCTTTTTTTCTGTTTTTTCTTTTTTTCTGTTTTTTATTTTTTCTTTTTTTTATTTTTTTTCTTTTTTCTTTTTTTTTCTTTTTGTTGTTGCTTTTTTATTTTTTTTATTTTTTTCTGTTCTTTATTTCGTTTTTTTTTTGTTTTTTTTTTTTTTTTGTTTTTGATTTCTTTTTATCTTTTTTTTATTTTTCTTTTTTTTCTTTTTTTCTGTGTTTTCTTTTTTCTTTTTTTTTCTTTTTCTTTTTTTTATTTTTCTTTTTTCTGTTTTTTTCTTTATTTTCTTGTTTTTCGTTTTTTTATTTTTTTCTGTTTTTTATTTTTTTCTTTTTATTTTTTTTTTATTTTTTCTCTTTTTTTATTTCTTTTTTTCTTTTGTTTTTTTTTTATAATTTTTTTTTTATTTTTTCTGTTTTTTATTTCTTTTTTTCTTTTATTTCTTTTTTTTGTTTTTCTTATTTTTTTTCTTTGTTTTTGGTTTTTTTATTTTTCTTTTTTTCTTTTTTTTTTCTTTCTGTTTTTCTGTTTTTTATTTTTTCTTTTTATTTTTTTTTGTTATTCTGTTTTTTCTTTTTTTTTTGTATTTTGTTTTTTTTTTCTTTTTTATTGTTTTTCTTTTTTTTCTTTTTTCTATTTATTTCTTTTTTTTTCTTTTTTTGTGTTTTTTCTTTTTTTCTTTTATTCTGTTTTTTTTTTTCTGTTTTTTATTTTTTTCTTTTCTTTATTTTTTTCTGTTTTTTATTTTTTTTCCTTTTTTTATTTTTCTTTTTCTTTTTTTCTTTTTTTTTTATTTCTTTTTTTCTGTTTTTTATTTTTGCTTTTTATTTCTTTTTTTCTTTTTTTTTCTTTTATTTTTCTTTTTTTCTTTCTTTTCTTTTTTTTAAGTTTTTTATATTTTCTTTTTATTTCTTTTTTTATTTTTTTTATTTTTGTCTTTTTTACTCTTTTTTCTTTTTTTTCTTTTATTTCTTTTTTTCTTTTTTTTTCTCTTTTTCGGTTTTCCTTTTTTTATATTTTTCTTTTTTTTTATTTTCCTATTTATTTTTCTGTTTTGTCTTTTTCCTTTTTTTTTTCTTTTTTTTCTTTTTTTTTTCTAGACATAATTTAGTTGACCTTTTTATGCCAATTTATGTTTCCAAACATGTTAATCATAATTTAATATAATTCAAGTAATAAACGTAATATTTTTATGCCAATGTAAATTTAAAATAACAACTTAATTCAGCTAAATTTAAAGTTTGTAAACATGTTAGTCATAATTTAATATATTTAACAACAAAACATAATTTAGTTGACTTTTATGCAAATTTTTTAAAATTTCTTAATTTTTAAAAAGAAAAATTAAAAATAACACTCTAATTCAACTAAATTTATGTTCTAAACATGTAAATCATAATTTTATATAATTGAAGAAATAAACATAATTTTTTATGCCAATTTGTCAACAACTTAAATTTAAAATAACAACTTAATCAGAATTAAGGCCATTATAAAGATGTCTTATTACCCTTACTATTGCTGACAGTGGCTCAAACTCAACGTGAAAGTACATTGATGTGGTATTATTTGCTTGTTTATTACTTTTTAGAATATTTCTTTAAGGGAAAGTATTTTTAAAAAACGTTTTTTTATTTATATTTTTTTAATATTACTTTATAAAAATGAAGAAAGTTTTAAAAATTGGCATCAAAAAGTCAAAAGTCATGTTTAGAAACCTTTAATTTAGTTGAATTTAGTTGTTCTTTTTTGTTAAAAAAATAAGCGTAAAAAAGTCAACTAATTTAGTGAATTGAATTATATTATATGTTAAATTATGATTAACATGTTTATAAACATAAATGAAGCTGAATTAAGGTGTTATTTTTAATTTTTCTTTTTGAAAATTAAGAAATTTCAAAAAAATTTGCATAAAAAATGTTTCATTTAAAAATACAACAATATCTGTTGAATTCGTAAAAAAGTAAACTAAATTATGTTTTGTTGTTAAATATATTAAATTATGACTAACAATGTTGAAAAACATAAACTTAGCGGAATTAAGGTCTAATTTTTAATTTTCTTTTTAAAAATTAAGAAGTTTAAAAAAAATTGGCATAAAAAAGTCAACTAAATTATGTTTTATTTAAAAATGCAACAATATCTGTTGAATTTTTATATGATTAATATGTTTAGAAACATAAATTAAGCTGAATAAATTGTTATTTTTAATATTTCTTTATAAAATTTAAGCAATTTCTATAAAAATTGGAATAAAAAAGTAAACTAAATTATATTTTGTTGTTAAATATTTTAAATTATGACTTACAATGTTGAAAAACATAAACTTAGCCGAATTAAGGTCTTATTTTTAATTTTTCTTTTTAAAAATTAAGAAATTTTAAAAAAATTGCCATAAAAAATGTTTCATTTAAAAATACAACAATATCTGTTGAATTCGTAAAAAAGTAAACTAAATTATGTTTTGTTGTTAAATATGTTAAATTATGACTAACAATGTTGAAAAACATAAACTTAGCCGATTATGGTCTAATTTTTAATTTTCTTTTTAAAAATTAAGAAGTTTTAAAAAAATTGGCATAAAAAAATGTTTGATTTAAAAATGCAACAATATCTGTTGAATTTTTATATTATTAACATGTTTAAAAACATAAATTTATTTGAATTAAGTTGTTATTTTACTTTATAAAAATGAAGCAATTTTTAAAAATTGGCATAAAAAAGTCAAAAGTCATGTTTTGAAAATTTTAATTTAGCTGAATTTAGTTGTTATTTTAAATTTTTCTTTATAAAAATTAAGAAAATGTTAAAAAAATTGGCATAAAAAATTATGTTTATTTGTTGAATTATATCTTAAATTATTACTAACATGTTAAGAAACATAAATTTAGCTGAATAAGTTGTTATTTTAATATTTCTTTATAAAATTTAAGCAATTTTTATAAAAATTGGAATAAAAGAGTAAAATAAATTATGTTTTGTTGTTAAATATGTTTAATTATGACTAACAATGTTGAAAAACATAATCTAAGCCGAATTAAGGTCTTTATTTTAATTTTTATTTTTAAGAATTAAGAAATTTTAAAAATATTGGCATAAAAAAATTTTTCATTTAAAAATGCAACAATAAAAAAATAGGAAAATAAAAAAAAAGAAAAAAATAAAAAAACGAAAAAAAAGGAAAACCGGAAAAGAGAAAAAAAAAGAAAAAAAGAAATAAAAGAAAAAAGAGTAAAAAAGACAAAAATAAAAAAAATAAAAAAAGAAATAAAAATAAAATATAAAAAACATAAAAAAAGAAAAGAAAGAAAAAAAGAAAAATAAAAGAAAAAAAGAAATAAAAAGCAAAAATAAAAAAAGGAAAAAAAATAAAAAACAGAAAAAAAAGAAAGAAAAGAAAAAAATAAAAAACAGAAAAAAAAACAGAATAAAAGAAAAAATGAAAAAACACAAAAAAATAAAAAAAAAATAAATAGAAAAAGAAAAAAAAGAAAAACAATAAAAAAGGAAACAAAAAAAAAATACAAAAAAAAAGAAAAAACAGAATAACAAAAAAAAATAAAAAGAAAAAATAAAAAACAGAAAAACAGAAAGAAAAAAAAAGAAAAAAATAAAAATAAAAAAATAAAAAAACGAAAAAAAAAGAAAAAAAATAAGAAAAACAGAAAAAGAAATAAAAGAAAAAAAGAAATAAAAAACAGAAAAAATAAAAAAAAAATTATAAAAAAAAACAAAAGAAAAAAAGAAATAAAAAACAGAAAAAAATAAAAAAAAAAATAAAAAGAAAAAAATAAAAAACAGAAAAAAATAAAAAAACGAAAAACAAGAAAAAAAAAGAAAAAAACAGAAAAAAAGAAAAATAAAAAAAAGAAAAAGAAAAAAGCAAACACAGAAAAAAAGAAATAAAAGTAAAATAAAAAAAAGATAAAAAGAAAAAAAGCAATAAAAAACAAAAAAAAAAAAAAACGAAATAAAGAACAGAAAACAATAAAAAAAATAAAAAAGCAACAACAAAAAGAAAAAAAAAGAAAAAATAAAAAACAGAAAAAAAGAAAAAACAGAAAAAAAGAAAAAAAAAAGAAACAAAAAAGAAAAAAAAAGAAAAAAAAAATTTTCAGATATAATTCAACAAATAAACATAATTTTTTATGCCAATTTTTTTAACATTTTCTTAATTTTTATAAAAAAATATTTAAAGTAACAACTAAATTCAGCTAAATTCAAAGTTTCAAAACATGACTTTTGACTTTTTTATGCCAATTTTTAAAAATTGCTCCATTTTTATAAAGTAAAATAACAACTTAAATCAGCTTAATTTATGTTTTTAAACATGTTAATAATATAAAAATTCAACAGATATTGTTGCATTTTTAAATGAAATATTTTTTTATGCCAATTTTTTTTAAACTTCTTAAAAAAAGAAAAATAAGACCTTAATTCGGCTAAGCGTATGTTTTTTAACATTGTTAGTCATAACTTAACATATTTAACAACAAAACATAATTTAGTTTACTTTTTTATTCCAATTTTTATAAAAAGTAATATTAAGTAATATTAAAATGCAACAATAAAAAAATAGGAAAATAAAAAAAAAGAAAAAAATAAAAAAACGAAAAAAAAGGAAAACCGAAAAAGAGAAAAAAAAAGAAAAAAAGAAATAAAAGAAAAAAGAGTAAAAAAGACAAAAATAAAAAAAATAAAAAAAGAAATAAAAATAAAATATAAAAAACATAAAAAAAGAAAAGAAAGAAAAAAAGAAAAATAAAAGAAAAAAAGAAATAAAAAGCAAAAATAACAAAAAGAAATAAAAAAAAAAGAAAAAAAGAAAAATAAAAAAGAAAAATAAAAAAAGGAAAAAAAATAAAAAACAGAAAAAAAGAAAGAAAAGAAAAAAATAAAAAACAGAATAAAAGAAAAAATGAAAAAACACAAAAAAAGAAAAAAAAAAAATAAATAGAAAAAGAAAAAAAAGAAAAACAATAAAAAAGAAAACAAAAAAAAAATACAAAAAAAAAGAAAAAACAGAATAACAAAAAAAAATAAAAAGAAAAAATAAAAAACAGAAAAACAGAAAGAAAAAAAAAGAAAAAAAGAAAAATAAAAAAATAAAAAAACGAAAAAAAAAGAAAAAAAATAAGAAAAACAGAAAAAGAAATAAAAGAAAAAAAGAAATAAAAAACAGAAAAAATAAAAAAAAAATTATAAAAAAAAAACAAAAGAAAAAAAGAAATAAAAAACAGAGAAAAATAAAAAAAAAAATAAAAAGAAAAAAATAAAAAACAGAAAAAAATAAAAAAACGAAAAACAAGAAAAAAAAAGAAAAAAATAGAAAAAAAGAAAAATAAAAAAAAGAAAAAGAAAAAAGAAAACACAGAAAAAAAGAAATAAAAGTAAAATAAAAAAAAGATAAAAAGAAAAAAAGCAATAAAAAACAAAAAAAAAAAAAACGAAATAAAGAACAGAAAACAATAAAAAAAATAAAAAAGCAACCACAAAAAGAAAAAAAAAGAAAAAATAAAAAACAGAAAAAAAGAAAAAACAGAAAAAAAGGAGAAAAAGAAAAAGAAACAAAAAACAAAAAAAAACAAAAAAAAAATTTTCAGATATAATTCAACAAATAAACATAATTTTTTATGCCAATTTTTTTAACATTTTCTTAATTTTTATAAAAAAATATTTAAAGTAAGAACTAAATTCAGCTAAATTCAAAGTTTCAAAACATGACTTTTGACTTTTTTATGCCAATTTTTAAAAATTGCTCCATTTTTATAAAGTAAAATAACAACTTAAATCAGCTTAATTTATGTTTTTAAACATGTTAATAATATAAAAATTCAACAGATATTGTTGCATTTTTAAATGAAATATTTTTTTATGCCAATTTTTTTTAAACTTCTTAAAAAAAGAAAAATAAGACCTTAATTCGGCTAAGTGTATGTTTTTTAACATTGTTAGTCATAACTTAACATATTTAACAACAAAACATAATTTATTTTACTTTTTTATTCCAATTTTTATAAAAATTGCTTAAATTTTATAAAGAAATATTAAAAATAACAACTTATTCAGCTAAATTTATGTTTCTGAACATGTTAATCATATAAAAATTCAACTGATATTGTTGTATTTTTAAATGAAACATAATTTAGTTGAATTTTTTATGCTAATTTTTTTGAAATTTCTTAATTTTTAAAAAGAAAAAGAAAAATAACACCCTAATTCAGCTAAATTTATGTTTATAAACATGTTAATCATAATTTAACATATAATATAATTCAATTCACTAAATTAGTTGACTTTTTTACGCTTATTTTTTTAACAAAAAAGAACAACTAAATTCAACTAAATTAAAGGTTTCTAAACATGACTTTTGACTTTTTGATGCCAATTTTTAAAAATTTCTTCATTTTTATAAAGTAATATTAAAAAAATATAAATAAAAAAACGTTTTTTAAAAATACTTTCCCTTAAAGAAATATACAACTAAAAAGTAATAAACAAGCAAATATTACCACACAATGTACTTTCCCGTTGAGTTTGAGCCACTGTCAGCAATAGTAAGGGTAATAAGACATCCTTATAATGGCCTTAATTCTGATTAAGTTGTTATTTTAAATTTAAGTTGTTGACAAATTGGCATAAAAAATTATGTTTATTTCTTCAATTATATAAAATTATGATTTACATGTTTAGAAACATAAATTTAGTTGAATTAGAGTGTTATTTTTAATTTTTCTTTTTAAAAATTAAGAAATTTTAAAAAATTTTCATAAAAAAATGTTTCATTTAAAAATGAACCAATATCTGTTGAATTTTTATATGATTAACATGTTAAGAAACATAAATTTAGCTGAATAATTTGTTATTTTTAATATTTCTTTAAAAAATTTAAGCAATTTTTATAAAAATTGGAATAAAAAGTAAACTAAATTATGTTTTGTTGTTAAATATGTTAAATTATGACTAACAATGTTAAAAAACATACACTTAGCCGAATTAAGGTCTTATTTTTCTTTTTTTACGAAGTTTAAAAAAAATTGGCATAAAAAAATATTTCATTTAAAAATGCAACAATATCTGTTGAATTTTTATATTATTAACATGTTTAAAAACATAAATTAAGCTGATTTAAGTTGTTATTTTACTTTATAAAAATGGAGCAATTTTTAAAAATTGGCATAAAAAAGTCAAAAGTCATGTTTTGAAACTTTGAATTTAGCTGAATTTAGTTGTTACTTTAAATATTTTTTTATAAAAATTAAGAAAATGTTAAAAAAATTGGCATAAAAAATTATGTTTATTTGTTGAATTATATCTGAAAATTTTTTTTTTCTTTTTTTTTGTTTTTTGTTTCTTTTTTTTTTCTTTTTTTCTGTTTTTTCTTTTTTTCTGTTTTTTATTTTTTCTTTTTTTTATTTTTTTTCTTTTTTCTTTTTTTTTCTTTTTGTTGTTGCTTTTTTATTTTTTTTATTTTTTTCTGTTCTTTATTTCGTTTTTTTTTTTTGTTTTTTTTTTTTTGTTTTTTATTTCTTTTTATCTTTTTTTTATTTTTCTTTTTTTCTGTGTTTTCTTTTTTCTTTTTTTTTCTTTTTCTCTTTTTTATTTTTCTTTTTTTCTTTTTTTTTCTCATTTTTCGTTTTTTTATTTTTTTCTGTTTTTTATTTTTTTCTTTTTATTTTTTTTTTATTTTTTCTCTTTTTTTATTTCTTTTTTGCTTTTGTTTTTTTTTTATAATTTTTTTTTTATTTTTTCTGTTTTTTATTTCTTTTTTTCTTTTATTTCTTTTTTTTGTTTTTCTTATTTTTTTTCTTTGTTTTTGGTTTTTTTATTTTTCTTTTTTTCTTTTTTTTTCTTTCTGTTTTTCTGTTTTTTATTTTTTCTTTTTATTTTTTTTTGTTATTCTGTTTTTTCTTTTTTTTGTATTTTGTTTTTTTTTCTTTTTTATTGTTTTTCTTTTTTTTCTTTTTTCTATTTATTTCTTTTTTTTTCTTTTTTTGTGTTTTTTCTTTTTTTCTTTTATTCTGTTTTTTTTTCTGTTTTTTATTTTTTTCTTTTCTTTATTTTTTTCTGTTTTTCATTTTTTTTCCTTTTTTTATTTTTCTTTTTCTTTTTTTCTTTTTTTTTTATTTCTTTTTTTCTGTTTTTTATTTTTGCTTTTTATTTCTTTTTTTCTTTTTTTTTCTTTTATTTTTCTTTTTTTCTTTCTTTTCTTTTTTTTATGTTATGTTTATTTGTTGAATTATATCTTATGTTATGTTTATTTGTTGAATTAAAATTATGTTTATTTGTTGAATTATATCTGAAAATTTTTTTTTTCTTTTTTTTTGTTTTTTGTTTCTTTTTTTTTTCTTTTTTTCTGTTTTTTCTTTTTTTCTGTTTTTTATTTTTTCTTTTTTTTATTTTTTTTCTTTTTTCTTTTTTTTTCTTTTTGTTGTTGCTTTTTTATTTTTTTTATTTTTTTCTGTTCTTTATTTCGTTTTTTTTTTTGTTTTTTTTTTTTTTGTTTTTTATTTCTTTTTATCTTTTTTTTATTTTTCTTTTTTTTCTTTTTTTCTGTGTTTTCTTTTTTCTTTTTTTTTCTTTTTCTCTTTTTTATTTTTCTTTTTTTCTTTTTTTTTCTCATTTTTCGTTTTTTTATTTTTTTCTGTTTTTTATTTTTTTCTTTTTATTTTTTTTTTATTTTTTCTCTTTTTTTATTTCTTTTTTGCTTTTGTTTTTTTTTTATAATTTTTTTTTTATTTTTTCTGTTTTTTATTTCTTTTTTTCTTTTATTTCTTTTTTTTGTTTTTCTTATTTTTTTTCTTTGTTTTTGGTTTTTTTATTTTTCTTTTTTTCTTTTTTTTTCTTTCTGTTTTTCTGTTTTTTATTTTTTCTTTTTATTTTTTTTTGTTATTCTGTTTTTTCTTTTTTTTGTATTTTGTTTTTTTTTTCTTTTTTATTGTTTTTCTTTTTTTTCTTTTTTCTATTTATTTCTTTTTTTTTCTTTTTTTGTGTTTTTTCTTTTTTTCTTTTATTCTGTTTTTTTTTTCTGTTTTTTATTTTTTTCTTTTCTTTATTTTTTTCTGTTTTTCATTTTTTTTCCTTTTTTTATTTTTCTTTTTCTTTTTTTCTTTTTTTTTTATTTCTTTTTTTCTGTTTTTTATTTTTGCTTTTTATTTCTTTTTTTCTTTTTTTTTCTTTTTTTTTTCTTTTTTTCTTTCTTTTCTTTTTTTTATGTTTTTTATATTTTCTTTTTATTTCTTTTTTTATTTTTTTTATTTTTGTCTTTTTTACTCTTTTTTCTTTTTTTTCTTTTATTTCTTTTTTTCTTTTTCTTTCTCTTTTTCGGTTTTCCTTTTTTTATATTTTTCTTTTTTTTTATTTTCCTATTTATTTTTCTGTTTTGTCTTTTTCCTTTTTTTTTTTTCTTTTTTTTCTTTTTTTTTCTAAACATAATTTAGTTGACCTTTTTATGCCAATTTATGTTTCCAAACATGTTAATCATAATTTAATATAATTCAAGTAATAAACGTAATATTTTTATGCCAATGTAAATTTAAAATAACAACTTAATTCAGCTAAATTTAAAGTTTGTAAACATGTTAGTCATAATTTAATATATTTAACAACAAAACATAATTTAGTTGACTTTTATGCAAATTTTTTAAAATTTCTTAATTTTTAAAAAGAAAAATTAAAAATAACACTCTAATTCAACTAAATTTATGTTTCTAAACATGTAAATCATAATTTTATATAATTGAAGAAATAAACATAATTTTTTATGCCAACTTGTCAACAACTTAAATTTAAAATAACAACTTAATCAGAATTAAGGCCATTATAAAGATGTCTTATTACCCTTCCTATTGCTGACAGTGGCTCAAACTCAACGTGAAAGTACATTGATGTGGTATTATTTGCTTGTTTATTACTTTTTAGAATATTTCTTTAAGGGAAAGTATTTTTAAAAAACGTTTTTTTATTTATATTTTTTTAATATTACTTTATAAAAATGAAGAAAGTTTTAAAAATTGGCATCAAAAAGTCAAAAGTCATGTTTAGAAACCTTTAATTTAGTTGAATTTAGTTGTTCTTTTTTGTTAAAAAAATAAGCGTAAAAAAGTCAACTAATTTAGTGAATTGAATTATATTATATGTAAAATTATGATTAACATGTTTATAAACATAAATTAAGCTGAATTAAGGTGTTATTTTTAATTTTTCTTTTTGAAAATTAAGAAATTTCAAAAAAATTTGCATAAAAAATGTTTCATTTAAAAATACAACAATATCTGTTGAATTCGTAAAAAAGTAAACTAAATTATGTTTTGTTGTTAAATATATTAAATTATGACTAACAATGTTGAAAAACATAAACTTAGCGGAATTAAGGTCTAATTTTTAATTTTCTTTTTAAAAATTAAGAAGTTTAAAAAAAATTGGCATAAAAAAGTCAACTAAATTATGTTTTATTTAAAAATGCAACAATATCTGTTGAATTTTTATATGATTAATATGTTTAGAAACATAAATTAAGCTGAATAAATTGTTATTTTTAATATTTCTTTATAAAATTTAAGCAATTTCTATAAAAATTGGAATAAAAAAGTAAACTAAATTATATTTTGTTGTTAAATATTTTAAATTATGACTTACAATGTTGAAAAACATAAACTTAGCCGAATTAAGGTCTTATTTTTAATTTTTCTTTTTAAAAATTAAGAAATTTTAAAAAAATTGCCATAAAAAATGTTTCATTTAAAAATACAACAATATCTGTTGAATTCGTAAAAAAGTAAACTAAATTATGTTTTGTTGTTAAATATGTTAAATTATGACTAACAATGTTGAAAAACATAAACTTAGCCGATTATGGTCTAATTTTTAATTTTCTTTTTAAAAATTAAGAAGTTTTAAAAAAATTGGCATAAAAAAATGTTTGATTTAAAAATGCAACAATATCTGTTGAATTTTTATATTATTAACATGTTTAAAAACATAAATTTATTTGAATTAAGTTGTTATTTTACTTTATAAAAATGAAGCAATTTTTAAAAATTGGCATAAAAAAGTCAAAAGTCATGTTTTGAAAATTTTAATTTAGCTGAATTTAGTTGTTATTTTAAATTTTTCTTTATAAAAATTAAGAAAATGTTAAAAAAATTGGCATAAAAAATTATGTTTATTTGTTGAATTATATCTTAAATTATTACTAACATGTTAAGAAACATAAATTTAGCTGAATAAGTTGTTATTTTAATATTTCTTTATAAAATTTAAGCAATTTTTATAAAAATTGGAATAAAAGAGTAAAATAAATTATGTTTTGTTGTTAAATATGTTTAATTATGACTAACAATGTTGAAAAACATAATCTAAGCCGAATTAAGGTCTTTATTTTAATTTTTATTTTTAAGAATTAAGAAATTTTAAAAAAATTGGCATAAAAAAATTTTTCATTTAAAAATGCAACAATAAAAAAATAGGAAAATAAAAAAAAAGAAAAAAATAAAAAAACGAAAAAAAAGGAAAACCGAAAAAGAGAAAAAAAAAGAAAAAAAGAAATAAAAGAAAAAAGAGTAAAAAAGACAAAAATAAAAAAAATAAAAAAAGAAATAAAAATAAAATATAAAAAACATAAAAAAAGAAAAGAAAGAAAAAAAGAAAAAATAAAAGAAAAAAAGAAATAAAAAGCAAAAATAAAAAAAGGAAAAAAAATAAAAAACAGAAAAAAAGAAAGAAAAGAAAAAAATAAAAAACAGAAAAAAAAACAGAATAAAAGAAAAAATGAAAAAACACAAAAAAATAAAAAAAAAAATAAATAGAAAAAGAAAAAAAAGAAAAACAATAAAAAAGAAAACAAAAAAAAAATACAAAAAAAAAGAAAAAACAGAATAACAAAAAAAAATAAAAAGAAAAAATAAAAAACAGAAAAACAGAAAGAAAAAAAAAGAAAAAAAGAAAAATAAAAAAATAAAAAAACGAAAAAAAAAGAAAAAAAATAAGAAAAACAGAAAAAGAAATAAAATAAAAAAAGAAATAAAAAACAGAAAAAATAAAAAAAAAATAAAAAGAAAAAAATAAAAAACAGAAAAAAATAAAAAAACGAAAAACAAGAAAAAAAAAGAAAAAAACAGAAAAAAAGAAAAATAAAAAAAAGAAAAAGAAAAAAGAAAACACAGAAAAAAAGAAATAAAAGTAAAATAAAAAAAAGATAAAAAGAAAAAAAGCAATAAAAAACAAAAAAAAAAAAACGAAATAAAGAACAGAAAACAATAAAAAAAATAAAAAAGCAACAACAAAAAGAAAAAAAAAGAAAAAATAAAAAACAGAAAAAAAGAAAAAACAGAAAAAAAGAAAAAAAAAAAGAAACAAAAAAGAAAAAAAAAGAAAAAAAAAATTTTCAGATATAATTCAACAAATAAACATAATTTTTTATGCCAATTTTTTTAACATTTTCTTAATTTTTATAAAAAAATATTTAAAGTAACAACTAAATTCAGCTAAATTCAAAGTTTCAAAACATGACTTTTGACTTTTTTATGCCAATTTTTAAAAATTGCTCCATTTTTATAAAGTAAAATAACAACTTAAATCAGCTTAATTTATGTTTTTAAACATGTTAATAATATAAAAATTCAACAGATATTGTTGCATTTTTAAATGAAATATTTTTTTATGCCAATTTTTTTTAAACTTCTTAAAAAAAGAAAAATAAGACCTTAATTCGGCTAAGCGTATGTTTTTTAACATTGTTAGTCATAACTTAACATATTTAACAATAAAACATAATTTAGTTTACTTTTTTATTCCAATTTTTATAAAAAGTAATATTAAGTAATATTAAAATGCAACAATAAAAAAATAGGAAAATAAAAAAAAAGAAAAAAATAAAAAAACGAAAAAAAAGGAAAACCGAAAAAGAGAAAAAAAAAGAAAAAAAGAAATAAAAGAAAAAAGAGTAAAAAAGACAAAAATAAAAAAAATAAAAAAAGAAATAAAAATAAAATATAAAAAACATAAAAAAAGAAAAGAAAGAAAAAAAGAAAAATAAAAGAAAAAAAGAAATAAAAAGCAAAAATAAAAAAAAGAAATAAAAAAAAAAGAAAAAAAGAAAAATAAAAAAAGGAAAAAAAATAAAAAACAGAAAAAAAGAAAGAAAAGAAAAAAATAAAAAACAGAATAAAAGAAAAAATGAAAAAACACAAAAAAAGAAAAAAAAAAATAAATAGAAAAAGAAAAAAAAGAAAAACAATAAAAAAGAAAACAAAAAAAAAATACAAAAAAAAGAAAAAACAGAATAACAAAAAAAAAATAAAAAGAAAAAATAAAAAACAGAAAAAAGGAAAGAAAAAAAAAGAAAAAAAGAAAAATAAAAAAATAAAAAAACGAAAAAAAAAGAAAAAAAATAAGAAAAACAGAAAAAGAAATAAAAGAAAAAAAGAAATAAAAAACAGAAAAAATAAAAAAAAAATTATAAAAAAAAAACAAAAGAAAAAAAGAAATAAAAAACAGAAAAAAATAAAAAAAAAAATAAAAAGAAAAAAATAAAAAACAGAAAAAAATAAAAAAACGAAAAACAAGAAAAAAAAAAGAAAAAAATAGAAAAAAAGAAAAATAAAAAAAAGAAAAAGAAAAAAGAAAACACAGAAAAAAAGAAATAAAAGTAAAATAAAAAAAAGATAAAAAGAAAAAAAGCAATAAAAAACAAAAAAAAAAAACGAAATAAAGAACAGAAAACAATAAAAAAAATAAAAAAGCAACCACAAAAAGAAAAAAAAAGAAAAAATAAAAAACAGAAAAAAAGAAAAAACAGAAAAAAAGGAAAAAAAGAAAAAGAAACAAAAAACAAAAAAAAAAGAAAAAAAAAATTTTCAGATATAATTCAACAAATAAACATAATTTTTTAAGCCAATTTTTTTAACATTTTCTTAATTTTTATAAAAAAATATTTAAAGTAACAACTAAATTCAGCTAAATTCAAAGTTTCAAAACATGACTTTTGACTTTTTTATGCCAATTTTTAAAAATTGCTCCATTTTTATAAAGTAAAATAACAACTTAAATCAGCTTAATTTATGTTTTTAAACATGTTAATAATATAAAAATTCAACAGATATTGTTGCATTTTTAAATGAAATATTTTTTTATGCCAATTTTTTTTAAACTTCTTAAAAAAAGAAAAATAAGACCTTAATTCGGCTAAGTGTATGTTTTTTAACATTGTTAGTCATAACTTAACATATTTAACAACAAAACATAATTTATTTTACTTTTTTATTCCAATTTTTATAAAAATTGCTTAAATTTTATAAAGAAATATTAAAAATAACAACTTATTCAGCTAAATTTATGTTTCTGAACATGTTAATCATATAAAAATTCAACTGATATTGTTGTATTTTTAAATGAAACATAATTTAGTTGAATTTTTTATGCTAATTTTTTTGAAATTTCTTAATTTTTAAAAAGAAAAAGAAAAATAACACCCTAATTCAGCTAAATTTATGTTTATAAACATGTTAATCATAATTTAACATATAATATAATTCAATTCACTAAATTAGTTGACTTTTTTACGCTTATTTTTTTAACAAAAAAGAACAACTAAATTCAACTAAATTAAAGGTTTCTAAACATGACTTTTGACTTTTTGATGCCAATTTTTAAAAATTTCTTCATTTTTATAAAGTAATATTAAAAAAATATAAATAAAAAAACGTTTTTTAAAAATACTTTCCCTTAAAGAAATATACAACTAAAAAGTAATAAACAAGCAAATATTACCACACAATGTAATTTCCCGTTGAGTTTGAGCCACTGTCAGCAATAGTAAGGGTAATAAGACATCCTTATTATGGCCTTAATTCTGATTAAGTTGTTATTTTAAATTTAAGTTGTTGACAAATTGGCATAAAAAATTATGTTTATTTCTTCAATTATATAAAATTATGATTTACATGTTTAGAAACATAAATTTAGTTGAATTAGAGTGTTATTTTTAATTTTTCTTTTTAAAAATTAAGAAATTTTAAAAAATTTTCATAAAAAAATGTTTCATTTAAAAATGAACCAATATCTGTTGAATTTTTATATGATTAACATGTTAAGAAACATAAATTTAGCTGAATAATTTGTTATTTTTAATATTTCTTTAAAAAATTTAAGCAATTTTTATAAAAATTGGAATAAAAAGTAAACTAAATTATGTTTTGTTGTTAAATATGTTAAATTATGCTAACAATGTTTAAAAACATAAGCTTAGCCGAATATAAAATTTTTCTTTTTAAAAATTAAGAAATTTTTAAAAAAAATTGGCATAAAAAAATGTTTCATTTAAAAATTCAACAATATCTGTTGAATTCGTAAAAAAGTAAACTAAATGTTTTGTTGTTAAATATGTTAAATTATGACTAACAATGTTGAAAAACATAAACTTAGCCGAATTAAGGTCTAATTTTTAATTTTTCTTTTTAAAAATTAAGAAATTTTAAAAAAATTGGCATAAAAAATGTTTGATTTAAAAATGCAACAATATCTGTTGAATTTTTATATTATTAACATGTTTAAAAACATAAATTAAGCTGAATTAAGTTTGTTATTTTTCTTTTTTTCTAAACATAGTTTTGTTGACTTTTTTATGCCAATTTATGTTTCCAAACATGTTAATCAAGAAATAAACATAATTTTTTATACCAATTTGTTAACAATTTAAATTTAAAATAACAACTTAATCAGAATTAAGGCCATTATAAGGATGTCTACTTACCCTTACTATTGCTGACAGTGGCTCAAACTCAACGGGAAAGTACATTGATGTGGTAATATTGGCTTGTTTATTACTTTTTAGTTGTATATTTCTTTAAGGGAAAGTATTTTTAAAAAACGTTTTTTTATTTATATTTTTTTAATATTACTTTATAAAAATGAAGAAATTTTTAAAAATTGGCATCAAAAACTCAAAAGTCATGTTTAGAAACCTTTAATTTAGTTGAATTTAGTTGTTCTTTTTTGTTAAAAAAATAAGCGTAAAAAATTCAACTAATTTAGTGAATTAAATTATATATGTTAAATTATGATTAACATGTTTATAAACATAAATTTAGCTGAATTAGGGTGTTATTTTTCTTTTTCTTTATAAAATTTAAGCAATTTTTATAAAAATTGAAATAAAAAAGTAAACTAAATTATGTTTTGTTGTGAAATATGTTAAATTATGACTAACAATGTTAAAAAACATACACTTAGCCGAATTAAGGTCTTATTTTTCTTTTTTTACGAAGTTTAAAAAAAATTGGCATAAAAAAATATTTCATTTAAAAATGCAACAATATCTGTTGAATTTTTATATTATTAACATGTTTAAAAACATAAATTAAGCTGATTTAAGTTGTTATTTTACTTTATAAAAATGGAGCAATTTTTAAAAATTGGCATAAAAAAGTCAAAAGTCATGTTTTGAAAATTTTAATTTAGCTGAATTTAGTTGTTATTTTAAATTTTTCTTTATAAAAATTAAGAAAATGTTAAAAAAATTGGCATAAAAAATTATGTTTATTTGTTGAATTATATCTTAAATTATTACTAACATGTTAAGAAACATAAATTTAGCTGAATAAGTTGTTATTTTAATATTTCTTTATAAAATTTAAGCAATTTTTATAAAAATTGGAATAAAAGAGTAAAATAAATTATGTTTTGTTGTTAAATATGTTTAATTATGACTAACAATGTTGAAAAACATAATCTAAGCCGAATTAAGGTCTTTATTTTAATTTTTATTTTTAAGAATTAAGAAATTTTAAAAATGGCATAAAAAAATTTTTCATTTAAAAATGCAACAATAAAAAAATAGGAAAATAAAAAAAAAGAAAAAAATAAAAAAACGAAAAAAAAGGAAAACCGGAAAAGAGAAAAAAAAAGAAAAAAAGAAATAAAAGAAAAAAGAGTAAAAAAGACAAAAATAAAAAAAATAAAAAAAGAAATAAAAATAAAATATAAAAAACATAAAAAAAGAAAAGAAAGAAAAAAAGAAAAATAAAAGAAAAAAAGAAATAAAAAGCAAAAATAAAAAAAGGAAAAAAAATAAAAAACAGAAAAAAAGAAAGAAAAGAAAAAAATAAAAAACAGAAAAAAAAACAGAATAAAAGAAAAAATGAAAAAACACAAAAAAATAAGAAAAAAAAAAATAGAAAAAGAAAAAAAAGAAAAACAATAAAAAAGGAAACAAAAAAAAAATACAAAAAAAAAAGAAAAAACAGAATAACAAAAAAAAATAAAAAGAAAAAATAAAAAACAGAAAAACAGAAAGAAAAAAAAAGAAAAAAATAAAAATAAAAAAATAAAAAAACGAAAAAAAAAGAAAAAAAATAAGAAAAACAGAAAAAGAAATAAAAGAAAAAAAGAAATAAAAAACAGAAAAAATAAAAAAAAAATTATAAAAAAAAACAAAAGAAAAAAAGAAATAAAAAACAGAAAAAAATAAAAAAAAAAATAAAAAGAAAAAAATAAAAAACAGAAAAAAATAAAAAAACGAAAAACAAGAAAAAAAAAGAAAAAAACAGAAAAAAAGAAAAATAAAAAAAAGAAAAAGAAAAAAGCAAACACAGAAAAAAAGAAATAAAAGTAAAATAAAAAAAAGATAAAAAGAAAAAAAGCAATAAAAAACAAAAAAAAAAAAAAAACGAAATTAAGAACAGAAAACAATAAAAAAAATAAAAAAGCAACAACAAAAAGAAAAAAAAAGAAAAAATAAAAAACAGAAAAAAAGAAAAAACAGAAAAAAAGAAAAAAAAAAGAAACAAAAAAGAAAAAAAAAGAAAAAAAAAATTTTCAGATATAATTCAACAAATAAACATAATTTTTTATGCCAATTTTTTTAACATTTTCTTAATTTTTATAAAAAAATATTTAAAGTAACAACTAAATTCAGCTAAATTCAAAGTTTCAAAACATGACTTTTGACTTTTTTATGCCAATTTTTAAAAATTGCTCCATTTTTATAAAGTAAAATAACAACTTAAATCAGCTTAATTTATGTTTTTAAACATGTTAATAATATAAAAATTCAACAGATATTGTTGCATTTTTAAATGAAATATTTTTTTATGCCAATTTTTTTTAAACTTCTTAAAAAAAGAAAAATAAGACCTTAATTCGGCTAAGCGTATGTTTTTTAACATTGTTAGTCATAACTTAACATATTTAACAACAAAACATAATTTAGTTTACTTTTTTATTCCAATTTTTATAAAAAGTAATATTAAGTAATATTAAAATGCAACAATAAAAAAATAGGAAAATAAAAAAAAAGAAAAAAATAAAAAAACGAAAAAAAAGGAAAACCGAAAAAGAGAAAAAAAAAGAAAAAAAGAAATAAAAGAAAAAAGAGTAAAAAAGACAAAAATAAAAAAAATAAAAAAAGAAATAAAAATAAAATATAAAAAACATAAAAAAATAAAAGAAAGAAAAAAAGAAAAATAAAAGAAAAAAAGAAATAAAAAGCAAAAATAAAAAAAAGAAATAAAAAAAAAAGAAAAAAAGAAAAATAAAAAAGAAAAATAAAAAAAGGAAAAAAAATAAAAAACAGAAAAAAAGAAAGAAAAGAAAAAAATAAAAAACAGAATAAAAGAAAAAATGAAAAAACACAAAAAAAGAAAAAAAAAAATAAATAGAAAAAGAAAAAAAAGAAAAACAATAAAAAAGAAAACAAAAAAAAAATACAAAAAAAAAGAAAAAACAGAATAACAAAAAAAAATAAAAAGAAAAAATAAAAAACAGAAAAACAGAAAGAAAAAAAGAGAAAAAAAGAAAAATAAAAAAATAAAAAAACGAAAAAAAAAGAAAAAAAATAAGAAAAACAGAAAAAGAAATAAAAGAAAAAAAGAAATAAAAAACAGAAAAAATAAAAAAAAAATTATAAAAAAAAAACAAAAGAAAAAAAGAAATAAAAAACAGAAAAAAATAAAAAAAAAAATAAAAAGAAAAAAATAAAAAACAGAAAAAAATAAAAAAACGAAAAACAAGAAAAAAAAAGAAAAAAATAGAAAAAAAGAAAAATAAAAAAAAGAAAAAGAAAAAAGAAAACACAGAAAAAAAGAAATAAAAGTAAAATAAAAAAAAGATAAAAAGAAAAAAAGCAATAAAAAACAAAAAAAAAAAAAACGAAATAAAGAACAGAAAACAATAAAAAAAATAAAAAGGCAACCACAAAAAGAAAAAAAAAGAAAAAATAAAAAACAGAAAAAAAGAAAAAACAGAAAAAAAGGAGAAAAAGAAAAAGAAACAAAAAACAAAAAAAAAAGAAAAAAAAAATTTTCAGATATAATTCAACAAATAAACATAATTTTTTATGCCAATTTTTTTAACATTTTCTTAATTTTTATAAAAAAATATTTAAAGTAAGAACTAAATTCAGCTAAATTCAAAGTTTCAAAACATGACTTTTGACTTTTTTATGCCAATTTTTAAAAATTGCTCCATTTTTATAAAGTAAAATAACAACTTAAATCAGCTTAATTTATGTTTTTAAACATGTTAATAATATAAAAATTCAACAGATATTGTTGCATTTTTAAATGAAATATTTTTTTATGCCAATTTTTTTTAAACTTCTTAAAAAAAGAAAAATAAGACCTTAATTCGGCTAAGTGTATGTTTTTTAACATTGTTAGTCATAACTTAACATATTTAACAACAAAACATAATTTATTTTACTTTTTTATTCCAATTTTTATAAAAATTGCTTAAATTTTATAAAGAAATATTAAAAATAACAACTTATTCAGCTAAATTTATGTTTCTGAACATGTTAATCATATAAAAATTCAACTGATATTGTTGTATTTTTAAATGAAACATAATTTAGTTGAATTTTTTATGCTAATTTTTTTGAAATTTCTTAATTTTTAAAAAGAAAAAGAAAAATAACACCCTAATTCAGCTAAATTTATGTTTATAAACATGTTAATCATAATTTAACATATAATATAATTCAATTCACTAAATTAGTTGACTTTTTTACGCTTATTTTTTTAACAAAAAAGAACAACTAAATTCAACTAAATTAAAGGTTTCTAAACATGACTTTTGACTTTTTGATGCCAATTTTTAAAAATTTCTTCATTTTTATAAAGTAATATTAAAAAAATATAAATAAAAAAACGTTTTTTAAAAATACTTTCCCTTAAAGAAATATACAACTAAAAAGTAATAAACAAGCAAATATTACCACACAATGTACTTTCCCGTTGAGTTTGAGCCACTGTCAGCAATAGTAAGGGTAATAAGACATCCTTATAATGGCCTTAATTCTGATTAAGTTGTTATTTTAAATTTAAGTTGTTGACAAATTGGCATAAAAAATTATGTTTATTTCTTCAATTATATAAAATTATGATTTACATGTTTAGAAACATAAATTTAGTTGAATTAGAGTGTTATTTTTAATTTTTCATTTTAAAAATTAAGAAATTTTAAAAAATTTTCATAAAAAAATGTTTCATTTAAAAATGAACCAATATCTGTTGAATTTTTATATGATTAACATGTTAAGAAACATAAATTTAGCTGAATAATTTGTTATTTTTAATATTTCTTTAAAAAATTTAAGCAATTTTTATAAAAATTGGAATAAAAAGTAAACTAAATTATGTTTTGTTGTTAAATATGTTAAATTATGCTAACAATGTTTAAAAACATAAGCTTAGCCGAATATAAAATTTTTCTTTTTAAAAATTAAGAAATTTTTAAAAAAAATTGGCATAAAAAAATGTTTCATTTAAAAATTCAACAATATCTGTTGAATTCGTAAAAAAGTAAACTAAATGTTTTGTTGTTAAATATGTTAAATTATGACTTACAATGTTGAAAAACATAAACTTAGCCGAATTAAGGTCTAATTTTTAATTTTTCTTTTTAAAAATTAAGAAATTTTAAAAAAATTGGCATAAAAAATGTTTGATTTAAAAATGCAACAATATCTGTTGAATTTTTATATTATTAACATGTTTAAAAACATAAATTAAGCTGAATTAAGTTTGTTATTTTTCTTTTTTTCTAAACATAGTTTTGTTGACTTTTTTATGCCAATTTATGTTTCCAAACATGTTAATCAAGAAATAAACATAATTTTTTATACCAATTTGTTAACAATTTAAATTTAAAATAACAACTTAATCAGAATTAAGGCCATTATAAGGATGTCTACTTACCCTTACTATTGCTGACAGTGGCTCAAACTCAACGGGAAAGTACATTGATGTGGTAATATTGGCTTGTTTATTACTTTTTAGTTGTATATTTCTTTAAGGGAAAGTATTTTTAAAAAACGTTTTTTTATTTATATTTTTTTAATATTACTTTATAAAAATGAAGAAATTTTTAAAAATTGGCATCAAAAACTCAAAAGTCATGTTTAGAAACCTTTAATTTAGTTGAATTTAGTTGTTCTTTTTTGTTAAAAAAATAAGCGTAAAAAATTCAACTAATTTAGTGAATTAAATTATATATGTTAAATTATGATTAACATGTTTATAAACATAAATTTAGCTGAATTAGGGTGTTATTTTTCTTTTTCTTTATAAAATTTAAGCAATTTTTATAAAAATTGAAATAAAAAAGTAAACTAAATTATGTTTTGTTGTGAAATATGTTAAATTATGACTAACAATGTTAAAAAACATACACTTAGCCGAATTAAGGTCTTATTTTTCTTTTTTTACGAAGTTTAAAAAAAATTGGCATAAAAAAATATTTCATTTAAAAATGCAACAATATCTGTTGAATTTTTATATTATTAACATGTTTAAAAACATAAATTAAGCTGATTTAAGTTGTTATTTTACTTTATAAAAATGGAGCAATTTTTAAAAATTGGCATAAAAAAGTCAAAAGTCATGTTTTGAAACTTTGAATTTAGCTGAATTTAGTTGTTACTTTAAATATTTTTTTATAAAAATTAAGAAAATGTTAAAAAAATTGGCATAAAAAATTATGTTTATTTGTTGAATTATATCTGAAAATTTTTTTTTTCTTTTTTTTTGTTTTTTGTTTCTTTTTTTTTTTTTTTTTCTGTTTTTTCTTTTTTTCTGTTTTTTATTTTTTTTTTTTTTATTTTTTTTCTTTTTTCTTTTTTTTTCTTTTTGTTGTTGCTTTTTTATTTTTTTTATTTTTTTCTGTTCTTTATTTCGTTTTTTTTTTTGTTTTTTTTTTTTTTGTTTTTTATTTCTTTTTATCTTTTTTTTATTTTTCTTTTTTTTCTTTTTTTCTGTGTTTTCTTTTTTCTTTTTTTTTCTTTTTCTCTTTTTTATTTTTCTTTTTTTCTTTTTTTTTCTCATTTTTCGTTTTTTTATTTTTTTCTGTTTTTTATTTTTTTCTTTTTATTTTTTTTTTATTTTTTCTCTTTTTTTATTTCTTTTTTGCTTTTGTTTTTTTTTTATAATTTTTTTTTTATTTTTTCTGTTTTTTATTTCTTTTTTTCTTTTATTTCTTTTTTTTGTTTTTCTTATTTTTTTTCTTTGTTTTTGGTTTTTTTATTTTTCTTTTTTTCTTTTTTTTTCTTTCTGTTTTTCTGTTTTTTATTTTTTCTTTTTATTTTTTTTTGTTATTCTGTTTTTTCTTTTTTTTGTATTTTGTTTTTTTTTCTTTTTTATTGTTATTCTTTTTTTTCTTTTTTCTATTTATTTCTTTTTTTTTCTTTTTTTGTGTTTTTTCTTTTTTTCTTTTATTCTGTTTTTTTTTTCTGTTTTTTATTTTTTTCTTTTCTTTATTTTTTTCTGTTTTTCATTTTTTTTCCTTTTTTTATTTTTCTTTTTCTTTTTTTCTTTTTTTTTTATTTCTTTTTTTCTGTTTTTTATTTTTGCTTTTTATTTCTTTTTTTCTTTTTTTTTCTTTTATTTTTCTTTTTTTCTTTCTTTTCTTTTTTTTATGTTTTTTATATTTTCTTTTTATTTCTTTTTTTATTTTTTTTATTTTTGTCTTTTTTACTCTTTTTTCTTTTTTTTCTTTTATTTCTTTTTTTCTTTTTTTTTCTCTTTTTCGGTTTTCCTTTTTTTATATTTTTCTTTTTTTTTATTTTCCTATTTATTTTTCTGTTTTGTCTTTTTCCTTTTTTTTTTTTCTTTTTTTTCTTTTTTTTTCTAAACATAATTTAGTTGACCTTTTTATGCCAATTTATGTTTCCAAACATGTTAATCATAATTTAATATAATTCAAGTAATAAACGTAATATTTTTATGCCAATGTAAATTTAAAATAACAACTTAATTCAGCTAAATTTAAAGTTTGTAAACATGTTAGTCATAATTTAATATATTTAACAACAAAACATAATTTAGTTGACTTTTATGCAAATTTTTTAAAATTTCTTAATTTTTAAAAAGAAAAATTAAAAATAACACTCTAATTCAACTAAATTTATGTTTCTAAACATGTAAATCATAATTTTATATAATTGAAGAAATAAACATAATTTTTTATGCCAACTTGTCAACAACTTAAATTTAAAATAACAACTTAATCAGAATTAAGGCCATTATAAAGATGTCTTATTACCCTTACTATTGCTGACAGTGGCTCAAACTCAACGTGAAAGTACATTGATGTGGTATTATTTGCTTGTTTATTACTTTTTAAAATATTTCTTTAAGGGAAAGTATTTTTAAAAAACGTTTTTTTATTTATATTTTTTTAATATTACTTTATAAAAATGAAGAAAGTTTTAAAAATTGGCATCAAAAAGTCAAAAGTCATGTTTAGAAACCTTTAATTTAGTTGAATTTAGTTGTTCGTTTTTGTTAAAAAAATAAGCGTAAAAAAGTCAACTAATTTAGTGAATTTAATTATATTATATGTAAAATTATGATTAACATGTTTATAAACATAAATTAAGCTGAATTAAGGTGTTATTTTTAATTTTTCTTTTTGAAAATTAAGAAATTTCAAAAAAATTTGCATAAAAAATGTTTCATTTAAAAATACAACAATATCTGTTGAATTCGTAAAAAAGTAAACTAAATTATGTTTTGTTGTTAAATATGTTAAATTATGACTTACAATGTTGAAAAACATAAACTTAGCCGAATTAAGGTCTAATTTTTAATTTTTCTTTTTAAAAATTAAGAAATTTTAAAAAAATTGGCATAAAAAATGTTTGATTTAAAAATGCAACAATATCTGTTGAATTTTTATATTATTAACATGTTTAAAAACATAAATTAAGCTGAATTAAGTTTGTTATTTTTCTTTTTTTCTAAACATAGTTTTGTTGACTTTTTTATGCCAATTTATGTTTCCAAACATGTTAATCAAGAAATAAACATAATTTTTTATACCAATTTGTTAACAATTTAAATTTAAAATAACAACTTAATCAGAATTAAGGCCATTATAAGGATGTCTACTTACCCTTACTATTGCTGACAGTGGCTCAAACTCAACGGGAAAGTACATTGATGTGGTAATATTGGCTTGTTTATTACTTTTTAGTTGTATATTTCTTTAAGGGAAAGTATTTTTAAAAAACGTTTTTTTATTTATATTTTTTTAATATTACTTTATAAAAATGAAGAAATTTTTAAAAATTGGCATCAAAAACTCAAAAGTCATGTTTAGAAACCTTTAATTTAGTTGAATTTAGTTGTTCTTTTTTGTTAAAAAAATAAGCGTAAAAAATTCAACTAATTTAGTGAATTAAATTATATATGTTAAATTATGATTAACATGTTTATAAACATAAATTTAGCTGAATTAGGGTGTTATTTTTCTTTTTCTTTATAAAATTTAAGCAATTTTTATAAAAATTGAAATAAAAAAGTAAACTAAATTATGTTTTGTTGTGAAATATGTTAAATTATGACTAACAATGTTAAAAAATATACACTTAGCCGAATTAAGGTCTTATTTTTCTTTTTTTACGAAGTTTAAAAAAAATTGGCATAAAAAAATATTTCATTTAAAAATGCAACAATATCTGTTGAATTTTTATATTATTAACATGTTTAAAAACATAAATTAAGCTGATTTAAGTTGTTATTTTACTTTATAAAAATGGAGCAATTTTTAAAAATTGGCATAAAAAAGTCAAAAGTCATGTTTTGAAACTTTGAATTTAGCTGAATTTAGTTGTTACTTTAAATATTTTTTTATAAAAATTAAGAAAATGTTAAAAAAATTGGCATAAAAAATTATGTTTATTTGTTGAATTATATCTGAAAATTTTTTTTTTCTTTTTTTTTGTTTTTTGTTTCTTTTTTTTTTTTTTTTTTCTGTTTTTTCTTTTTTTCTGTTTTTTATTTTTTTTTTTTTTATTTTTTTTCTTTTTTCTTTTTTTTTCTTTTTGTTGTTGCTTTTTTATTTTTTTTATTTTTTTCTGTTCTTTATTTCGTTTTTTTTTTGTTTTTTTTTTTTTTGTTTTTTATTTCTTTTTATCTTTTTTTTATTTTTCTTTTTTTTCTTTTTTTCTGTGTTTTCTTTTTTCTTTTTTTTTCTTTTTCTCTTTTTTATTTTTCTTTTTTTCTTTTTTTTTCTCATTTTTCGTTTTTTTATTTTTTTCTGTTTTTTATTTTTTTCTTTTTATTTTTTTTTTATTTTTTCTCTTTTTTTATTTCTTTTTTGCTTTTGTTTTTTTTTTATAATTTTTTTTTTATTTTTTCTGTTTTTTATTTCTTTTTTTCTTTTATTTCTTTTTTTTGTTTTTCTTATTTTTTTTCTTTGTTTTTGGTTTTTTTATTTTTCTTTTTTTCTTTTTTTTTCTTTCTGTTTTTCTGTTTTTTATTTTTTCTTTTTATTTTTTTTTGTTATTCTGTTTTTTCTTTTTTTTGTATTTTGTTTTTTTTTTCTTTTTTATTGTTATTCTTTTTTTTCTTTTTTCTATTTATTTCTTTTTTTTTCTTTTTTTGTGTTTTTTCTTTTTTTCTTTTATTCTGTTTTTTTTTTCTGTTTTTTATTTTTTTCTTTTCTTTATTTTTTTCTGTTTTTCATTTTTTTTCCTTTTTTTATTTTTCTTTTTCTTTTTTTCTTTTTTTTTTATTTCTTTTTTTCTGTTTTTTATTTTTGCTTTTTATTTCTTTTTTTCTTTTTTTTTCTTTTATTTTTCTTTTTTTCTTTCTTTTCTTTTTTTTATGTTTTTTATATTTTCTTTTTATTTCTTTTTTTATTTTTTTTATTTTTGTCTTTTTTACTCTTTTTTCTTTTTTTTCTTTTATTTCTTTTTTTCTTTTTTTTTCTCTTTTTCGGTTTTCCTTTTTTTATATTTTTCTTTTTTTTTATTTTCCTATTTATTTTTCTGTTTTGTCTTTTTCCTTTTTTTTTTTCTTTTTTTTCTTTTTTTTTCTAAACATAATTTAGTTGACCTTTTTATGCCAATTTATGTTTCCAAACATGTTAATCATAGTTTAATATAATTCAAGTAATAAACGTAATATTTTTATGCCAATGTAAATTTAAAATAACAACTTAATTCAGCTAAATTTAAAGTTTGTAAACATGTTAGTCATAATTTAATATATTTAACAACAAAACATAATTTAGTTGACTTTTATGCAAATTTTTTAAAATTTCTTAATTTTTAAAAAGAAAAATTAAAAATAACACTCTAATTCAACTAAATTTATGTTTCTAAACATGTAAATCATAATTTTATATAATTGAAGAAATAAACATAATTTTTTATGCCAACTTGTCAACAACTTAAATTTAAAATAACAACTTAATCAGAATTAAGGCCATTATAAAGATGTCTTATTACCCTTACTATTGCTGACAGTGGCTCAAACTCAACGTGAAAGTACATTGATGTGGTATTATTTGCTTGTTTATTACTTTTTAGAATATTTCTTTAAGGGAAAGTATTTTTAAAAAACGTTTTTTTATTTATATTTTTTTAATATTACTTTATAAAAATGAAGAAAGTTTTAAAAATTGGCATCAAAAAGTCAAAAGTCATGTTTAGAAACCTTTAATTTAGTTGAATTTAGTTGTTCTTTTTTGTTAAAAAAATAAGCGTAAAAAAGTCAACTAATTTAGTGAATTGAATTATATTATATGTAAAATTATGATTAACATGTTTATAAACATAAATTAAGCTGAATTAAGGTGTTATTTTTAATTTTTCTTTTTGAAAATTAAGAAATTTCAAAAAAATTTGCATAAAAAATGTTTCATTTAAAAATACAACAATATCTGTTGAATTCGTAAAAAAGTAAACTAAATTATGTTTTGTTGTTAAATATATTAAATTATGACTAACAATGTTGAAAAACATAAACTTAGCGGAATTAAGGTCTAATTTTTAATTTTCTTTTTAAAAATTAAGAAGTTTTAAAAAAATTGGCATAAAAAAATGTTTGATTTAAAAATGCAACAATATCTGTTGAATTTTTATATTATTAACATGTTTAAAAACATAAATTTATTTGAATTAAGTTGTTATTTTACTTTATAAAAATGAAGCAATTTTTAAAAATTGGCATAAAAAAGTCAAAAGTCATGTTTTGAAAATTTTAATTTAGCTGAATTTAGTTGTTATTTTAAATTTTTCTTTATAAAAATTAAGAAAATGTTAAAAAAATTGGCATAAAAAATTATGTTTATTTGTTGAATTATATCTTAAATTATTACTAACATGTTAAGAAACATAAATTTAGCTGAATAAGTTGTTATTTTAATATTTCTTTATAAAATTTAAGCAATTTTTATAAAAATTGGAATAAAAGAGTAAAATAAATTATGTTTTGTTGTTAAATATGTTTAATTATGACTAACAATGTTGAAAAACATAATCTAAGCCGAATTAAGGTCTTTATTTTAATTTTTATTTTTAAGAATTAAGAAATTTAAAAAAAATTGGCATAAAAAAATTTTTCATTTAAAAATGCAACAATAAAAAAATAGGAAAATAAAAAAAAAGAAAAAAATAAAAAAACGAAAAAAAAGGAAAACCGAAAAAGAGAAAAAAAAAGAAAAAAAGAAATAAAAGAAAAAAGAGTAAAAAAGACAAAAATAAAAAAAATAAAAAAAGAAATAAAAATAAAATATAAAAAACATAAAAAAAGAAAAGAAAGAAAAAAAGAAAAAATAAAAGAAAAAAAGAAATAAAAAGCAAAAATAAAAAAAGGAAAAAAAATAAAAAACAGAAAAAAAGAAAGAAAAGAAAAAAATAAAAAACAGAAAAAAAAACAGAATAAAAGAAAAAATGAAAAAACACAAAAAAATAAAAAAAAAAATAAATAGAAAAAGAAAAAAAAGAAAAACAATAAAAAAGAAAACAAAAAAAAAATACAAAAAAAAAGAAAAAACAGAATAACAAAAAAAAATAAAAAGAAAAAATAAAAAACAGAAAAACAGAAAGAAAAAAAAAGAAAAAAAGAAAAATAAAAAAATAAAAAAACGAAAAAAAAAGAAAAAAAATAAGAAAAACAGAAAAAGAAATAAAATAAAAAAAGAAATAAAAAACAGAAAAAATAAAAAAAAAATAAAAAGAAAAAAATAAAAAACAGAAAAAAATAAAAAAACGAAAAACAAGAAAAAAAAAGAAAAAAACAGAAAAAAAGAAAAATAAAAAAAAGAAAAAGAAAAAAGAAAACACAGAAAAAAAGAAATAAAAGTAAAATAAAAAAAAGATAAAAAGAAAAAAAGCAATAAAAAACAAAAAAAAAAAACGAAATAAAGAACAGAAAACAATAAAAAAAATAAAAAAGCAACAACAAAAAGAAAAAAAAAGAAAAAATAAAAAACAGAAAAAAAGAAAAAACAGAAAAAAAGAAAAAACAAAAGAAACAAAAAAGAAAAAAAAAATTTTCAGATATAATTCAACAAATAAACATAATTTATTATGCCAATTTTTTTAACATTTTCTTAATTTTTATAAAAAAAAATTTAAAGTAACAACTAAATTCAGCTAAATTCAAAGTTTCAAAACATGACTTTTGACTTTTTTATGCCAATTTTTAAAAATTGCTCCATTTTTATAAAGTAAAATAACAACCTAAATCAGCTTAATTTATGTTTTTAAACATGTTAATAATATAAAAATTCAACAGATATTGTTGCATTTTTAAATGAAATATTTTTTTATGCCAATTTTTTTTAAACTTCTTAAAAAAAGAAAAATAAGACCTTAATTCGGCTAAGCGTATGTTTTTTAACATTGTTAGTCATAACTTAACATATTTAACAATAAAACATAATTTAGTTTACTTTTTTATTCCAATTTTTATAAAAAGTAATATTAAGTAATATTAAAATGCAACAATAAAAAAATAGGAAAATAAAAAAAAAGAAAAAAATAAAAAAACGAAAAAAAAGGAAAACCGAAAAAGAGAAAAAAAAAGAAAAAAAGAAATAAAAGAAAAAAGAGTAAAAAAGACAAAAATAAAAAAAATAAAAAAAGAAATAAAAATAAAATATAAAAAACATAAAAAAAGAAAAGAAAGAAAAAAAGAAAAATAAAAGAAAAAAAGAAATAAAAAGCAAAAATAAAAAAAAGAAATAAAAAAAAAAGAAAAAAAGAAAAATAAAAAAAGGAAAAAAAATAAAAAACAGAAAAAAAGAAAGAAAAGAAAAAAATAAAAAACAGAATAAAAGAAAAAATGAAAAAACACAAAAAAAGAAAAAAAAAAATAAATAGAAAAAGAAAAAAAAGAAAAACAATAAAAAATAAAACAAAAAAAAAATACAAAAAAAAAGAAAAAACAGAATAACAAAAAAAAATAAAAAGAAAAAATAAAAAACAGAAAAAAGGAAAGAAAAAAAAAGAAAAAAAGAAAAATAAAAAAATAAAAAAACGAAAAAAAAAGAAAAAAAATAAGAAAAACAGAAAAAGAAATAAAAGAAAAAAAGAAATAAAAAACAGAAAAAATAAAAAAAAAATTATAAAAAAAAAACAAAAGAAAAAAAGAAATAAAAAACAGAAAAAAATAAAAAAAAAAATAAAAAGAAAAAAATAAAAAACAGAAAAAAATAAAAAAACGAAAAACAAGAAAAAAAAAGAAAAAAATAGAAAAAAAGAAAAATAAAAAAAAGAAAAAGAAAAAAGAAAACACAGAAAAAAAGAAATAAAAGTAAAATAAAAAAAAGATAAAAAGAAAAAAAGCAATAAAAAACAAAAAAAAAAAAAACGAAATAAAGAACAGAAAACAATAAAAAAAATAAAAAAGCAACCACAAAAAGAAAAAAAAAGAAAAAATAAAAAACAGAAAAAAAGAAAAAACCGAAAAAAAGAAAAAAAAAAGAAACGAAAAACAAAAAAAAAAGAAAAAAAAAATTTTCAGATATAATTCAACAAATAAACATAATTTTTTAAGCCAATTTTTTTAACATTTTCTTAATTTTTATAAAAAAATATTTAAAGTAACAACTAAATTCAGCTAAATTCAAAGTTTCAAAACATGACTTTTGACTTTTTTATGCCAATTTTTAAAAATTGCTCCATTTTTATAAAGTAAAATAACAACTTAAATCAGCTTAATTTATGTTTTTAAACATGTTAATAATATAAAAATTCAACAGATATTGTTGCATTTTTAAATGAAATATTTTTTTATGCCAATTTTTTTTAAACTTCTTAAAAAAAGAAAAATAAGACCTTAATTCGGCTAAGTGTATGTTTTTTAACATTGTTAGTCATAACTTAACATATTTAACAACAAAACATAATTTATTTTACTTTTTTATTCCAATTTTTATAAAAATTGCTTAAATTTTATAAAGAAATATTAAAAATAACAACTTATTCAGCTAAATTTATGTTTCTGAACATGTTAATCATATAAAAATTCAACTGATATTGTTGTATTTTTAAATGAAACATAATTTAGTTGAATTTTTTATGCTAATTTTTTTGAAATTTCTTAATTTTTAAAAAGAAAAAGAAAAATAACACCCTAATTCAGCTAAATTTATGTTTATAAACATGTTAATCATAATTTAACATATAATATAATTCAATTCACTAAATTAGTTGACTTTTTTACGCTTATTTTTTTAACAAAAAAGAACAACTAAATTCAACTAAATTAAAGGTTTCTAAACATGACTTTTGACTTTTTGATGCCAATTTTTAAAAATTTCTTCATTTTTATAAAGTAATATTAAAAAAATATAAATAAAAAAACGTTTTTTAAAAATACTTTCCCTTAAAGAAATATACAACTAAAAAGTAATAAACAAGCAAATATTACCACACAATGTACTTTCCCGTTGAGTTTGAGCCACTGTCAGCAATAGTAAGGGTAATAAGACATCCTTATAATGGCCTTAATTCTGATTAAGTTGTTATTTTAAATTTAAGTTGTTGACAAATTGGCATAAAAAATTATGTTTATTTCTTCAATTATATAAAATTATGATTTACATGTTTAGAAACATAAATTTAGTTGAATTAGAGTGTTATTTTTAATTTTTCTTTTTAAAAATTAAGAAATTTTAAAAAATTTTCATAAAAAAATGTTTCATTTAAAAATGAACCAATATCTGTTGAATTTTTATATGATTAACATGTTAAGAAACATAAATTTAGCTGAATAATTTGTTATTTTTAATATTTCTTTAAAAAATTTAAGCAATTTTTATAAAAATTGGAATAAAAAGTAAACTAAATTATGTTTTGTTGTTAAATATGTTAAATTATGCTAACAATGTTTAAAAACATAAGCTTAGCCGAATATAAAATTTTTCTTTTTAAAAATTAAGAAATTTTTAAAAAAAATTGGCATAAAAAAATGTTTCATTTAAAAATTCAACAATATCTGTTGAATTCGTAAAAAAGTAAACTAAATGTTTTGTTGTTAAATATGTTAAATTATGACTAACAATGTTGAAAAACATAAACTTAGCCGAATTAAGGTCTAATTTTTAATTTTTCTTTTTAAAAATTAAGAAATTTTAAAAAAATTGGCATAAAAAATGTTTGATTTAAAAATGCAACAATATCTGTTGAATTTTTATATTATTAACATGTTTAAAAACATAAATTAAGCTGAATTAAGTTGTTATTTTTCTTTTTTTCTAAACATAATTTTGTTGACTTTTTTATGCCAATTTATGTTTCCAAACATGTTAATCAAGAAATAAACATAATTTTTTATACCAATTTGTTAACAATTTAAATTTAAAATAATAACTTAATCAGAATTAAGGCCATTATAAGGATGTCTACTTACCCTTACTATTGCTGACAGTGGCTCAAACTCAACGGGAAAGTACATTGATGTGGTAATATTGGCTTGTTTATTACTTTTTAGTTGTATATTTCTTTAAGGGAAAGTATTTTTAAAAAACGTTTTTTATTTATATTTTTTTAATATTACTTTATAAAAATGAAGAAATTTTTAAAAATTGGCATCAAAAACTCAAAAGTCATGTTTAGAAACCTTTAATTTAGTTGAATTTAGTTGTTCTTTTTTGTTAAAAAAATAAGCGTAAAAAATTCAACTAATTTAGTGAATTAAATTATATATGTTAAATTATGATTAACATGTTTATAAACATAAATTTAGCTGAATTAGGGTGTTATTTTTCTTTTTCTTTATAAAATTTAAGCATATTTTTATAAAAATTGAAATAAAAAAGTAAACTAAATTATGTTTTGTTGTGAAATATGTTAAATTATGACTAACAATGTTAAAAAACATACACTTAGCCGAATTAAGGTCTTATTTTTCTTTTTTTAAGAAGTTTAAAAAAAATTGGCATAAAAAAATATTTCATTTAAAAATGCAACAATATCTGTTGAATTTTTATATTATTAACATGTTTAAAAACATAAATTAAGCTGATTTAAGTTGTTATTTTACTTTATAAAAATGGAGCAATTTTTAAAAATTGGCATAAAAAAGTCAAAAGTCATGTTTTGAAACTTTGAATTTAGCTGAATTTAGTTGTTACTTTAAATATTTTTTTATAAAAATTAAGAAAATGTTAAAAAAATTGGCATAAAAAATTATGTTTATTTGTTGAATTATATCTGAAAATTTTTTTTTTGTTTTTTTTTGTTTTTTGTTTCTTTTTTTTTTTCTTTTTTTCTGTTTTTTCTTTTTTTCTGTTTTTTATTTTTTCTTTTTTTTATTTTTTTTCTTTTTTTTTTTTTTTCTTTTTGTTGTTGCTTTTTTATTTTTTTTATTTTTTGCTGTTCTTTATTTCGTTTTTTTTTTTGTTTTTTTTTTTTTTTTGTTTTTTATTTCTTTTTATCTTTTTTTTATTTTTCTTTTTTTTCTTTTTTTCTGTGTTTTCTTTTTTCTTTTTTTTTCTTTTTCTTTTTTTTTATTTTTCTTTTTTCTGTTTTTTTCTTTTTTTTTCTTGTTTTTCGTTTTTTTATTTTTTTCTGTTTTTTATTTTTTTCTTTTTATTTTTTTTTTATTTTTTCTCTTTTTTTATTTCTTTTTTTCTTTTGTTTTTTTTTTATAATTTTTTTTTTATTTTTTCTGTTTTTTATTTCTTTTTTTCTTTTATTTCTTTTTTTTGTTTTTCTTATTTTTTTTCTTTGTTTTTGGTTTTTTTATTTTTCTTTTTTTCTTTTTTTTTCTTTCTGTTTTTCTGTTTTTTATTTTTTCTTTTTATTTTTTTTTTGTTATTCTGTTTTTTCTTTTTTTTTGTATTTTGTTTTTTTTTCTTTTTTATTGTTTTTCTTTTTTTTCTTTTTTCTATTTATTTCTTTTTTTTTCTTTTTTTGTGTTTTTTCTTTTTTTCTTTTATTCTGTTTTTTTTTTCTGTTTTTTATTTTTTTCTTTTCTTTATTTTTTTCTGTTTTTTATTTTTTTTCCTTTTTTTATTTTTCTTTTTCTTTTTTTCTTTTTTTTTTATTTCTTTTTTTCTGTTTTTTATTTTTGCTTTTTATTTCTTTTTTTATTTTTTTTATTTTTGTCTTTTTTACTCTTTTTTCTTTTTTTTTATTTTTCTTTTATTTCTTTTTTTCTTTTTTTTTCTCTTTTTCGGTTTTCCTTTTTTTATATTTTTCTTTTTTTTTATTTTCCTATTTATTTTTCTGTTTTGTCTTTTTCCTTTTTTTTTTTCTTTTTTTTCTTTTTTTTTTCTAAACATAATTTAGTTGACCTTTTTATGCCAATTTATGTTTCCAAACATGTTAATCATAATTTAATATAATTCAAGTAATAAACGTAATATTTTTATGCCAATGTAAATTTAAAATAACAACTTAATTCAGCTAAATTTAAAGTTTGTAAACATGTTAGTCATAATTTAATATATTTAACAACAAAACATAATTTAGTTGACTTTTATGCAAATTTTTTAAAATTTCTTAATTTTTAAAAAGAAAAATTAAAAATAACACTCTAATTCAACTAAATTTATGTTCTAAACATGTAAATCATAATTTTATATAATTGAAGAAATAAACATAATTTTTTATGCCAATTTGTCAACAACTTAAATTTAAAATAACAACTTAGTCAGAATTAAGGCCATTATAAAGATGTCTTATTACCCTTACTATTGCTGACAGTGGCTCAAACTCAACGTGAAAGTACATTGATGTGGTATTATTTGCTTGTTTATTACTTTTTAGAATATTTCTTTAAGGGAAAGTATTTTTAAAAAACGTTTTTTTATTTATATTTTTTTAATATTACTTTATAAAAATGAAGAAAGTTTTAAAAATTGGCATCAAAAAGTCAAAAGTCATGTTTAGAAACCTTTAATTTAGTTGAATTTAGTTGTTCTTTTTTGTTAAAAAAACAAGCGTAAAAAAGTCAACTAATTTAGTGAATTGAATTATATTATATGTTAAATTATGATTAACATGTTTATAAACATAAATTAAGCTGAATTAAGGTGTTATTTTTAATTTTTCTTTTTGAAAATTAAGAAATTTCAAAAAAATTTGCATAAAAAATGTTTCATTTAAAAATACAACAATATCTGTTGAATTCGTAAAAAAGTAAACTAAATTATGTTTTATTTAAAAATGCAACAATATCTGTTGAATTTTTATATGATTAATATGTTTAGAAACATAAATTAAGCTGAATAAATTGTTATTTTTAATATTTCTTTATAAAATTTAAGCAATTTCTATAAAAATTGGAATAAAAAAGTAAACTAAATTATATTTTGTTGTTAAATATTTTAAATTATGACTTACAATGTTGAAAAACATAAACTTAGCCGAATTAAGGTCTTATTTTTAATTTTTCTTTTTAAAAATTAAGAAATTTTAAAAAAATTGCCATAAAAAATGTTTCATTTAAAAATACAACAATATCTGTTGAATTCGTAAAAAAGTAAACTAAATTATGTTTTGTTGTTAAATATGTTAAATTATGACTAACAATGTTGAAAAACATAAAATTAGCCGATTATGGTCTAATTTTTAATTTTCTTTTTAAAAATTAAGAAGTTTTAAAAAAATTGGCATAAAAAAATGTTTGATTTAAAAATGCAACAATATCTGTTGAATTTTTATATTATTAACATGTTTAAAAACATAAATTAAGCTGAATTAAGTTGTTATTTTACTTTATAAAAATGGAGCAATTTTAAAAAATTGGCATAAAAAAGTCAAAAGTCATGTTTTGAAACTTTGAATTTAGCTGAATTTAGCTGTTCTTTTTTGTTAGAAAAATAAGCGTAAAAAAGTCAACTAATTTAGTGAATTGAATTATATTATATGTTAAATTATGATTAAAATGTTTAGAACCATAAATTTAGCTGAATTAGGGTGTTATTTTTAATTTTTTATTTAAAATAACAGATATTGTTGCATTTTTAAAAGAAACATTTTTTTATGCCAATTTTTTTTAAACTTCTTAAAAAAAGAAAAATAAGACCTTAATTCGGCTAAGTGTATGGTTTTTAACATTGTTAGTCATAATTTAACATATTTAACAACAAAACATAATTTAGTTGACTTTTATGAAATTTTTTTTTTTTTTTTTAATAAAAAAAAAAGAAAAAAAGAAAAATAAAAAAGAAAAATAAAAAAAGGAAAAAAAATAAAAAACAGAAAAAAAGAAAGAAAAGAAAAAAATAAAAAACAGAAAAAAAAAACAGAATAAAAGAAAAAAAGAAAAAACACAAAAAAAGAAAAAAAAAGAAATAAATAGAAAAAAGAAAAAAAAGAAAAACAATAAAAAAGAAAAAGAACAAAATACAAAAAAAAGAAAAATCAGAATAACAAAAAAAAATAAAAAAAAAATAAAAAGAAAAAATAAAAAACAGAAAAACAGAAAGAAAAAAAAAGAAAAAAAGAAAAATAAAAAAATAACAAGCGAAAAACACAGAAAAAAAATAAGAAAAACAGAAAAAGAAATAAAAGAAAAAAAGAAATAAAAAACAGAAAAAATAAAAAAAAAAGTATAAAAAAAAACAAAAGAAAAAAAGAAATAAAAAACAGAAAAAAAAAAAAAAAATAAAAAGAAAAAAAATAAAAAACAGAAAAAAATAAAAAAACGAAAAACAAGAAAAAAAAGAAAAAAACAGAAAAAAAGAAAAAAAAAAAAAGAAAAAGAAAAAAAATGAAAAAAGAAAACACAGAAAAAAAGAAAAAAAAAGAAAAATAAAAAAAAGATAAAAAGAAATAAAAAACAAACAAAAAAAAAAAACAAAAAAAAAAAAAAAAACGAAATAATGAACAGAAAAAAAAAAAAAAATAAAAAAGCAACAACAAAAAGAAAAAAAAAGAAAAAAGAAAAAAAAGAAAAAACAGAAAAAAAGAAAAAACAGAAAAAAAAAAAAAAAAAAGAAACAAAAAACAAAAAAAAAAGAATAAAAAAATTTTCAGATATAATTCAACAAATAAACATAATTTTTTATGCCAATTTTTTTAACATTTTCTTAATTTTTATAAAAAAATATTTAAAGTAACAACTAAATTCAGCTAAATTCAAAGTTTCAAAACATGACTTTTGACTTTTTTATGCCAATTTTTAAAAATTGCTCCATTTTTATAGAGTAAAATAACAACTTAAATCAGCTTAATTTATGTTTTTAAACATGTTAATAATATAAAAATTCAACAGATATTGTTGCATTTTGAAATGAAATATTTTTTTATGCCAATTTTTTTTAAACTTCTTAAAAAAAGAAAAATAAGACCTTAATTCGGCTAAGTGTATGTTTTTTAACATTGTTAGTCATAACTTAACATATTTAACAACAAAACATAATTTAGTTTACTTTTTTATTCCAATTTTTATAAAAATTGATTAAATTTTATAAAGAAATATTAAAAATAACAACTTATTCAGATAAATTTATGTTTCTGAACATGTTAATCATATAAAAATTCAACTTATATTGTTGTATTTTTAAATGAAACATAATTGAGTTGAATTTTTTATGCTAATTTTTTTGAAATTTCTTAATTTTATAACACCCTAATTCAGCTAAATTTATGTTTATAAACATGTTAATCATAATTTAACATATAATATAATTCAATTCACTAAATTAGTTGACTTTTTTACGCTTATTTTTTTAAAAAAAAAGAACAACTAAATTCAACTAAATTAAAGGTTTCTAAACATGACTTTTGACTTTTTGATGCCAATTTTTAAAAATTTCTTCATTTTTATAAAGTAATATTAAAAAAATATAAATAAAAAAACGTTTTTTAAAAATACTTTCCCTTAAAGAAATATACAACTAAAAAGTAATAAACAAGCAAATATTACCACACAATGTACTTTCCCGTTGAGTTTGAGCCATTGTCAGCAATAGTAAGGGTAATAAGACATCCTTATAATGGCCTTAATTCTGATTAAGTTGTTATTTTAAATTTAAGGTGTTGACAAATTGGCATAAGAAATTATGTTTATTTCTTCAATTATATAAAATTATGATTTACATGTTTAGAAACATAAATTTAGTTGAATTAGAGTGTTATTTTTAATTTTTCTTTTTAAAAATTAAGAAATTTTAAAAAATTTTCATAAAAAAATGTTTCATTTAAAAATGAACCAATATCTGTTGAATTTTTATATGATTAACATGTTACGAAACATAAATTTAGCTGAATAATTTGTTATTTTTAATATTTCTTTAAAAAATTTAAGCAATTTTTATAAAAATTGGAATAAAAAGTAAACTAAATTATGTTTTGTTGTTAAATATGTTAAATTATGACTAACAATGTTGGAAAACATAATCTTAGTCAATTAAGGTCTTTATTTTAATTTTTCTTTTTAAAAATTAAGAAATTTTAAAAAAATTGGCATAAAAAAATGTTTCATTTAAAAATGAAACAATATCTGTTGAATTTTTATATGATTAACATGTTAAGAAACATAAATTTAGCTGAATAATTTGTTATTTTTAATAATTCTTTAAAAAATTTAAGCAATAAATAAATCTTTAAAAAATTGGAATAAAAAGTAAACTAAATTATGTTTTGTTGTTAAATATGTTAAATTATGACTAACAATGTTTAAAAACATAAGCTTAGCCGAATATAAAATTTTTCTTTTTAAAAATTAAGAAATTTTTAAAAAAAATTGGCATAAAAAAATGTTTCATTTAAAAATACAACAATATCTGTTAAATTCGTAAAAAAGTAAACTAAATGTTTTGTTGTTAAATATGTTAAATTATGACTAACAATGTTGAAAAACATAAACTTAGCCGAATTAAGGACTAATTTTTAATTTTTCTTTTTAAAAATTAAGAAATTTTAAAAAAATTGGCATAAAAAATGTTTCATTTAAAAATACAACAATATCTGTTGAATTCGTAAAAAGTAAACTAAATTATGTTTTGTTGTTAAATATGTTAAATTATGACTAACAATGTTGACAAACATAAACTTAGCCGATTATGGTCTAATTTTTAATTTTATTTTTAAAAATTAAGAAGTTTTAAAAAAATTGGCATAAAAAATGTTTGATTTAAAAATGCAACAATATCTGTTGAATTTTTATATTATTAACATGTTTAAAAACATAAATTAAGCTGAATTAAGTTGTTATTTTACTTTATAAAAATGGAGCAATTTTTAAAAATTGGCATAAAAAAGTCAAAAGTCATGTTTTGAAACTTTGAATTTAGCTGAATTTAGTTGTTACTTTAAATATTTTTTATAAAAATTAAGAAAATGTTAAAAAAATTGGCATAAAAAATTATGTTTATTTGTTGAATTATATCTGAAAATTTTTTTTTTCCTTTTTTTGTTTTTTTTAATTTTTTTTCTGGCTTTTTATTTCTTTTTTTTTGTTTTTTGTTTCTTTTTTTTATTTTATTTTTTCTGTTTTCTCTTTTTTTATTTTTTTTCTTTTTCTTTTTTTTTCTGTTTTTTCTTTTTTTTTCTTTTTGTTGTTGCTTTTTTATTTTTTTTTATTTTTTTCTGTTCTTTATTTCGTTTTTTGTTTTTTTTTCATTTTTTCTGTTTTTTATTTCTTTTTTTCTTTTTATCTTTTTTTTCTTATTTTTTATTTTTGTTTTTTTTTTGTTTTTATTTGTTATTTTCTTTTTTTTTCTTTTTTTTTTCTGTTTTTTTTTCTTTTTTCTGTTTTTTCTTTTTTTCTTTTCTTTTTTTTATTTTTCTTTTTTTTTTTCTTTTTTACTGTTTTTTCTTTTTTTATTTTTCATTTTTTCTGTTTTTTTCGTTTTTTTATTTTTTTGAGTTTTTTATTTTTTCTTTTTATTTCTTTTTCTTTTTTTGCTTTTTTTTGTTTTTTGTTTCAAAAAAAAAAAAAAGTAACAATACGAAAAAAAAGAATAAAAAAGAAAAAAAAACGAAAAAAATAACTTTTTTTCTGTTGTTTATTTTTTCTTTTTATTTGTTTTTTTCTGTTTGTCTTTTTTTCGTTTTTTTCTTTTTTTTTTTTTTTTTTATTTTTATTTTTTTTATTTTTCTTTTTGTTTCTTTTTTTCTGTTTTTTTCTGTTTTTTATTTCGTTTTTTCTTTTTTTGTCTTTTTTTTTCTTTTTTTCTGTTTTTTATTTCTTTTTTTCTTTTTATCTTTTTTTTCTTTTTTTTTTTTCTTTTTTTTTCTTTTAGTTTTTTTTCTTTAGTTCTTTTTTTCTAAACATAATTTTGTTGACTTTTTTATGCCAATTTATGTTTCCAAACATGTTAATCAAGAAATAAACATAATTTTTTATACCAATTTGTTAACAATTTAAATTTAAAATAACAACTTAATCAGAATTAAGGCCATTATAAGGATGTCTACTTACCCTTACTATTGCTGACAGTGGCTCAAACTCAACGGGAAAGTACATTGATGTGGTAATATTGGCTTGTTTATTACTTTTTAGTTGTATATTTCTTTAAGGGAAAGTATTTTTAAAAAACGTTTTTTTATTTATATTTTTTTAATATTACTTTATAAAAATGAAGAAATTTTTAAAAATTGGCATCAAAAAGTCAAAAGTCATGTTTAGAAACCTTTAATTTAGTTGAATTTAGTTGTTCTTTTTTGTTAAAAAAATAAGCGTAAAAAAGTCAACTAATTTAGTGAATTGAATTATATTATATGTTAAATTATGATTAACATGTTTATAAACATAAATTTAGCTGAATTAGGGTGTTATTTTTCTTTTTCTTTTTAAAAATTAAGAAATTTCAAAAAAATTAGCATAAAAAATTCAACTAAATTATGTTTCATTTAAAAATACAACAATATCAGTTGAATTTTTATATGATTAACATGTTCAGAAACATAAATTTAGCTGAATAAGTTGTTATTTTTAATATTTCTTTATAAAATTTAAGCAATTTTTATACAAATTGGAATAAAAAAGTAAACTAAATTATGTTTTGTTGTTAAATATGTTAAATTATGACTAACAAAGTTGAAAAACATAAACTTAGCCGATTATGGTCTAATTTTTAATTTTCTTTTTAAAAATTAAGAAGTTTTAAAAAAATTGGCATAAAAAAATGTTTGATTTAAAAATGCAACAATATCTGTTGAATTTTTATATGATTAACATGTTTAAAAACATAAATTTATTTGAATTAAGTTGTTATTTTACTTTATAAAAATGAAGCAATTTTTAAAAATTGGCATAAAAAAGTCAAAAGTCATGTTTTGAAAATTTTAATTTAGCTGAATTTAGTTGTTATTTTAAATTTTTCTTTATAAAAATTAAGAAAATGTTAAAAAAATTGGCATAAAAAATTATGTTTATTTGTTGAATTAAATCTGAAAAATTTTTTTTTCCTTTTTTTGTTTTTTTTTATTTTTTTTCTGTTTTTTTATTTCTTTTTTGTTGTTTTTTGTTTCTTTTTTTTATTTTTTTTTTATTTTTTCTTTTTTTTTCTGTTTTTTCTTTTTTTTTCTTTTTGTTGTTGCTTTTTTATTTTTTTTTATTTTTTTCTGTTCTTTATTCGTTTTTTGTTTTTTTTTTCTTTTTTTTGTTTTTTACTTCTTTTTTTCTTTTTATCGTTTTTTTATTTTTCTTTTTTTTCTTTTTTTCTGTGTTTTCTTTTTTTCTTTTTTTTTCTGTTTTTTCTTTTTCTTTTTTTTATTTTTCTTTTTTTCTGTTTTTTTCTTTTTTTTTGGTTTTTTTTTTTTCTGTTTTTTATTTTTTTCTTTTTATTTTTTTTTTATTTTTTCTGTTTTTTATTTCTTTTTTTCTTTTGTTTTTTTTTTATTATTTTTTTTTTATTTTTTCTGTTTTTTATTTCTTTTTTTCCTTTATTTCTTTTTTTTTGTTTTTCTTATTTTTTTTCTTTGTTTTTCGTTTTTTTATTTTTCTTTTGTTCTTTTTTTTCTTTCTGTTTTTTATTTTTTCTTTTTATTTATTTTTTTTATTTTTTTTTGTTATTCTGTTTTTTCTTTTTTTTTGTATTTTGTTTTTTTTTTCTTTTTTATTGTTTTTTTCTTTTTTTTCTTTTTTCTATTTATTTCTTTTTTTTTCTTTTTTTGTGTTTTTTCTTTTTTTCTTTTATTCTGTTTTTTTCTGTTTTTTATTTTTTTTTTCTTTCTTTTTTTCTGTTTTTTATTTTTTTTCCTTTTTTTATTTTTATTTTTTTTTTCTGTTTTTTTCTTTTTTTTTATTTCTTTTTTTCTGTTTTTTATTTCTTTTTTTCTTTTTTTTTCTTTTTTTTTCTTTTTTTCTGTTTTGTCTTTTTTCTTTTTTTCTGTTTTTTCTTTTTTTTTCTTTTTTTATTTTTTTTATTTTTGTTCATTGCTTTTCTTTCTTCTCTTTTTTTTTCTTTTATTTTTCTTTTTACCTTTCTTTTCTTTTTTTATGTTTTTTATTTCTTTTTTTATTTTTTTTATTTTTGTCTTTTTTACTCTTTTTTCGTTTTTTTTATTTTTTCTTTTATTTCTTTTTTTCTTTTTTTTTTCTCTTTTTCGGTTTTCTTTTTTTTTCGTTTTTTTATTTTTTTCTTTTTTTTTATTTTCCTATTTTTTTTTCTGTTTTGTCTTTTTCCTTTTTTTTTTCTTTTTTTTTTCTAAACATAATTTAGTTGACCTTTTTATGCCAATTTATGTTTCCAAACATGTTAATCATAATTTAATATAATTCAGTAATAAACGTAATTTTTTATGCCAATGTAAATTTAAAATAACAACTTAATTCAGCTAAATTTAAAGTTTGTAAACATGTTAGTCATAATTTAATATATTTAACAACAAAACATAATTTAGTTGACTTTTATGCAAATTTTTTAAAATTTCTTAATTTTTTCTTTTTTTTTTTTGTTTAGAACCCTTTAATTTAGCTGAATTTAGTTGTTCTTTTTTGTTAAAAAAATAAGCGTAAAAAAGTCAACTAATTTACTGAATTGAATTATATTATATGTTAAATTATGATTAACATGTTTATAAACATAAGTTTAGCTGAATTAAGGTGTTATTTTTAATTTTTCTTTTTAAAAAGTAAGAAATTTCCAAAAAATTTGCATAAAAAATGTTTCGTTTAAAAATACAACAATATCTGTTGAATTCGTAAAAAAGTAAACTAAATTATGTTTTGTTGTTAAATATGTTAAATTATGACTAACAATGTTGAAAAACATAAACTTAGCCGAATTAATGTCTAATTTTTAATTTTCTTTTTAAAAATTAAGAAGTTTAAAAAAAATTGGCATAAAAAAGTCAACTAAATTATGTTTTATTTCAAAATGCAACAATATCTGTTGAATTTTTATATGATTAACATGTTTAGAAACATAAATTAAGCTGAATAAATTGTTATTTTTAATATTTCTTTATAAAATTTAAGCAATTTTTATAAAAATTGGAATAAAAAAGTAAACTAAATTATGTTTTGTTGTTAAATATGTTAAATTATGACTAACAATGTTGAAAAACATAAAATTAGCCGATTATGGTCTAATTTTTAATTTTCTTTTTAAAAATTAAGAAGTTTTAAAAAAATTGGCATAAAAAAATGTTTGATTTAAAAATGCAACAATATCTGTTGAATTTTTATATTATTAACATGTTTAAAAACATAAATTAAGCTGAATTAAGTTGTTATTTTACTTTATAAAAATGGAGCAATTTTAAAAAATTGGCATAAAAAAGTCAAAAGTCATGTTTTGAAACTTTGAATTTAGCTGAATTTAGCTGTTCTTTTTTGTTAGAAAAATAAGCGTAAAAAAGTCAACTAATTTAGTGAATTGAATTATATTATATGTTAAATTATGATTAAAATGTTTAGAACCATAAATTTAGCTGAATTAGGGTGTTATTTTTAATTTTTTATTTAAAATAACAGATATTGTTGCATTTTTAAAAGAAACATTTTTTTATGCCAATTTTTTTTAAACTTCTTAAAAAAAGAAAAATAAGACCTTAATTCGGCTAAGTGTATGGTTTTTAACATTGTTAGTCATAATTTAACATATTTAACAACAAAACATAATTTAGTTGACTTTTATGAAATTTTTTTTTTTTTTTTTAATAAAAAAAAAAGAAAAAAAGAAAAATAAAAAAGAAAAATAAAAAAAGGAAAAAAAATAAAAAACAGAAAAAAAGAAAGAAAAGAAAAAAATAAAAAACAGAAAAAAAAAACAGAATAAAAGAAAAAAAGAAAAAACACAAAAAAAGAAAAAAAAAGAAATAAATAGAAAAAAGAAAAAAAAGAAAAACAATAAAAAAGAAAAAGAACAAAATACAAAAAAAAGAAAAATCAGAATAACAAAAAAAAATAAAAAAAAAATAAAAAGAAAAAATAAAAAACAGAAAAACAGAAAGAAAAAAAAAGAAAAAAAGAAAAATAAAAAAATAACAAGCGAAAAACACAGAAAAAAAATAAGAAAAACAGAAAAAGAAATAAAAGAAAAAAAGAAATAAAAAACAGAAAAAATAAAAAAAAAAGTATAAAAAAAAACAAAAGAAAAAAAGAAATAAAAAACAGAAAAAAAAAAAAAAATAAAAAGAAAAAAAATAAAAAACAGAAAAAAATAAAAAAACGAAAAACAAGAAAAAAAAGAAAAAAACAGAAAAAAAGAAAAAAAAAAGAAAAAGAAAAAAAATGAAAAAAGAAAACACAGAAAAAAAGAAAAAAAAGAAAAATAAAAAAAAGATAAAAAGAAATAAAAAACAAACAAACAAAAAAAACAAAAAAAAAAAAAAAAACGAAATAAAGAACAGAAAAAAAAAAAAAAATAAAAAAGCAACAACCAAAAGAAAAAAAAAGAAAAAAGAAAAAAAAGAAAAAACAGAAAAAAAGAAAAAACAGAAAAAAAAAAAAAAAAAAGAAACAAAAAACAAAAAAAAAGAATAAAAAAATTTTCAGATATAATTCAACAAATAAACATAATTTTTTATGCCAATTTTTTTAACATTTTCTTAATTTTTATAAAAAAATATTTAAAGTAACAACTAAATTCAGCTAAATTCAAAGTTTCAAAACATGACTTTTGACTTTTTTATGCCAATTTTTAAAAATTGCTCCATTTTTATAAAGTAAAATAACAACTTAAATCAGCTTAATTTATGTTTTTAAACATGTTAATAATATAAAAATTCAACAGATATTGTTGCATTTTGAAATGAAATATTTTTTTATGCCAATTTTTTTTAAACTTCTTAAAAAAAGAAAAATAAGACCTTAATTCGGCTAAGTGTATGTTTTTTAACATTGTTAGTCATAACTTAACATATTTAACAACAAAACATAATTTAGTTTACTTTTTTATTCCAATTTTTATAAAAATTGATTAAATTTTATAAAGAAATATTAAAAATAACAACTTATTCAGATAAATTTATGTTTCTGAACATGTTAATCATATAAAAATTCAACTTATATTGTTGTATTTTTAAATGAAACATAATTGAGTTGAATTTTTTATGCTAATTTTTTTGAAATTTCTTAATTTTTAAAAAGAAAAAGAAAAATAACACCCTAATTCAGCTAAATTTATGTTTATAAACATGTTAATCATAATTTAACATATAATATAATTCAATTCACTAAATTAGTTGACTTTTTTACGCTTATTTTTTTAAAAAAAAAGAACAACTAAATTCAACTAAATTAAAGGTTTCTAAACATTACTTTTGACTTTTTGATGCCAATTTTTAAAAATTTCTTCATTTTTATAAAGTAATATTAAAAAAATATAAATAAAAAAACGTTTTTTAAAAATACTTTCCCTTAAAGAAATATACAACTAAAAAGTAATAAACAAGCAAATATTACCACACAATGTACTTTCCCGTTGAGTTTGAGCCATTGTCAGCAATAGTAAGGGTAATAAGACATCCTTATAATGGCCTTAATTCTGATTAAGTTGTTATTTTAAATTTAAGGTGTTGACAAATTGGCATAAGAAATTATGTTTATTTCTTCAATTATATAAAATTATGATTTACATGTTTAGAAACATAAATTTAGTTGAATTAGAGTGTTATTTTTAATTTTTCTTTTTAAAAATTAAGAAATTTTAAAAAATTTTCATAAAAAAATGTTTCATTTAAAAATGAACCAATATCTGTTGAATTTTTATATGATTAACATGTTACGAAACATAAATTTAGCTGAATAATTTGTTATTTTTAATATTTCTTTAAAAAATTTAAGCAATTTTTATAAAAATTGGAATAAAAAGTAAACTAAATTATGTTTTGTTGTTAAATATGTTAAATTATGACTAACAATGTTGGAAAACATAATCTTAGTCAATTAAGGTCTTTATTTTAATTTTTCTTTTTAAAAATTAAGAAATTTTAAAAAAATTGGCATAAAAAAATGTTTCATTTAAAAATGAAACAATATCTGTTGAATTTTTATATGATTAACATGTTAAGAAACATAAATTTAGCTGAATAATTTGTTATTTTTAATAATTCTTTAAAAAATTTAAGCAATAAATAAATCTTTAAAAAATTGGAATAAAAAGTAAACTAAATTATGTTTTGTTGTTAAATATGTTAAATTATGACTAACAATGTTTAAAAACATAAGCTTAGCCGAATATAAAATTTTTCTTTTTAAAAATTAAGAAATTTTTAAAAAAAATTGGCATAAAAAAATGTTTCATTTAAAAATACAACAATATCTGTTAAATTCGTAAAAAAGTAAACTAAATGTTTTGTTGTTAAATATGTTAAATTATGACTAACAATGTTGAAAAACATAAACTTAGCCGAATTAAGGACTAATTTTTAATTTTTCTTTTTAAAAATTAAGAAATTTTAAAAAAATTGGCATAAAAAATGTTTCATTTAAAAATACAACAATATCTGTTGAATTCGTAAAAAGTAAACTAAATTATGTTTTGTTGTTAAATATGTTAAATTATGACTAACAATGTTGACAAACATAAAGTTAGCCGATTATGGTCTAATTTTTAATTTTATTTTTAAAAATTAAGAAGTTTTAAAAAAATTGGCATAAAAAATGTTTGATTTAAAAATGCAACAATATCTGTTGAATTTTTATATTATTAACATGTTTAAAAACATAAATTAAGCTGAATTAAGTTGTTATTTTACTTTATAAAAATGGAGCAATTTTTAAAAATTGGCATAAAAAAGTCAAAAGTCATGTTTTGAAACTTTGAATTTAGCTGAATTTAGTTGTTACTTTAAATATTTTTTATAAAAATTAAGAAAATGTTAAAAAAATTGGCATAAAAAATTATGTTTATTTGTTGAATTATATCTGAAAATTTTTTTTTTCCTTTTTTTGTTTTTTTTAATTTTTTTTCTGGCTTTTTATTTCTTTTTTTTTGTTTTTTGTTTCTTTTTTTTATTTTATTTTTTCTGTTTTCTCTTTTTTTATTTTTTTTCTTTTTCTTTTTTTTTCTGTTTTTTCTTTTTTTTTCTTTTTGTTGTTGCTTTTTTATTTTTTTTTATTTTTTTCTGTTCTTTATTTCGTTTTTTGTTTTTTTTTCATTTTTTCTGTTTTTTATTTCTTTTTTTCTTTTTATCTTTTTTTTCTTATTTTTTATTTTTGTTTTTTTTTTGTTTTTATTTGTTATTTTCTTTTTTTTTTCTGTTTTTTTTTCTTTTTTCTGTTTTTTCTTTTTTTCTTTTCTTTTTTTTATTTTTCTTTTTTTTTTCTTTTTTACTGTTTTTTCTTTTTTTATTTTTCATTTTTTCTGTTTTTTTCGTTTTTTTATTTTTTTGAGTTTTTTATTTTTTCTTTTTATTTCTTTTTCTTTTTTTGCTTTTTTTTGTTTTTTGTTTCAAAAAAAAAAAAAAGTAACAATACGAAAAAAAAGAATAAAAAAGAAAAAAAAACGAAAAAAATAACTTTTTTTCTGTTGTTTATTTTTTCTTTTTATTTGTTTTTTTCTGTTTGTCTTTTTTTCGTTTTTTTCTTTTTTTTTTTTTTTTTTATTTTTATTTTTTTTATTTTTCTTTTTGTTTCTTTTTTTCTGTTTTTTTCTGTTTTTTATTTCGTTTTTTCTTTTTTTGTCTTTTTTTTTCTTTTTTTCTGTTTTTTATTTCTTTTTTTCTTTTTATCTTTTTTTTCTTTTTTTTTTTTCTTTTTTTTTCTTTTAGTTTTTTTTCTTTAGTTCTTTTTTTCTAAACATAATTTTGTTGACTTTTTTATGCCAATTTATGTTTCCAAACATGTTAATCAAGAAATAAACATAATTTTTTATACCAATTTGTTAACAATTTAAATTTAAAATAACAACTTAATCAGAATTAAGGCCATTATAAGGATGTCTACTTACCCTTACTATTGCTGACAGTGGCTCAAACTCAACGGGAAAGTACATTGATGTGGTAATATTGGCTTGTTTATTACTTTTTAGTTGTATATTTCTTTAAGGGAAAGTATTTTTAAAAAACGTTTTTTTATTTATATTTTTTTAATATTACTTTATAAAAATGAAGAAATTTTTAAAAATTGGCATCAAAAAGTCAAAAGTCATGTTTAGAAACCTTTAATTTAGTTGAATTTAGTTGTTCTTTTTTGTTAAAAAAATAAGCGTAAAAAAGTCAACTAATTTAGTGAATTGAATTATATTATATGTTAAATTATGATTAACATGTTTATAAACATAAATTTAGCTGAATTAGGGTGTTATTTTTCTTTTTCTTTTTAAAAATTAAGAAATTTCAAAAAAATTAGCATAAAAAATTCAACTAAATTATGTTTCATTTAAAAATACAACAATATCAGTTGAATTTTTATATGATTAACATGTTCAGAAACATAAATTTAGCTGAATAAGTTGTTATTTTTAATATTTCTTTATAAAATTTAAGCAATTTTTATACAAATTGGAATAAAAAAGTAAACTAAATTATGTTTTGTTGTTAAATATGTTAAATTATGACTAACAAAGTTGAAAAACATAAACTTAGCCGATTATGGTCTAATTTTTAATTTTCTTTTTAAAAATTAAGAAGTTTTAAAAAAATTGGCATAAAAAAATGTTTGATTTAAAAATGCAACAATATCTGTTGAATTTTTATATGATTAACATGTTTAAAAACATAAATTTATTTGAATTAAGTTGTTATTTTACTTTATAAAAATGAAGCAATTTTTAAAAATTGGCATAAAAAAGTCAAAAGTCATGTTTTGAAAATTTTAATTTAGCTGAATTTAGTTGTTATTTTAAATTTTTCTTTATAAAAATTAAGAAAATGTTAAAAAAATTGGCATAAAAAATTATATTTATTTGTTGAATTAAATCTGAAAAATTTTTTTTTCCTTTTTTTGTTTTTTTTTATTTTTTTTCTGTTTTTTTATTTCTTTTTTGTTGTTTTTTGTTTCTTTTTTTTATTTTTTTTTTATTTTTTCTTTTTTTTTCTGTTTTTTCTTTTTTTTTCTTTTTGTTGTTGCTTTTTTATTTTTTTTTATTTTTTTCTGTTCTTTATTCGTTTTTTGTTTTTTTTTCTTTTTTTTGTTTTTTACTTCTTTTTTTCTTTTTATCGTTTTTTTATTTTTCTTTTTTTTCTTTTTTTCTGTGTTTTCTTTTTTTCTTTTTTTTTCTGTTTTTTCTTTTTCTTTTTTTTATTTTTCTTTTTTTCTGTTTTTTTCTTTTTTTTTGGTTTTGTTTTTTTCTGTTTTTTATTTTTTTCTTTTTATTTTTTTTTTATTTTTTCTGTTTTTTATTTCTTTTTTTCTTTTGTTTTTTTTTTTATTATTTTTTTTTTATTTTTTCTGTTTTTTATTTCTTTTTTTCCTTTATTTCTTTTTTTTTGTTTTTCTTATTTTTTTTCTTTGTTTTTCGTTTTTTTATTTTTCTTTTGTTCTTTTTTTTCTTTCTGTTTGTTATTTTTTCTTTTTATTTATTTTTTTTATTTTTTTTTGTTATTCTGTTTTTTCTTTTTTTTTGTATTTTGTTTTTTTTTTCTTTTTTATTGTTTTTTTCTTTTTTTTCTTTTTTCTATTTATTTCTTTTTTTTTCTTTTTTTGTGTTTTTTCTTTTTTTCTTTTATTCTGTTTTTTTTCTGTTTTTTATTTTTTTTTTCTTTCTTTTTTTCTGTTTTTTATTTTTTTTCCTTTTTTTATTTTTATTTTTTTTTTCTGTTTTTTTCTTTTTTTTTATTTCTTTTTTTCTGTTTTTTATTTCTTTTTTTCTTTTTTTTTCTTTTTTTTTCTTTTTTTCTGTTTTGTCTTTTTTCTTTTTTTCTGTTTTTTCTTTTTTTTTCTTTTTTTATTTTTTTTATTTTTGTTCATTGCTTTTCTTTCTTCTCTTTTTTTTTCTTTTATTTTTCTTTTTACCTTTCTTTTCTTTTTTTATGTTTTTTATTTCTTTTTTATTTTTTTTATTTTTGTCTTTTTTACTCTTTTTTCGTTTTTTTTATTTTTTCTTTTATTTCTTTTTTTCTTTTTTTTTTCTCTTTTTCGGTTTTCTTTTTTTTTCGTTTTTTTATTTTTTTCTTTTTTTTTATTTTCCTATTTTTTTTTCTGTTTTGTCTTTTTCCTTTTTTTTTTCTTTTTTTTTTCTAAACATAATTTAGTTGACCTTTTTATGCCAATTTATGTTTCCAAACATGTTAATCATAATTTAATATAATTCAGTAATAAACGTAATTTTTTATGCCAATGTAAATTTAAAATAACAACTTAATTCAGCTAAATTTAAAGTTTGTAAACATGTTAGTCATAATTTAATATATTTAACAACAAAACATAATTTAGTTGACTTTTATGCAAATTTTTTAAAATTTCTTAATTTTTTCTTCTTTTTTTTTGTTTAGAACCCTTTAATTTAGCTGAATTTAGTTGTTCTTTTTTGTTAAAAAAATAAGCGTAAAAAAGTCAACTAATTTACTGAATTGAATTATATTATATGTTAAATTATGATTAACATGTTTATAAACATAAGTTTAGCTGAATTAAGGTGTTATTTTTAATTTTTCTTTTTAAAAAGTAAGAAATTTCCAAAAAATTTGCATAAAAAATGTTTCGTTTAAAAATACAACAATATCTGTTGAATTCGTAAAAAAGTAAACTAAATTATGTTTTGTTGTTAAATATGTTAAATTATGACTAACAATGTTGAAAAACATAAACTTACCCGAATTAATGTCTAATTTTTAATTTTCTTTTTAAAAATTAAGAAGTTTAAAAAAAATTGGCATAAAAAAGTCAACTAAATTATGTTTTATTTCAAAATGCAACAATATCTGTTGAATTTTTATATGATTAACATGTTTAGAAACATAAATTAAGCTGAATAAATTGTTATTTTTAATATTTCTTTATAAAATTTAAGCAATTTTTATAAAAATTGGAATAAAAAAGTAAACTAAATTATGTTTTTTTGTTAAATATGTTAAATTATGCTAACAATGTTGAAAAACATAATCTTAGTCAAATAAGGTCTTTATTTTAATTTTTCTTTTTAAAAATTAAGAAATTTTAAAAAAATTGGCATAAAAAATGTTTCATTTAAAAATACAACAATATCTGTTGAATTCGTAAAAAAGTAAACTAAATTATATTTTGTTGTTAAATATGTTAAATTATGACTAACAATGTTGAAAAACATAAACTTAGCCGAATTAAGGTCTTATTTTTAATTTTTCTTTTTAAAAATTAAGAAATTTTAAAAAAATTGGCATAAAAAATGTTTCATTTAAAAATACAACAATATCTGTTGAATTCGTAAAAAAGTAAACTAAATTATATTTTGTTGTTAAATATGTTAAATTATGACTAACAATGTTGAAAAACATAAACTTTTGTTGAATTATATCTGAAAAATTTTTTTTTCCTTTTTTTGTTTTTTTTTATTTTTTTTCTGTTTTTTTATTTCTTTTTTTTTGTTTCTTTTTTTATTTTTCTTTTTTTCTGTTTTTTCTTTTTTTCTCTTTGTTATTTTTTTTCTTTTTTCTTTTTTTTTCTGTTTTTTCTTTTTTTTTCTTTTTGTTGTTGCTTTTTTATTTTTTTCTGTTCTTTATTTCGTTTTTTCTTTTTTTTCTTTTTTTTTCTTTTTTTTGTTTTTTATTTCTTTTTTTCTTTTTATCTTTTTTTTATTTTTCTTTTTTTTCTTTTTTGCTGTGTTTTCTTTTTCTTTTTTTTCTGTTTTTTTCTTTTTTTCTTGTTCTTTTTCTTTTTTTTATTTTTCTTTTTTTCTGTTTTTTTCTTTTTTTTCGTTTTTTTATTTTTTTCTTTTTTCTTTTTATTTTTTTTTTATTTTATCTGTTTTTTATTTCTTTTTTTCTGTTGTTTTTTTTTTATTATTTTTTTTTATTTTTTCTGTTTTTTATTTCTTTTTTCTTTTATTGGTTTTTGTTTGTTTTTCTTATTTTGTTCTTTGTTTTTCGTTTTTTTTTTTTTTTTATTTTTCTTTTTTTTTTTCTTCTGTTTTTCTGTTTTTAATGTTTTCTCTTTATGTTTTTTTAATTATTTTTTTTTTGTTATTCTGTTTTTTCTTTTTTTTTGTATTTGGTTTTTTTTTCTTTTTTATTGTTTTTTTTTTTTTTCTTTTTTCTATTTATTTCTTTTTTTTTCTTTTTTTGTGTTTTTTCTTTTTTTCTTTTATTCTGTTTTTTTTTTCTGTTTTTTATTTTTTTCTTTTCTTTATTTTTTTCTGTTTTTTATTTTTTTTCCTTTTTTTATTTTTCTTTTTCTTTTTTTCTTTTTTTTTTATTTCTTTTTTTCTGTTTTTTATTTTTGCTTTTTATTTCTTTTTTTCTTTTTTTTTCTTTTTTTCTGTTTTGTCTTTTTTTCTTTTTTTTTCTTTTTTTCTGTTTTTTCTTTTTTTTTCTTTTTTTTCTTTTTTTTCTTTTTTTTTCTTTTTTTTTCTTTTTTTTTGTTTTTTATTTCTTTTTTCCTTTTTATCTTTTTTTTATTTTTCTTTTTTTTCTTTTTTGCTGTGTTTTCTTTTTTTTCTTTTTCTGTTTTTTGTTTTTTTTTGTTTTTTTTTCTTTTTTTTATTTTTCTTTTTTTCTGTTTTTTTCTTTTTTTTCTTTTTTTTCGTTTTTTTATTTTTTTCTGTTTTTTCTTTTTTTCTTTTTATTTTTTTTTTTATTTTTTTTTTTCTGTTGTTTTTTTTTTTATTATTTTTTTTTTATTTTTTCTGTTTTTTATTTCTTTTTTTCTTTTATTGCTTTTTTTTTGTTTTTCTTATTTTTTTTTCTTTGTTTTTCGTTTTTTTATTTTTCTTTTTTTCTTTTTTTGTCTTTCTGTTTTTAATTTTTTCTTTTTATTTCTTTTTTTTACTTTTTTTTGTTATTCTGTCTTTTCTTTTTTTTTGTATTTTGTTTTTTTTTTTCTTTTTTATTGTTTTTTTCTTTTTTTTCTTTTTGTTCTTTCTTTTTTCTATTTATTTCTTTTTTTGTGTTTTTTCTTTTATTCTGTTTTTTATTTTTTTATTTTTTTCTGTTTTTTATTTTTTTTTCCTTTTTTATTTTGATTTTTTAATTTTTTTGTTTTTTTTTTCTTTTTTTTTATTTCTTTTTTTCTGTTTTTTATTTTTGCTTTTTATTTCTTTTTTTCTTTTTTTTTCTCTTTTTTTCTTTTTTTCTGTTTTGTGTTTTTTTCTGTTTTTTATTTTTTTTTCTTTTTTTATTTTTTTTATTTTTGTTCATTGCTTTTCTTTTTTTTTCTTTTTGTTGTTGCTTTTTTATTTTTTTTATTTTTTTCTGTTCTTTATTTCGTTTTTTTTTTTTGTTTTTTTTTTTTTTGTTTTTTATTTCTTTTTATCTTTTTTTTATTTTTCTTTTTTTTCTTTTTTTCTGTGTTTTCTTTTTTCTTTTTATTTTTTTTTTATTTTTTCTCTTTTTTTATTTCTTTTTTGCTTTTGTTTTTTTTTTATAATTTTTTTTTTATTTTTTCTGTTTTTTATTTCTTTTTTTCTTTTATTTCTTTTTTTTGTTTTTCTTATTTTTTTTCTTTGTTTTTGGTTTTTTAATTTTTCTTTTTTTCTTTTTTTTTCTTTCTGTTTTTCTGTTTTTTATTTTTTCTTTTTATTTTTTTTTGTTATTCTGTTTTTTATTTTTTTTGTATTTTGTTTTTTTTTCTTTTTTATTGTTATTCTTTTTTTTCTTTTTTCTATTTATTTCTTTTTTTTTCTTTTTTTGTGTTTTTTCTTTTTTTCTTTTATTCTGTTTTTTTTTTCTGTTTTTTATTTTTTTCTTTTCTTTATTTTTTTCTGTTTTTCATTTTTTTTCCTTTTTTTATTTTTCTTTTTCTTTTTTTCTTTTTTTTTTATTTCTTTTTTTCTGTTTTTTATTTTTGCTTTTTATTTCTTTTTTTCTTTTTTTTTCTTTTATTTTTCTTTTTTTCTTTCTTTTCTTTTTTTTATGTTTTTTATATTTTCTTTTTATTTCTTTTTTTATTTTTTTTATTTTTGTCTTTTTTACTCTTTTTTCTTTTTTTTCTTTTATTTCTTTTTTTCTTTTTTTTTCTCTTTTTCGGTTTTCCTTTTTTTATATTTTTCTTTTTTTTTATTTTCCTATTTATTTTTCTGTTTTGTCTTTTTCCTTTTTTTTTTTTCTTTTTTTTCTTTTTTTTTCTAAACATAATTTAGTTGACCTTTTTATGCCAATTTATGTTTCCAAACATGTTAATCATAATTTAATATAATTCAAGTAATAAACGTAATATTTTTATGCCAATGTAAATTTAAAATAACAACTTAATTCAGCTAAATTTAAAGTTTGTAAACATGTTAGTCATAATTTAATATATTTAACAACAAAACATAATTTAGTTGACTTTTATGCAAATTTTTTAAAATTTCTTAATTTTTAAAAAGAAAAATTAAAAATAACACTCTAATTCAACTAAATTTATGTTTCTAAACATGTAAATCATAATTTTATATAATTGAAGAAATAAACATAATTTTTTATGCCAACTTGTCAACAACTTAAATTTAAAATAACAACTTAATCAGAATTAAGGCCATTATAAAGATGTCTTATTACCCTTACTATTGCTGACAGTGGCTCAAACTCAACGTGAAAGTACATTGATGTGGTATTATTTGCTTGTTTATTACTTTTTAGAATATTTCTTTAAGGGAAAGTATTTTTAAAAAACGTTTTTTTATTTATATTTTTTTAATATTACTTTATAAAAATGAAGAAAGTTTTAAAAATTGGCATCAAAAAGTCAAAAGTCATGTTTAGAAACCTTTAATTTAGTTGAATTTAGTTGTTCTTTTTTGTTAAAAAAATAAGCGTAAAAAAGTCAACTAATTTAGTGAATTGAATTATATTATATGTAAAATTATGATTAACATGTTTATAAACATAAATTAAGCTGAATTAAGGTGTTATTTTTAATTTTTCTTTTTGAAAATTAAGAAATTTCAAAAAAATTTGCATAAAAAATGTTTTATTTAAAAATACAACAATATCTGTTGAATTCGTAAAAAAGTAAACTAAATTATGTTTTGTTGTTAAATATATTAAATTATGACTAACAATGTTGAAAAACATAAACTTAGCGGAATTAAGGTCTAATTTTTAATTTTCTTTTTAAAAATTAAGAAGTTTAAAAAAAATTGGCATAAAAAAGTCAACTAAATTATGTTTTATTTAAAAATGCAACAATATCTGTTGAATTTTTATATGATTAATATGTTTAGAAACATAAATTAAGCTGAATAAATTGTTATTTTTAATATTTCTTTATAAAATTTAAGCAATTTCTATAAAAATTGGAATAAAAAAGTAAACTAAATTATATTTTGTTGTTAAATATTTTAAATTATGACTTACAATGTTGAAAAACATAAACTTAGCCGAATTAAGGTCTTATTTTTAATTTTTCTTTTTAAAAATTAAGAAATTTTAAAAAAATTGCCATAAAAAATGTTTCATTTAAAAATACAACAATATCTGTTGAATTCGTAAAAAAGTAAACTAAATTATGTTTTGTTGTTAAATATGTTAAATTATGACTAACAATGTTGAAAAACATAAACTTAGCCGATTATGGTCTAATTTTTAATTTTCTTTTTAAAAATTAAGAAGTTTTAAAAAAATTGGCATAAAAAAATGTTTGATTTAAAAATGCAACAATATCTGTTGAATTTTTATATTATTAACATGTTTAAAAACATAAATTTATTTGAATTAAGTTGTTATTTTACTTTATAAAAATGAAGCAATTTTTAAAAATTGGCATAAAAAAGTCAAAAGTCATGTTTTGAAAATTTTAATTTAGCTGAATTTAGTTGTTATTTTAAATTTTTCTTTATAAAAATTAAGAAAATGTTAAAAAAATTGGCATAAAAAATTATGTTTATTTGTTGAATTATATCTTAAATTATTACTAACATGTTAAGAAACATAAATTTAGCTGAATAAGTTGTTATTTTAATATTTCTTTATAAAATTTAAGCAATTTTTATAAAAATTGGAATAAAAGAGTAAAATAAATTATGTTTTGTTGTTAAATATGTTTAATTATGACTAACAATGTTGAAAAACATAATCTAAGCCGAATTAAGGTCTTTATTTTAATTTTTATTTTTAAGAATTAAGAAATTTTAAAAAAATTGGCATAAAAAAATTTTTCATTTAAAAATGCAACAATAAAAAAATAGGAAAATAAAAAAAAAGAAAAAAATAAAAAAACGGAAAAAAAGGAAAACCGAAAAAGAGAAAAAAAAAGAAAAAAAGAAATAAAAGAAAAAAGAGTAAAAAAGACAAAAATAAAAAAAATAAAAAAAGAAATAAAAATAAAATATAAAAAACATAAAAAAAGAAAAGAAAGAAAAAAAGAAAAAATAAAAGAAAAAAAGAAATAAAAAGCAAAAATAAAAAAAGGAAAAAAAATAAAAAACAGAAAAAAAGAAAGAAAAGAAAAAAATAAAAAACAGAAAAAAAAACAGAATAAAAGAAAAAATGAAAAAACACAAAAAAATAAAAAAAAAAATAAATAGAAAAAGAAAAAAAAGAAAAACAATAAAAAAGAAAACAAAAAAAAAATACAAAAAAAAAGAAAAAACAGAATAACAAAAAAAAATAAAAAGAAAAAATAAAAAACAGAAAAACAGAAAGAAAAAAAAAGAAAAAAAGAAAAATAAAAAAATAAAAAAACGAAAAAAAAAGAAAAAAAATAAGAAAAACAGAAAAAGAAATAAAATAAAAAAAGAAATAAAAAACAGAAAAAATAAAAAAAAAATAAAAAGAAAAAAATAAAAAACAGAAAAAAATAAAAAAACGAAAAACAAGAAAAAAAAAGAAAAAAACAGAAAAAAAGAAAAATAAAAAAAAGAAAAAGAAAAAAGAAAACACAGAAAAAAAGAAATAAAAGTAAAAAAAAAAAAAGATAAAAAGAAAAAAAGCAATAAAAAACACAAAAAAAAAAACGAAATAAAGAACAGAAAACAATAAAAAAAATAAAAAAGCAACAACAAAAAGAAAAAAAAAGAAAAAATAAAAAACAGAAAAAAAGAAAAAACAGAAAAAAAGAAAAAAAAAAAGAAACAAAAAAGAAAAAAAAAGAAAAAAAAAATTTTCAGATATAATTCAACAAATAAACATAATTTTTTATGCCAATTTTTTTAACATTTTCTTAATTTTTATAAAAAAATATTTAAAGTAACAACTAAATTCAGCTAAATTCAAAGTTTCAAAACATGACTTTTGACTTTTTTATGCCAATTTTTAAAAATTGCTCCATTTTTATAAAGTAAAATAACAACTTAAATCAGCTTAATTTATGTTTTTAAACATGTTAATAATATAAAAATTCAACAGATATTGTTGCATTTTTAAATGAAATATTTTTTTATGCCAATTTTTTTTAAACTTCTTAAAAAAAGAAAAATAAGACCTTAATTCGGCTAAGCGTATGTTTTTTAACATTGTTAGTCATAACTTAACATATTTAACAATAAAACATAATTTAGTTTACTTTTTTATTCCAATTTTTATAAAAAGTAATATTAAGTAATATTAAAATGCAACAATAAAAAAATAGGAAAATAAAAAAAAAGAAAAAAATAAAAAAACGAAAAAAAAGGAAAACCGAAAAAGAGAAAAAAAAAGAAAAAAAGAAATAAAAGAAAAAAGAGTAAAAAAGACAAAAATAAAAAAAATAAAAAAAGAAATAAAAATAAAATATAAAAAACATAAAAAAAGAAAAGAAAGAAAAAAAGAAAAATAAAAGAAAAAAAGAAATAAAAAGCAAAAATAAAAAAAAGAAATAAAAAAAAAAGAAAAAAAGAAAAATAAAAAAAGGAAAAAAAATAAAAAACAGAAAAAAAGAAAGAAAAGAAAAAAATAAAAAACAGAATAAAAGAAAAAATGAAAAAACACAAAAAAAGAAAAAAAAAATAAATAGAAAAAGAAAAAAAAGAAAAACAATAAAAAAGAAAACAAAAAAAAAATACAAAAAAAAAGAAAAAACAGAATAACAAAAAAAAATAAAAAGAAAAAATAAAAAACAGAAAAAAGGAAAGAAAAAAAAAGAAAAAAAGAAAAATAAAAAAATAAAAAAACGAAAAAAAAAGAAAGAAAATAAGAAAAACAGAAAAAGAAATAAAAGAAAAAAAGAAATAAAAAACAGAAAAAATAAAAAAAAAATTATAAAAAAAAAACAAAAGAAAAAAAGAAATAAAAAACAGAAAAAAATAAAAAAAAAAATAAAAAGAAAAAAATAAAAAACAGAAAAAAATAAAAAAACGAAAAACAAGAAAAAAAAAAGAAAAAAATAGAAAAAAAGAAAAATAAAAAAAAGAAAAAGAAAAAAGAAAACACAGAAAAAAAGAAATAAAAGTAAAATAAAAAAAAGATAAAAAGAAAAAAAGCAATAAAAAACAAAAAAAAAAAAAACGAAATAAAGAACAGAAAACAATAAAAAAAATAAAAAAGCAACCACAAAAAGAAAAAAAAAGAAAAAATAAAAAACAGAAAAAAAGAAAAAACAGAAAAAAAGGAAAAAAATAAAAAGAAACAAAAAACAAAAAAAAAACAAAAAAAAAATTTTCAGATATAATTCAACAAATAAACATAATTTTTTAAGCCAATTTTTTTAACATTTTCTTAATTTTTATAAAAAAATATTTAAAGTAACAACTAAATTCAGCTAAATTCAAAGTTTCAAAACATGACTTTTGACTTTTTTATGCCAATTTTTAAAAATTGCTCCATTTTTATAAAGTAAAATAACAACTTAAATCAGCTTAATTTATGTTTTTAAACATGTTAATAATATAAAAATTCAACAGATATTGTTGCATTTTTAAATGAAATATTTTTTTATGCCAATTTTTTTTAAACTTCTTAAAAAAAGAAAAATAAGACCTTAATTCGGCTAAGTGTATGTTTTTTAACATTGTTAGTCATAACTTAACATATTTAACAACAAAACATAATTTATTTTACTTTTTTATTCCAATTTTTATAAAAATTGCTTAAATTTTATAAAGAAATATTAAAAATAACAACTTATTCAGCTAAATTTATGTTTCTGAACATGTTAATCATTTAAAAATTCAACTGATATTGTTGTATTTTTAAATGAAACATAATTTAGTTGAATTTTTTATGCTAATTTTTTTGAAATTTCTTAATTTTTAAAAAGAAAAAGAAAAATAACACCCTAATTCAGCTAAATTTATGTTTATAAACATGTTAATCATAATTTAACATATAATATAATTCAATTCACTAAATTAGTTGACTTTTTTACGCTTATTTTTTTAACAAAAAAGAACAACTAAATTCAACTAAATTAAAGGTTTCTAAACATGACTTTTGACTTTTTGATGCCAATTTTTAAAAATTTCTTCATTTTTATAAAGTAATATTAAAAAAATATAAATAAAAAAACGTTTTTTAAAAATACTTTCCCTTAAAGAAATATACAACTAAAAAGTAATAAACAAGCAAATATTACCACACAATGTACTTTCCCGTTGAGTTTGAGCCACTGTCAGCAATAGTAAGGGTAATAAGACATCCTTATAATGGCCTTAATTCTGATTAAGTTGTTATTTTAAATTTAAGTTGTTGACAAATTGGCATAAAAAATTATGTTTATTTCTTCAATTATATAAAATTATGATTTACATGTTTAGAAACATAAATTTAGTTGAATTAGAGTGTTATTTTTAATTTTTCTTTTTAAAAATTAAGAAATTTTAAAAAATTTTCATAAAAAAATGTTTCATTTAAAAATGAACCAATATCTGTTGAATTTTTATATGATTAACATGTTAAGAAACATAAATTTAGCTGAATAATTTGTTATTTTTAATATTTCTTTAAAAAATTTAAGCAATTTTTATAAAAATTGGAATAAAAAGTAAACTAAATTATGTTTTGTTGTTAAATATGTTAAATTATGCTAACAATGTTTAAAAACATAAGCTTAGCCGAATATAAAATTTTTCTTTTTAAAAATTAAGAAATTTTTAAAAAAAATTGGCATAAAAAAATGTTTCATTTAAAAATTCAACAATATCTGTTGAATTCGTAAAAAAGTAAACTAAATGTTTTGTTGTTAAATATGTTAAATTATGACTAACAATGTTGAAAAACATAAACTTAGCCGAATTAAGGTCTAATTTTTAATTTTTCTTTTTAAAAATTAAGAAATTTTAAAAAAATTGGCATAAAAAATGTTTGATTTAAAAATGCAACAATATCTGTTGAATTTTTATATTATTAACATGTTTAAAAACATAAATTAAGCTGAATTAAGTTGTTATTTTTCTTTTTTTCTAAACATAATTTTGTTGACTTTTTTATGCCAATTTATGTTTCCAAACATGTTAATCAAGAAATAAACATAATTTTTTATACCAATTTGTTAACAATTTAAATTTAAAATAATAACTTAATCAGAATTAAGGCCATTATAAGGATGTCTACTTACCCTTACTATTGCTGACAGTGGCTCAAACTCAACGGGAAAGTACATTGATGTGGTAATATTGGCTTGTTTATTACTTTTTAGTTGTATATTTCTTTAAGGGAAAGTATTTTTAAAAAACGTTTTTTATTTATATTTTTTTAATATTACTTTATAAAAATGAAGAAATTTTTAAAAATTGGCATCAAAAACTCAAAAGTCATGTTTAGAAACCTTTAATTTAGTTGAATTTAGTTGTTCTTTTTTGTTAAAAAAATAAGCGTAAAAAATTCAACTAATTTAGTGAATTAAATTATATATGTTAAATTATGATTAACATGTTTATAAACATAAATTTAGCTGAATTAGGGTGTTATTTTTCTTTTTCTTTATAAAATTTAAGCATATTTTTATAAAAATTGAAATAAAAAAGTAAACTAAATTATGTTTTGTTGTGAAATATGTTAAATTATGACTAACAATGTTAAAAAACATACACTTAGCCGAATTAAGGTCTTATTTTTCTTTTTTTAAGAAGTTTAAAAAAAATTGGCATAAAAAAATATTTCATTTAAAAATGCAACAATATCTGTTGAATTTTTATATTATTAACATGTTTAAAAACATAAATTAAGCTGATTTAAGTTGTTATTTTACTTTATAAAAATGGAGCAATTTTTAAAAATTGGCATAAAAAAGTCAAAAGTCATGTTTTGAAACTTTGAATTTAGCTGAATTTAGTTGTTACTTTAAATATTTTTTTATAAAAATTAAGAAAATGTTAAAAAAATTGGCATAAAAAATTATGTTTATTTGTTGAATTATATCTGAAAATTTTTTTTTTCTTTTTTTTTGTTTTTTGTTTCTTTTTTTTTTCTTTTTTTCTGTTTTTTCTTTTTTTCTGTTTTTTATTTTTTCTTTTTTTTATTTTTTTTCTTTTTTTTTTTTTTTCTTTTTGTTGTTGCTTTTTTATTTTTTTTATTTTTTGCTGTTCTTTATTTCGTTTTTTTTTTTGTTTTTTTTTTTTTTTTGTTTTTTATTTCTTTTTATCTTTTTTTTATTTTTCTTTTTTTTCTTTTTTTCTGTGTTTTCTTTTTTCTTTTTTTTTCTTTTTCTTTTTTTTTATTTTTCTTTTTTCTGTTTTTTTCTTTTTTTTTCTTGTTTTTCGTTTTTTTATTTTTTTCTGTTTTTTATTTTTTTCTTTTTATTTTTTTTTTATTTTTTCTCTTTTTTTATTTCTTTTTTTCTTTTGTTTTTTTTTTATAATTTTTTTTTTATTTTTTCTGTTTTTTATTTCTTTTTTTCTTTTATTTCTTTTTTTTGTTTTTCTTATTTTTTTTCTTTGTTTTTGGTTTTTTTATTTTTCTTTTTTTCTTTTTTTTTCTTTCTGTTTTTCTGTTTTTTATTTTTTCTTTTTATTTTTTTTTGTTATTCTGTTTTTTCTTTTTTTTTGTATTTTGTTTTTTTTTCTTTTTTATTGTTTTTCTTTTTTTTCTTTTTTCTATTTATTTCTTTTTTTTTCTTTTTTTGTGTTTTTTCTTTTTTTCTTTTATTCTGTTTTTTTTTTCTGTTTTTTATTTTTTTCTTTTCTTTATTTTTTTCTGTTTTTTATTTTTTTTCCTTTTTTTATTTTTCTTTTTCTTTTTTTCTTTTTTTTTTATTTCTTTTTTTCTGTTTTTTATTTTTGCTTTTTATTTCTTTTTTTATTTTTTTTATTTTTGTCTTTTTTACTCTTTTTTCTTTTTTTTCTTTTATTTCTTTTTTTCTTTTTTTTTCTCTTTTTCGGTTTTCCTTTTTTTATATTTTTCTTTTTTTTTATTTTCCTATTTATTTTTCTGTTTTGTCTTTTTCCTTTTTTTTTTCTTTTTTTTCTTTTTTTTTTCTAAACATAATTTAGTTGACCTTTTTATGCCAATTTATGTTTCCAAACATGTTAATCATAATTTAATATAATTCAAGTAATAAACGTAATATTTTTATGCCAATGTAAATTTAAAATAACAACTTAATTCAGCTAAATTTAAAGTTTGTAAACATGTTAGTCATAATTTAATATATTTAACAACAAAACATAATTTAGTTGACTTTTATGCAAATTTTTTAAAATTTCTTAATTTTTAAAAAGAAAAATTAAAAATAACACTCTAATTCAACTAAATTTATGTTCTAAACATGTAAATCATAATTTTATATAATTGAAGAAATAAACATAATTTTTTATGCCAATTTGTCAACAACTTAAATTTAAAATAACAACTTAATCAGAATTAAGGCCATTATAAAGATGTCTTATTACCCTTACTATTGCTGACAGTGGCTCAAACTCAACGTGAAAGTACATTGATGTGGTATTATTTGCTTGTTTATTACTTTTTAGAATATTTCTTTAAGGGAAAGTATTTTTAAAAAACGTTTTTTTATTTATATTTTTTTAATATTACTTTATAAAAATGAAGAAAGTTTTAAAAATTGGCAACAAAAAGTCAAAAGTCATGTTTAGAAACCTTTAATTTAGTTGAATTTAGTTGTTCTTTTTTGTTAAAAAAACAAGCGTAAAAAAGTCAACTAATTTAGTGAATTGAATTATATTATATGTTAAATTATGATTAACATGTTTATAAACATAAATTAAGCTGAATTAAGGTGTTATTTTTAATTTTTCTTTTTGAAAATTAAGAAATTTCAAAAAAATTTGCATAAAAAATGTTTCATTTAAAAATACAACAATATCTGTTGAATTCGTAAAAAAGTAAACTAAATTATGTTCTATTTAAAAATGCAACAATATCTGTTGAATTTTTATATGATTAATATGTTTAGAAACATAAATTAAGCTGAATAAATTGTTATTTTTAATATTTCTTTATAAAATTTATGCAATTTCTATAAAAATTGGAATAAAAAAGTAAACTAAATTATATTTTGTTGTTAAATATTTTAAATTATGACTTACAATGTTGAAAAACATAAACTTAGCCGAATTAAGGTCTTATTTTTAATTTTTCTTTTTAAAAATTAAGAAATTTTAAAAAAATTGCCATAAAAAATGTTTCATTTAAAAATACAACAATATCTGTTGAATTCGTAAAAAAGTAAACTAAATTATGTTTTGTTGTTAAATATGTTAAATTATGACTAACAATGTTGAAAAACATAAAATTAGCCGATTATGGTCTAATTTTTAATTTTCTTTTTAAAAATTAAGAAGTTTTAAAAAAATTGGCATAAAAAAATGTTTGATTTAAAAATGCAACAATATCTGTTGAATTTTTATATTATTAACATGTTTAAAAACATAAATTAAGCTGAATTAAGTTGTTATTTTACTTTATAAAAATGGAGCAATTTTAAAAAATTGGCATAAAAAAGTCAAAAGTCATGTTTTGAAACTTTGAATTTAGCTGAATTTAGCTGTTCTTTTTTGTTAGAAAAATAAGCGTAAAAAAGTCAACTAATTTAGTGAATTGAATTATATTATATGTTAAATTATGATTAAAATGTTTAGAACCATAAATTTAGCTGAATTAGGGTGTTATTTTTAATTTTTTATTTAAAATAACAGATATTGTTGCATTTTTAAAAGAAACATTTTTTTATGCCAATTTTTTTTAAACTTCTTAAAAAAAGAAAAATAAGACCTTAATTCGGCTAAGTGTATGGTTTTTAACATTGTTAGTCATAATTTAACATATTTAACAACAAAACATAATTTAGTTGACTTTTATGAAATTTTTTTTTTTTTTTTTAATAAAAAAAAAAGAAAAAAAGAAAAATAAAAAAGAAAAATAAAAAAAGGAAAAAAAATAAAAAACAGAAAAAAAGAAAGAAAAGAAAAAAATAAAAAACAGAAAAAAAAAACAGAATAAAAGAAAAAAAGAAAAAACACAAAAAAAGAAAAAAAAAGAAATAAATAGAAAAAAGAAAAAAAAGAAAAACAATAAAAAAGAAAAAGAACAAAATACAAAAAAAAGAAAAATCAGAATAACAAAAAAAAATAAAAAAAAAATAAAAAGAAAAAATAAAAAACAGAAAAACAGAAAGAAAAAAAAAGAAAAAAAGAAAAATAAAAAAATAACAAGCGAAAAACACAGAAAAAGTTGTTCTTTTTTGTTAAAAAAATAAGCGTAAAAAAGTCAACTAATTTAGTGAATTGAATTATATTATATGTTAAATTATGATTAACATGTTTATAAACATAAATTTAGCTGAATTAGGGTGTTATTTTTCTTTTTCTTTTTAAAAATTAAGAAATTTCAAAAAAATTAGCATAAAAAATTCAACTAAATTATGTTTCATTTAAAAATACAACAATATCAGTTGAATTTTTATATGATTAACATGTTCAGAAACATAAATTTAGCTGAATAAGTTGTTATTTTTAATATTTCTTTATAAAATTTAAGCAATTTTTATACAAATTGGAATAAAAAAGTAAACTAAATTATGTTTTGTTGTTAAATATGTTAAATTATGACTAACAAAGTTGAAAAACATAAACTTAGCCGATTATGGTCTAATTTTTAATTTTCTTTTTAAAAATTAAGAAGTTTTAAAAAAATTGGCATAAAAAAATGTTTGATTTAAAAATGCAACAATATCTGTTGAATTTTTATATGATTAACATGTTTAAAAACATAAATTTATTTGAATTAAGTTGTTATTTTACTTTATAAAAATGAAGCAATTTTTAAAAATTGGCATAAAAAAGTCAAAAGTCATGTTTTGAAAATTTTAATTTAGCTGAATTTAGTTGTTATTTTAAATTTTTCTTTATAAAAATTAAGAAAATGTTAAAAAAATTGGCATAAAAAATTATGTTTATTTGTTGAATTAAATCTGAAAAATTTTTTTTTCCTTTTTTTGTTTTTTTTTATTTTTTTTTATTTTTTTCTGTTCTTTATTCGTTTTTTGTTTTTTTTTTCTTTTTTTTGTTTTTTACTTCTTTTTTTCTTTTTATCGTTTTTTTATTTTTCTTTTTTTTCTTTTTTTCTGTGTTTTCTTTTTTTCTTTTTTTTTCTGTTTTTTCTTTTTCTTTTTTTTATTTTTCTTTTTTTCTGTTTTTTTCTTTTTTTTTGGTTTTTTTTTTTCTGTTTTTTATTTTTTTCTTTTTATTTTTTTTTTATTTTTTCTGTTTTTTATTTCTTTTTTTCTTTTGTTTTTTTTTTTATTATTTTTTTTTTATTTTTTCTGTTTTTTATTTCTTTTTTTCCTTTATTTCTTTTTTTTTGTTTTTCTTATTTTTTTTCTTTGTTTTTCGTTTTTTTATTTTTCTTTTGTTCTTTTTTTTCTTTCTGTTTTTTATTTTTTCTTTTTATTTATTTTTTTTATTTTTTTTTGTTATTCTGTTTTTTCTTTTTTTTTGTATTTTGTTTTTTTTTTCTTTTTTATTGTTTTTTTCTTTTTTTTCTTTTTTCTATTTATTTCTTTTTTATTCTTTTTTTGTGTTTTTTCTTTTTTTCTTTTATTCTGTTTTTTTTCTGTTTTTTATTTTTTTTTTCTTTCTTTTTTTCTGTTTTTTATTTTTTTTCCTTTTTTTATTTTTATTTTTTTTTTCTGTTTTTTTCTTTTTTTTTATTTCTTTTTTTCTGTTTTTTATTTCTTTTTTTCTTTTTTTTTCTTTTTTTTTCTTTTTTTCTGTTTTGTCTTTTTTCTTTTTTTCTGTTTTTTCTTTTTTTTTCTTTTTTTATTTTTTTTATTTTTGTTCATTGCTTTTCTTTCTTCTCTTTTTTTTTCTTTTATTTTTCTTTTTACCTTTCTTTTCTTTTTTTATGTTTTTTATTTCTTTTTTTATTTTTTTTATTTTTGTCTTTTTTACTCTTTTTTCGTTTTTTTTATTTTTTCTTTTATTTCTTTTTTTCTTTTTTTTTTCTCTTTTTCGGTTTTCTTTTTTTTTCGTTTTTTTATTTTTTTCTTTTTTTTTATTTTCCTATTTTTTTTTCTGTTTTGTCTTTTTCCTTTTTTTTTTCTTTTTTTTTTCTAAACATAATTTAGTTGACCTTTTTATGCCAATTTATGTTTCCAAACATGTTAATCATAATTTAATATAATTCAGTAATAAACGTAATTTTTTATGCCAATGTAAATTTAAAATAACAACTTAATTCAGCTAAATTTAAAGTTTGTAAACATGTTAGTCATAATTTAATATATTTAACAACAAAACATAATTTAGTTGACTTTTATGCAAATTTTTTAAAATTTCTTAATTTTTAAAAAGAAAAAGTAAAAATAACACTCTAATTCAACTAAATTTATGTTTCTAAACATGTAAATCATAATTTTATATAATTGAAGAAATAAACATAATTTTTTATGCCAATTTGTCAACAACTTAAATTTAAAATAACAACTTAATCAGAATTAAGGCCATTATAAGGATGTCTTATTACCCTTACTATTGCTGACAGTGGCTCAAACTCAACGGGAAAGTACATTGATGTGGTATTATTTGCTTGTTTATTACTTTTTAGAATATTTCTTTAAGGGAAAGTATTTTTAAAAAACGTTTTTTTATTTATATTTTTTTTAATATTACTTTATAAAAATTAAGAAATTTTTAAAAATTGGCATCAAAAAGTCAAAAGTCATGTTTAGAAACCTTTAATTTAGTTGAATTTAGTTGTTCTTTTTTGTTAAAAAAATAAGCGTAAAAAAGTCAACTAATTTAGTGAATTGAATTATATTATATGTTAAATTATGATTAACATGTTTATAAACATAAATTTAGCTGAATTAGGGTGTTATTTTTCTTTTTCTTTTTAAAAATTAAGAAATTTCAAAAAAATTAGCATAAAAAATTCAACTAAATTATGTTTCATTTAAAAATACAACAATATCAGTTGAATTTTTATATGATTAACATGTTCAGAAACATAAATTTAGCTGAATAAGTTGTTATTTTTAATATTTCTTTATAAAATTTAAGCAATTTTTATACAAATTGGAATAAAAAAGTAAACTAAATTATGTTTTGTTGTTAAATATGTTAAATTATGACTAACAAAGTTGAAAAACATAAACTTAGCCGATTATGGTCTAATTTTTAATTTTCTTTTTAAAAATTAAGAAGTTTTAAAAAAATTGGCATAAAAAAATGTTTGATTTAAAAATGCAACAATATCTGTTGAATTTTTATATGATTAACATGTTTAAAAACATAAATTTATTTGAATTAAGTTGTTATTTTACTTTATAAAAATGAAGCAATTTTTAAAAATTGGCATAAAAAAGTCAAAAGTCATGTTTTGAAAATTTTAATTTAGCTGAATTTAGTTGTTATTTTAAATTTTTCTTTATAAAAATTAAGAAAATGTTAAAAAAATTGGCATAAAAAATTATGTTTATTTGTTGAATTAAATCTGAAAAATTTTTTTTTCCTTTTTTTGTTTTTTTTTATTTTTTTTCTGTTTTTTTATTTCTTTTTTGTTGTTTTTTGTTTCTTTTTTTTATTTTTTTTTTATTTTTTCTTTTTTTTTCTGTTTTTTCTTTTTTTTTCTTTTTGTTGTTGCTTTTTTATTTTTTTTTATTTTTTTCTGTTCTTTATTCGTTTTTTGTTTTTTTTTTCTTTTTTTTGTTTTTTACTTCTTTTTTTCTTTTTATCGTTTTTTTATTTTTCTTTTTTTTCTTTTTTTCTGTGTTTTCTTTTTTTCTTTTTTTTTCTGTTTTTTCTTTTTCTTTTTTTTATTTTTCTTTTTTTCTGTTTTTTTCTTTTTTTTTGGTTTTTTTTTTTTCTGTTTTTTATTTTTTTCTTTTTATTTTTTTTTTATTTTTTCTGTTTTTTATTTCTTTTTTTCTTTTGTTTTTTTTTTTATTATTTTTTTTTTATTTTTTCTGTTTTTTATTTCTTTTTTTCCTTTATTTCTTTTTTTTTGTTTTTCTTATTTTTTTTCTTTGTTTTTCGTTTTTTTATTTTTCTTTTGTTCTTTTTTTTCTTTCTGTTTTTTATTTTTTCTTTTTATTTATTTTTTTTATTTTTTTTTGTTATTCTGTTTTTTCTTTTTTTTTGTATTTTGTTTTTTTTTTCTTTTTTATTGTTTTTTTCTTTTTTTTCTTTTTTCTATTTATTTCTTTTTTATTCTTTTTTTGTGTTTTTTCTTTTTTTCTTTTATTCTGTTTTTTTTCTGTTTTTTATTTTTTTTTTCTTTCTTTTTTTCTGTTTTTTATTTTTTTTCCTTTTTTTATTTTTATTTTTTTTTTCTGTTTTTTTCTTTTTTTTTATTTCTTTTTTTCTGTTTTTTATTTCTTTTTTTCTTTTTTTTTCTTTTTTTTTCTTTTTTTTTCTTTTTTTCTGTTTTGTCTTTTTTCTTTTTTTCTGTTTTTTCTTTTTTTTTCTTTTTTTATTTTTTTTATTTTTGTTCATTGCTTTTCTTTCTTCTCTTTTTTTTTCTTTTATTTTTCTTTTTACCTTTCTTTTCTTTTTTTATGTTTTTTATTTCTTTTTTTATTTTTTTTATTTTTGTCTTTTTTACTCTTTTTTCGTTTTTTTTATTTTTTCTTTTATTTCTTTTTTTCTTTTTTTTTTCTCTTTTTCGGTTTTCTTTTTTTTTCGTTTTTTTATTTTTTTCTTTTTTTTTATTTTCCTATTTTTTTTTCTGTTTTGTCTTTTTCCTTTTTTTTTTCTTTTTTTTTTCTAAACATAATTTAGTTGACCTTTTTATGCCAATTTATGTTTCCAAACATGTTAATCATAATTTAATATAATTCAGTAATAAACGTAATTTTTTATGCCAATGTAAATTTAAAATAACAACTTAATTCAGCTAAATTTAAAGTTTGTAAACATGTTAGTCATAATTTAATATATTTAACAACAAAACATAATTTAGTTGACTTTTATGCAAATTTTTTAAAATTTCTTAATTTTTAAAAAGAAAAAGTAAAAATAACACTCTAATTCAACTAAATTTATGTTTCTAAACATGTAAATCATAATTTTATATAATTGAAGAAATAAACATAATTTTTTATGCCAATTTGTCAACAACTTAAATTTAAAATAACAACTTAATCAGAATTAAGGCCATTATAAGGATGTCTTATTACCCTTACTATTGCTGACAGTGGCTCAAACTCAACGGGAAAGTACATTGATGTGGTATTATTTGCTTGTTTATTACTTTTTAGAATATTTCTTTAAGGGAAAGTATTTTTAAAAAACGTTTTTTTATTTATATTTTTTTTAATATTACTTTATAAAAATTAAGAAATTTTTAAAAATTGGCATCAAAAAGTCAAAAGTCATGTTTAGAAACCTTTAATTTAGCTGAATTTAGTTGTTCTTTTTTGTTAAAAAAATAAGCGTAAAAAGGTCAACTAATTTACTGAATTGAATTATATTATATGTTAAATTATGATTAACATGTTTATAAACATAAGTTTAGCTGAATTAAGGTGTTATTTTTAATTTTTCTTTTTAAAAAGTAAGAAATTTCCAAAAAATTTGCATAAAAAATGTTTCGTTTAAAAATACAACAATATCTGTTGAATTCGTAAAAAAGTAAACTAAATTATGTTTTGTTGTTAAATATGTTAAATTATGACTAACAATGTTGAAAAACATAAACTTAGCCGAATTAATGTCTAATTTTTAATTTTCTTTTTAAAAATTAAGAAGTTTAAAAAAAATTGGCATAAAAAAGTCAACTAAATTATGTTTTATTTCAAAATGCAACAATATCTGTTGAATTTTTATATGATTAACATGTTTAGAAACATAAATTAAGCTGAATAAATTGTTATTTTTAATATTTCTTTATAAAATTTAAGCAATTTTTATAAAAATTGGAATAAAAAAGTAAACTAAATTATGTTTTTTTGTTAAATATGTTAAATTATGCTAACAATGTTGAAAAACATAATCTTAGTCAAATAAGGTCTTTATTTTAATTTTTCTTTTTAAAAATTAAGAAATTTTAAAAAAATTGGCATAAAAAATGTTTCATTTAAAAATACAACAATATCTGTTGAATTCGTAAAAAAGTAAACTAAATTATATTTTGTTGTTAAATATGTTAAATTATGACTAACAATGTTGAAAAACATAAACTTAGCCGAATTAAGGTCTTATTTTTAATTTTTCTTTTTAAAAATTAAGAAATTTTAAAAAAATTGGCATAAAAAATGTTTCATTTAAAAATACAACAATATCTGTTGAATTCGTAAAAAAGTAAACTAAATTATATTTTGTTGTTAAATATGTTAAATTATGACTAACAATGTTGAAAAACATAAACTTTTGTTGAATTATATCTGAAAAATTTTTTTTTCCTTTTTTTGTTTTTTTTTATTTTTTTTCTGTTTTTTTATTTCTTTTTTTTTGTTTCTTTTTTTATTTTTCTTTTTTTCTGTTTTTTCTTTTTTTCTCTTTGTTATTTTTTTTCTTTTTTCTTTTTTTTCTGTTTTTTCTTTTTTTTTCTTTTTGTTGTTGCTTTTTTATTTTTTTCTGTTCTTTATTTCGTTTTTTCTTTTTTTTCTTTTTTTTTCTTTTTTTTGTTTTTTATTTCTTTTTTTCTTTTTATCTCTTTTTTATTTTTCTTTTTTTTCTTTTTTGCTGTGTTTTCTTTTTCTTTTTTTTCTGTTTTTTTCTTTTTTTCTTTTTCTTTTTCTTTTTTTTATTTTTCTTTTTTTCTGTTTTTTTCTTTTTTTTCGTTTTTTTATTTTTTTCTTTTTTCTTTTTATTTTTTTTTTATTTTATCTGTTTTTTATTTCTTTTTTTCTGTTGTTTTTTTTTTATTATTTTTTTTTATTTTTTCTGTTTTTTATTTCTTTTTTCTTTTATTGGTTTTTGTTTGTTTTTCTTATTTTGTTCTTTGTTTTTCGTTTTTTTTTTTTTTTATTTTTCTTTTTTTTTTCTTTCTGTTTTTCTGTTTTTAATGTTTTCTCTTTATGTTTTTTTAATTATTTTTTTTTTGTTATTCTGTTTTTTCTTTTTTTTTGTATTTGGTTTTTTTTTCTTTTTTATTGTTTTTTTTTTTTTTCTTTTTTCTATTTATTTCTTTTGTTTTCTTTTTTTGTGTTTTTTCTTTTTTTCTTTTATTCTGTTTTTTTTTTCTGTTTTTTATTTTTTTCTTTTCTTTATTTTTTTCTGTTTTTTATTTTTTTTCCTTTTTTTATTTTTCTTTTTCTTTTTTTCTTTTTTTTTTATTTCTTTTTTTCTGTTTTTTATTTTTGCTTTTTATTTCTTTTTTTCTTTTTTTTTCTTTTTTTCTGTTTTGTCTTTTTTTCTTTTTTTTTCTTTTTTTCTGTTTTTTCTTTTTTTTTCTTTTTTTTCTTTTTTTTCTTTTTTTTTCTTTTTTTTTCTTTTTTTTTGTTTTTTATTTCTTTTTTCCTTTTTATCTTTTTTTTATTTTTCTTTTTTTTCTTTTTTGCTGTGTTTTCTTTTTTTTCTTTTTCTGTTTTTTCTTTTTTTTTCTTTTTTTTTCTTTTTTTTATTTTTCTTTTTTTCTGTTTTTTTCTTTTTTTTTCTTTTTTTTCGTTTTTTTATTTTTTTCTGTTTTTTCTTTTTTTCTTTTTATTTTTTTTTTTATTTTTTTTTTTATTTTTTTTTTTCTGTTGTTTTTTTTTTTATTATTTTTTTTTTATTTTTTCTGTTTTTTATTTCTTTTTTTCTTTTATTGCTTTTTTTTTGTTTTTCTTATTTTTTTTTCTTTGTTTTTCGTTTTTTTATTTTTCTTTTTTTCTTTTTTTGTCTTTCTGTTTTTAATTTTTTCTTTTTATTTCTTTTTTTTACTTTTTTTTGTTATTCTGTCTTTTCTTTTTTTTTGTATTTTGTTTTTTTTTTCTTTTTTATTGTTTTTTTCTTTTTTTTCTTTTTGTTCTTTCTTTTTTCTATTTATTTCTTTTTTTGTGTTTTTTCTTTTATTCTGTTTTTTATTTTTTTATTTTTTTCTGTTTTTTATTTTTTTTTCCTTTTTTATTTTGATTTTTTAATTTTTTTGTTTTTTTTTTCTTTTTTTTTATTTCTTTTTTTCTGTTTTTTATTTTTGCTTTTTATTTCTTTTTTTCTTTTTTTTTCTCTTTTTTTCTTTTTTTCTGTTTTGTGTTTTTTTCTGTTTTTTATTTTTTTTTCTTTTTTTATTTTTTTTATTTTTGTTCATTGCTTTTCTTTTTTTTTCTTTTTTTTTTTTTTTTTCTTTTATTTTTCTTTTTTTCTTTATTTTCTTTTTTTATGTTTTTTATTTTTTCTTTTTATTTCTTTTTTTATTTTTTTCTATTTTTGTCTTTTTTACTCTTTTTTCTTTTTTTTTCTTTTTTCTTTTATTTCTTTTTTTTTTCTCTCTTTTTCGGTTTTCCTTTTTTTTCGTGTTTTTCTTTTTTTCTTTTTTTTTATTTTCCTATTTTTTTTTCTGTTTTGTCTTCTTCCTTTTTTTTTCTTTTTTTTTTTTCTTTTAGTTTTTCCTTTTTTTTTTCTAAACATAATTTAGTTGACCTTTTTATGCCAATTTATGTTTCCAAACATGTTAATCATAATTTAATATAATTCAAGTAATACACGTAATTTTTTATGTCAATGTAAATTTAAAATAACAACTTAATTCAGCTAAATTTAAAGTTTGTAAACATGTTAGTCATAATTTAATATATTTAACAACAAAACATAATTTAGTTGACTTTTATGCAAATTTTTTAAAATTTCTTAATTTTTAAAAAGAAAAATTAAAAATAACACTCTAATTCAACTAAATTTATGTTTCTAAACATGTAAATCATAATTTTATATAATTGAAGAAATAAACATAATTTTTTATGCCAACTTGTCAACAACTTAAATTTAAAATAACAACTTAATCAGAATTAAGGCCATTATAAAGATGTCTTATTACCCTTACTATTGCTGACAGTGGCTCAAACTCAACGTGAAAGTACATTGATGTGGTATTATTTGCTTGTTTATTACTTTTAGAATATTTCTTTAAGGGGAAAGTATTTTTAAAAAACGTTTTTTTATTTATATTTTTTTTAATATTACTTTATAAAAATGAAGCAATTTTTAAAAATTGGCATCAAAAAGTCAAAAGTCATGTTTAGAACCCTTTAATTTAGCTGAATTTAGTTGTTCTTTTTTGTTAAAAAAATAAGCGTGAAAAAGTCAACTAATTTAGTGAATTGAAAACTAAATTATGTTTTGTTGTTAAATATGTTAAATTATGACTAACAATGTTGAAAAACATAAACTTAGCGGAATTAAGGTCTAATTTTTAATTTTCTTTTTAAAAATTAAGAAGTTTAAAAAAAATTGGCATAAAAAAGTCAACTAAATTATGTTTTATTTAAAAATGCAACAATATCTGTTGAATTTTTATATGATTAACATGTTTAGAAACATAAATTAAGCTGAATAAATTGTTATTTTTAATATTTCTTTATAAAATTTAAGCAATTTTTATAAAAATTGGAATAAAAAAGTAAACTAAATTATGTTTTGTTGTTAAATATGTTAAATTATGACTAACAATGTTGAAAAACATTAACTTAGCCGAATTAAGGTCTTATTTTTAATTTTTCTTTTTAAAAATTAAGAAATTTTAAAAAAATTGGCATAAAAAATGTATCATTTAAAAATACAACAATATCTGTTGAATTCGTAAAAAAGTAAACTAAATTATGTTTTGTTGTTAAATATGTTAAATTATGACTAACAATGTTGAAAAACATAAACTTAGCCAAATTATGGTCTAATTTTTAATTTTCTTTTTAAAAATTAAGAAGTTTTAAAAAAATTGGCATAAAAAATGTTTCATTTAAAAATGCAACAATATCTGTTGAATTTTTATATTATTAACATGTTTAAAAACATAAATTAACCTGAATTAAGTTGTTATTTTACTTTATAAAAATGAATCAATTTTTAAAAATTGGCATAAAAAAGTCAAAAGTCATGTTTTGAAACTTTGAATTTAGCTGAATTTAGCTGTTCTTTTTTGTTAGAAAAATAAGCGTAAAAAAGTCAACTAATTTAGTGAATTGAATTATATTATATGTTAAATTATGATTAAAATGTTTAGAACCATAAATTTAGCTGAATTAGGGTGTTATTTTTAATTTTTTATTTAAAATAACAGATATTGTTGCATTTTTAAAAGAAACATTTTTTTATGCCAATTTTTTTTAAACTTCTTAAAAAAAGAAAAATAAGACCTTAATTCGGCTAAGTGTATGGTTTTTAACATTGTTAGTCATAATTTAACATATTTAACAACAAAACATAATTTAGTTGACTTTTATGAAATTTTTTTTTTTTTTTTAATAAAAAAAAAAGAAAAAAAGAAAAATAAAAAAGAAAAATAAAAAAAGGAAAAAAAATAAAAAACAGAAAAAAAGAAAGAAAAGAAAAAAATAAAAAACAGAAAAAAAAAACAGAATAAAAGAAAAAAAGAAAAAACACAAAAAAAGAAAAAAAAAGAAATAAATAGAAAAAAGAAAAAAAAGAAAAACAATAAAAAAGAAAAAGAACAAAATACAAAAAAAAGAAAAATCAGAATAACAAAAAAAAATAAAAAAAAAATAAAAAGAAAAAATAAAAAACAGAAAAACAGAAAGAAAAAAAAAGAAAAAAAGAAAAATAAAAAAATAACAAGCGAAAAACACAGAAAAAAAATAAGAAAAACAGAAAAAGAAATAAAAGAAAAAAAGAAATAAAAAACAGAAAAAATAAAAAAAAAAGTATAAAAAAAAACAAAAGAAAAAAAGAAATAAAAAACAGAAAAAAAAAAAAAAAATAAAAAGAAAAAAAATAAAAAACAGAAAAAAATAAAAAAACGAAAAACAAGAAAAAAAAGAAAAAAACAGAAAAAAAGAAAAAAAAAAAAAAGAAAAAGAAAAAAAATGAAAAAAGAAAACACAGAAAAAAAGAAAAAAAAGAAAAATAAAAAAAAGATAAAAAGAAATAAAAAACAAACAAAAAAAAAAAACAAAAAAAAAAAAAAAACGAAATAAAGAACAGAAAAAAAAAAAAAAATAAAAAAGCAACAACAAAAAGAAAAAAAAAGAAAAAAGAAAAAAAAAAAAACAGAAAAAAAGAAAAAAACAGAAAAAAAAAAAAAAAAAGAAACAAAAAACAAAAAAAAAGAATAAAAAAATTTTCAGATATAATTCAACAAATAAACATAATTTTTTATGCCAATTTTTTTAACATTTTCTTAATTTTTATAAAAAAAATATTTAAAGTAACAACTAAATTCAGCTAAATTCAAAGTTTCAAAACATGACTTTTGACTTTTTTATGCCAATTTTTAAAAATTGCTCCATTTTTATAAAGTAAAATAACAACTTAAATCAGCTTAATTTATGTTTTTAAACATGTTAATAATATAAAAATTCAACAGATATTGTTGCATTTTGAAATGAAATATTTTTTTATGCCAATTTTTTTTAAACTTCTTAAAAAAAGAAAAATAAGACCTTAATTCGGCTAAGTGTATGTTTTTTAACATTGTTAGTCATAACTTAACATATTTAACAACAAAACATAATTTAGTTTACTTTTTTATTCCAATTTTTATAAAAATTGATTAAATTTTATAAAGAAATATTAAAAATAACAACTTATTCAGATAAATTTATGTTTCTGAACATGTTAATCATATAAAAATTCAACTTATATTGTTGTATTTTTAAATGAAACATAATTGAGTTGAATTTTTTATGCTAATTTTTTTGAAATTTCTTAATTTTTAAAAAGAAAAAGAAAAATAACACCCTAATTCAGCTAAATTTATGTTTATAAACATGTTAATCATAATTTAACATATAATATAATTCAATTCACTAAATTAGTTGACTTTTTTACGCTTATTTTTTTAAAAAAAAAGAACAACTAAATTCAACTAAATTAAAGGTTTCTAAACATGACTTTTGACTTTTTGATGCCAATTTTTAAAAATTTCTTCATTTTTATAAAGTAATATTAAAAAAATTTAAATAAAAAAACGTTTTTTAAAAATACTTTCCCTTAAAGAAATATACAACTAAAAAGTAATAAACAAGCAAATATTACCACACAATGTACTTTCCCGTTGAGTTTGAGCCATTGTCAGCAATAGTAAGGGTAATAAGACATCCTTATAATGGCCTTAATTCTGATTAAGTTGTTATTTTAAATTTAAGGTGTTGACAAATTGGCATAAGAAATTATGTTTATTTCTTCAATTATATAAAATTATGATTTACATGTTTAGAAACATAAATTTAGTTGAATTAGAGTGTTATTTTTAATTTTTCTTTTTAAAAATTAAGAAATTTTAAAAAATTTTCATAAAAAAATGTTTCATTTAAAAATGAACCAATATCTGTTGAATTTTTATATGATTAACATGTTACGAAACATAAATTTAGCTGAATAATTTGTTATTTTTAATATTTCTTTAAAAAATTTAAGCAATTTTTATAAAAATTGGAATAAAAAGTAAACTAAATTATGTTTTGTTGTTAAATATGTTAAATTATGACTAACAATGTTGGAAAACATAATCTTAGTCAATTAAGGTCTTTATTTTAATTTTTCTTTTTAAAAATTAAGAAATTTTAAAAAAATTGGCATAAAAAAATGTTTCATTTAAAAATGAAACAATATCTGTTGAATTTTTATATGATTAACATGTTAAGAAACATAAATTTAGCTGAATAATTTGTTATTTTTAATAATTCTTTAAAAAATTTAAGCAATAAATAAATCTTTAAAAAATTGGAATAAAAAGTAAACTAAATTATGTTTTGTTGTTAAATATGTTAAATTATGACTAACAATGTTTAAAAACATAAGCTTAGCCGAATATAAAATTTTTCTTTTTAAAAATTAAGAAATTTTTAAAAAAAATTGGCATAAAAAAATGTTTCATTTAAAAATACAACAATATCTGTTAAATTCGTAAAAAAGTAAACTAAATGTTTTGTTGTTAAATATGTTAAATTATGACTAACAATGTTGAAAAACATAAACTTAGCCGAATTAAGGACTAATTTTTAATTTTTCTTTTTAAAAATTAAGAAATTTTAAAAAAATTGGCATAAAAAATGTTTCATTTAAAAATACAACAATATCTGTTGAATTCGTAAAAAGTAAACTAAATTATGTTTTGTTGTTAAATATGTTAAATTATGACTAACAATGTTGACAAACATAAACTTAGCCGATTATGGTCTAATTTTTAATTTTATTTTTAAAAATTAAGAAGTTTTAAAAAAATTGGCATAAAAAATGTTTGATTTAAAAATGCAACAATATCTGTTGAATTTTTATATTATTAACATGTTTAAAAACATAAATTAAGCTGAATTAAGTTGTTATTTTACTTTATAAAAATGGAGCAATTTTTAAAAATTGGCATAAAAAAGTCAAAAGTCATGTTTTGAAACTTTGAATTTAGCTGAATTTAGTTGTTACTTTAAATATTTTTTATAAAAATTAAGAAAATGTTAAAAAAATTGGCATAAAAAATTATGTTTATTTGTTGAATTATATCTGAAAATTTTTTTTTTCCTTTTTTTGTTTTTTTTAATTTTTTTTCTGGCTTTTTATTTCTTTTTTTTTGTTTTTTGTTTCTTTTTTTTATTTTATTTTTTCTGTTTTCTCTTTTTTTATTTTTTTTCTTTTTCTTTTTTTTTCTGTTTTTTCTTTTTTTTTCTTTTTGTTGTTGCTTTTTTATTTTTTTTTATTTTTTTCTGTTCTTTATTTCGTTTTTTGTTTTTTTTTCATTTTTTCTGTTTTTTATTTCTTTTTTTCTTTTTATCTTTTTTTTCTTATTTTTTATTTTTGTTTTTTTTTGTTTTTATTTGTTATTTTCTTTTTTTTTCTTTTTTTTTCTGTTTTTTTTTCTTTTTTCTGTTTTTTCTTTTTTTCTTTTCTTTTTTTTATTTTTCTTTTTTTTTTCTTTTTTACTGTTTTTTCTTTTTTTATTTTTCATTTTTTCTGTTTTTTTCGTTTTTTTATTTTTTTGAGTTTTTTATTTTTTCTTTTTATTTCTTTTTCTTTTTTTGCTTTTTTTTGTTTTTTGTTTCAAAAAAAAAGAAAAAAGTAACAATACGAAAAAAAAGAATAAAAAAGAAAAAAAAACGAAAAAAATAACTTTTTTTCTGTTGTTTATTTTTTCTTTTTATTTGTTTTTTTCTGTTTGTCTTTTTTTCGTTTTTTTCTTTTTTTTTTTTTTTTTTATTTTTATTTTTTTTATTTTTCTTTTTGTTTCTTTTTTTCTGTTTTTTTCTGTTTTTTATTTCGTTTTTTCTTTTTTTGTCTTTTTTTTTCTTTTTTTCTGTTTTTTATTTCTTTTTTTCTTTTTATCTTTTTTTTCTTTTTTTTTTTTCTTTTTTTTTCTTTTAGTTTTTTTTCTTTAGTTCTTTTTTTCTAAACATAATTTTGTTGACTTTTTTATGCCAATTTATGTTTCCAAACATGTTAATCAAGAAATAAACATAATTTTTTATACCAATTTGTTAACAATTTAAATTTAAAATAACAACTTAATCAGAATTAAGGCCATTATAAGGATGTCTACTTACCCTTACTATTGCTGACAGTGGCTCAAACTCAACGGGAAAGTACATTGATGTGGTAATATTGGCTTGTTTATTACTTTTTAGTTGTATATTTCTTTAAGGGAAAGTATTTTTAAAAAACGTTTTTTTATTTATATTTTTTTAATATTACTTTATAAAAATGAAGAAATTTTTAAAAATTGGCATCAAAAAGTCAAAAGTCATGTTTAGAAACCTTTAATTTAGTTGAATTTAGTTGTTCTTTTTTGTTAAAAAAATAAGCGTAAAAAAGTCAACTAATTTAGTGAATTGAATTATATTATATGTTAAATTATGATTAACATGTTTATAAACATAAATTTAGCTGAATTAGGGTGTTATTTTTCTTTTTCTTTTTAAAAATTAAGAAATTTCAAAAAAATTAGCATAAAAAATTCAACTAAATTATGTTTCATTTAAAAATACAACAATATCAGTTGAATTTTTATATGATTAACATGTTCAGAAACATAAATTTAGCTGAATAAGTTGTTATTTTTAATATTTCTTTATAAAATTTAAGCAATTTTTATACAAATTGGAATAAAAAAGTAAACTAAATTATGTTTTGTTGTTAAATATGTTAAATTATGACTAACAAAGTTGAAAAACATAAACTTAGCCGATTATGGTCTAATTTTTAATTTTCTTTTTAAAAATTAAGAAGTTTTAAAAAAATTGGCATAAAAAAATGTTTGATTTAAAAATGCAACAATATCTGTTGAATTTTTATATGATTAACATGTTTAAAAACATAAATTTATTTGAATTAAGTTGTTATTTTACTTTATAAAAATGAAGCAATTTTTAAAAATTGGCATAAAAAAGTCAAAAGTCATGTTTTGAAAATTTTAATTTAGCTGAATTTAGTTGTTATTTTAAATTTTTCTTTATAAAAATTAAGAAAATGTTAAAAAAATTGGCATAAAAAATTATGTTTATTTGTTGAATTAAATCTGAAAAATTTTTTTTTCCTTTTTTTGTTTTTTTTTATTTTTTTTCTGTTTTTTTATTTCTTTTTTGTTGTTTTTTGTTTCTTTTTTTTATTTTTTTTTTATTTTTTCTTTTTTTTTCTGTTTTTTCTTTTTTTTTCTTTTTGTTGTTGCTTTTTTATTTTTTTTTATTTTTTTCTGTTCTTTATTCGTTTTTTGTTTTTTTTTTCTTTTTTTTGTTTTTTACTTCTTTTTTTCTTTTTATCGTTTTTTTATTTTTCTTTTTTTTCTTTTTTTCTGTGTTTTCTTTTTTTCTTTTTTTTTCTGTTTTTTCTTTTTCTTTTTTTTATTTTTCTTTTTTTCTGTTTTTTTCTTTTTTTTTGGTTTTTTTTTTTTCTGTTTTTTATTTTTTTCTTTTTATTTTTTTTTTATTTTTTCTGTTTTTTATTTCTTTTTTTCTTTTGTTTTTTTTTTTTATTATTTTTTTTTCATTTTTTCTGTTTTTTATTTCTTTTTTTCCTTTATTTCTTTTTTTTTGTTTTTCTTATTTTTTTTCTTTGTTTTTCGTTTTTTTATTTTTCTTTTGTTCTTTTTTTTCTTTCTGTTTTTTATTTTTTCTTTTTATTTATTTTTTTTATTTTTTTTTTCTTTCTTTTTTTCTGTTTTTTATTTTTTTTCCTTTTTTTATTTTTATTTTTTTTTTCTGTTTTTTTCTTTTTTTTTATTTCTTTTTTTCTGTTTTTTATTTCTTTTTTTCTTTTTTTTTCTTTTTTTTTCTTTTTTTTTCTTTTTTTCTGTTTTGTCTTTTTTCTTTTTTTCTGTTTTTTCTTTTTTTTTCTTTTTTTATTTTTTTTATTTTTGTTCATTGCTTTTCTTTCTTCTCTTTTTTTTTCTTTTATTTTTCTTTTTACCTTTCTTTTCTTTTTTTATGTTTTTTATTTCTTTTTTTATTTTTTTTATTTTTGTCTTTTTTACTCTTTTTTCGTTTTTTTTATTTTTTCTTTTATTTCTTTTTTTCTTTTTTTTTCTCTTTTTCGGTTTTCTTTTTTTTTCGTTTTTTTATTTTTTTCTTTTTTTTTATTTTCCTATTTTTTTTTCTGTTTTGTCTTTTTCCTTTTTTTTTTCTTTTTTTTTTCTAAACATAATTTAGTTGACCTTTTTATGCCAATTTATGTTTCCAAACATGTTAATCATAATTTAATATAATTCAGTAATAAACGTAATTTTTTATGCCAATGTAAATTTAAAATAACAACTTAATTCAGCTAAATTTAAAGTTTGTAAACATGTTAGTCATAATTTAATATATTTAACAACAAAACATAATTTAGTTGACTTTTATGCAAATTTTTTAAAATTTCTTAATTTTTAAAAAGAAAAAGTAAAAATAACACTCTAATTCAACTAAATTTATGTTTCTAAACATGTAAATCATAATTTTATATAATTGAAGAAATAAACATAATTTTTTATGCCAATTTGTCAACAACTTAAATTTAAAATAACAACTTAATCAGAATTAAGGCCATTATAAGGATGTCTTATTACCCTTACTATTGCTGACAGTGGCTCAAACTCAACGGGAAAGTACATTGATGTGGTATTATTTGCTTGTTTATTACTTTTTAGAATATTTCTTTAAGGGAAAGTATTTTTAAAAAACGTTTTTTTATTTATATTTTTTTTAATATTACTTTATAAAAATTAAGAAATTTTTAAAAATTGGCATCAAAAAGTCAAAAGTCATGTTTAGAAACCTTTAATTTAGCTGAATTTAGTTGTTCTTTTTTGTTAAAAAAATAAGCGTAAAAAGGTCAACTAATTTACTGAATTGAATTATATTATATGTTAAATTATGATTAACATGTTTATAAACATAAGTTTAGCTGAATTAAGGTGTTATTTTTAATTTTTCTTTTTAAAAAGTAAGAAATTTCCAAAAAATTTGCATAAAAAATGTTTCGTTTAAAAATACAACAATATCTGTTGAATTCGTAAAAAAGTAAACTAAATTATGTTTTGTTGTTAAATATGTTAAATTATGACTAACAATGTTGAAAAACATAAACTTAGCCGAATTAATGTCTAATTTTTAATTTTCTTTTTAAAAATTAAGAAGTTTAAAAAAAATTGGCATAAAAAAGTCAACTAAATTATGTTTTATTTCAAAATGCAACAATATCTGTTGAATTTTTATATGATTAACATGTTTAGAAACATAAATTAAGCTGAATAAATTGTTATTTTTAATATTTCTTTATAAAATTTAAGCAATTTTTATAAAAATTGGAATAAAAAAGTAAACTAAATTATGTTTTTTTGTTAAATATGTTAAATTATGCTAACAATGTTGAAAAACATAATCTTAGTCAAATAAGGTCTTTATTTTAATTTTTCTTTTTAAAAATTAAGAAATTTTAAAAAAATTGGCATAAAAAATGTTTCATTTAAAAATACAACAATATCTGTTGAATTCGTAAAAAAGTAAACTAAATTATATTTTGTTGTTAAATATGTTAAATTATGACTAACAATGTTGAAAAACATAAACTTAGCCGAATTAAGGTCTTATTTTTAATTTTTCTTTTTAAAAATTAAGAAATTTTAAAAAAATTGGCATAAAAAATGTTTCATTTAAAAATACAACAATATCTGTTGAATTCGTAAAAAAGTAAACTAAATTATATTTTGTTGTTAAATATGTTAAATTATGACTAACAATGTTGAAAAACATAAACTTTTGTTGAATTATATCTGAAAAATTTTTTTTTCCTTTTTTTGTTTTTTTTTATTTTTTTTCTGTTTTTTTATTTCTTTTTTTTTGTTTCTTTTTTTATTTTTCTTTTTTTCTGTTTTTTCTTTTTTTCTCTTTGTTATTTTTTTTCTTTTTTCTTTTTTTTTCTGTTTTTTCTTTTTTTTTCTTTTTGTTGTTGCTTTTTTATTTTTTTCTGTTCTTTATTTCGTTTTTTCTTTTTTTTCTTTTTTTTTCTTTTTTTTGTTTTTTATTTCTTTTTTTCTTTTTATCTCTTTTTTATTTTTCTTTTTTTTCTTTTTTGCTGTGTTTTCTTTTTCTTTTTTTTCTGTTTTTTTCTTTTTTTCTTTTTCTTTTTCTTTTTTTTATTTTTCTTTTTTTCTGTTTTTTTCTTTTTTTTCGTTTTTTTATTTTTTTCTTTTTTCTTTTTATTTTTTTTTTATTTTATCTGTTTTTTATTTCTTTTTTTCTGTTGTTTTTTTTTTATTATTTTTTTTTATTTTTTCTGTTTTTTATTTCTTTTTTCTTTTATTGGTTTTTGTTTGTTTTTCTTATTTTGTTCTTTGTTTTTCGTTTTTTTTTTTTTTTATTTTTCTTTTTTTTTTTTTTCTGTTTTTCTGTTTTTAATGTTTTCTCTTTATGTTTTTTTAATTATTTTTTTTTTGTTATTCTGTTTTTTCTTTTTTTTTGTATTTGGTTTTTTTTTCTTTTTTATTGTTTTTTTTTTTTTTCTTTTTTCTATTTATTTCTTTTGTTTTCTTTTTTTGTGTTTTTTCTTTTTTTCTTTTATTCTGTTTTTTTTTTCTGTTTTTTATTTTTTTCTTTTCTTTATTTTTTTCTGTTTTTTATTTTTTTTCCTTTTTTTATTTTTCTTTTTCTTTTTTTCTTTTTTTTTTATTTCTTTTTTTCTGTTTTTTATTTTTGCTTTTTATTTCTTTTTTTCTTTTTTTTTCTTTTTTTCTGTTTTGTCTTTTTTTCTTTTTTTTTCTTTTTTTCTGTTTTTTCTTTTTTTTTCTTTTTTTTCTTTTTTTTCTTTTTTTTTCTTTTTTTTTCTTTTTTTTTGTTTTTTATTTCTTTTTTCCTTTTTATCTTTTTTTTATTTTTCTTTTTTTTCTTTTTTGCTGTGTTTTCTTTTTTTTCTTTTTTTTTCTTTTTTTTTCTTTTTTTTATTTTTCTTTTTTTCTGTTTTTTTCTTTTTTTTTCTTTTTTTTTCGTTTTTTTATTTTTTTCTGTTTTTTCTTTTTTTCTTTTTATTTTTTTTTTTATTTTTTTTTTTCTGTTGTTTTTTTTTTTATTATTTTTTTTTTATTTTTTCTGTTTTTTATTTCTTTTTTTCTTTTATTGCTTTTTTTTTGTTTTTCTTATTTTTTTTTCTTTGTTTTTCGTTTTTTTATTTTTCTTTTTTTCTTTTTTTGTCTTTCTGTTTTTAATTTTTTCTTTTTATTTCTTTTTTTTACTTTTTTTTGTTATTCTGTCTTTTCTTTTTTTTTGTATTTTGTTTTTTTTTTCTTTTTTATTGTTTTTTTCTTTTTTTTCTTTTTGTTCTTTCTTTTTTCTATTTATTTCTTTTTTTGTGTTTTTTCTTTTATTCTGTTTTTTATTTTTTTATTTTTTTCTGTTTTTTATTTTTTTTTCCTTTTTTATTTTGATTTTTTAATTTTTTTGTTTTTTTTTTCTTTTTTTTTATTTCTTTTTTTCTGTTTTTTATTTTTGCTTTTTATTTCTTTTTTTCTTTTTTTTTCTCTTTTTTTCTTTTTTTCTGTTTTGTGTTTTTTTCTGTTTTTTATTTTTTTTTCTTTTTTTATTTTTTTTATTTTTGTTCATTGCTTTTCTTTTTTTTTCTTTTTTTTCTTTTTTTTTCTTTTATTTTTCTTTTTTTCTTTATTTTCTTTTTTTATGTTTTTTATTTTTTCTTTTTATTTCTTTTTTTATTTTTTTCTATTTTTGTCTTTTTTACTCTTTTTTCTTTTTTTTTCTTTTTTCTTTTATTTCTTTTTTTTTCTCTCTTTTTCGGTTTTCCTTTTTTTTCGTGTTTTTCTTTTTTTCTTTTTTTTTATTTTCCTATTTTTTTTTCTGTTTTGTCTTCTTCCTTTTTTTTTCTTTTTTTTTTTTCTTTTAGTTTTTCCTTTTTTTTTTCTAAACATAATTTAGTTGACCTTTTTATGCCAATTTATGTTTCCAAACATGTTAATCATAATTTAATATAATTCAAGTAATACACGTAATTTTTTATGTCAATGTAAATTTAAAATAACAACTTAATTCAGCTAAATTTAAAGTTTGTAAACATGTTAGTCATAATTTAATATATTTAACAACAAAACATAATTTAGTTGACTTTTATGCAAATTTTTTAAAATTTCTTAATTTTTAAAAAGAAAAATTAAAAATAACACTCTAATTCAACTAAATTTATGTTTCTAAACATGTAAATCATAATTTTATATAATTGAAGAAATAAACATAATTTTTTATGCCAACTTGTCAACAACTTAAATTTAAAATAACAACTTAATCAGAATTAAGGCCATTATAAAGATGTCTTATTACCCTTACTATTGCTGACAGTGGCTCAAACTCAACGTGAAAGTACATTGATGTGGTATTATTTGCTTGTTTATTACTTTTAGAATATTTCTTTAAGGGGAAAGTATTTTTAAAAAACGTTTTTTTATTTATATTTTTTTTAATATTACTTTATAAAAATGAAGCAATTTTTAAAAATTGGCATCAAAAAGTCAAAAGTCATGTTTAGAACCCTTTAATTTAGCTGAATTTAGTTGTTCTTTTTTGTTAAAAAAATAAGCGTGAAAAAGTCAACTAATTTAGTGAATTGAAAACTAAATTATGTTTTGTTGTTAAATATGTTAAATTATGACTAACAATGTTGAAAAACATAAACTTAGCGGAATTAAGGTCTAATTTTTAATTTTCTTTTTAAAAATTAAGAAGTTTAAAAAAAATTGGCATAAAAAAGTCAACTAAATTATGTTTTATTTAAAAATGCAACAATATCTGTTGAATTTTTATATGATTAACATGTTTAGAAACATAAATTAAGCTGAATAAATTGTTATTTTTAATATTTCTTTATAAAATTTAAGCAATTTTTATAAAAATTGGAATAAAAAAGTAAACTAAATTATGTTTTGTTGTTAAATATGTTAAATTATGACTAACAATGTTGAAAAACATTAACTTAGCCGAATTAAGGTCTTATTTTTAATTTTTCTTTTTAAAAATTAAGAAATTTTAAAAAAATTGGCATAAAAAATGTATCATTTAAAAATACAACAATATCTGTTGAATTCGTAAAAAAGTAAACTAAATTATGTTTTGTTGTTAAATATGTTAAATTATGACTAACAATGTTGAAAAACATAAACTTAGCCAAATTATGGTCTAATTTTTAATTTTCTTTTTAAAAATTAAGAAGTTTTAAAAAAATTGGCATAAAAAATGTTTCATTTAAAAATGCAACAATATCTGTTGAATTTTTATATTATTAACATGTTTAAAAACATAAATTAACCTGAATTAAGTTGTTATTTTACTTTATAAAAATGAATCAATTTTTAAAAATTGGCATAAAAAAGTCAAAAGTCATGTTTTGAAACTTTGAATTTAGCTGAATTTAGTTGTTATTTTAAATGTTATAAAGAAACAAAAGTAAGAAAATGTTTAAAAAATTGTCATAAAAAATTATGTTTATTTGTTGAATTATATCTGAAAAATTTGTTTTTATTTTTTCTTTTTATTTCTTTTTTTCTGTTTTTTGTTTTTTTTCTTTTTTTGTGTTTTTTTTTTTTCTTCTCTTTTTGTTTATTTTTTTCCGTTTTTTTATCTTTTTTTCTGTTTTTTATTTTTTTTTTTTCTGTTTTTTTTTTTCTTTTTTTATGTTTCTTTTTTTTATTTTTCTCTTTTTTTCTGTTTTGTGTTTTTTTTGTTTTTTTCTCTTTTTTTTCGTTTTTTTATATTTTTTCTTTTTTTTCTTTTTTTCTGTTTTTTTTTGTTTTTTATTTTTTTTTTTTATTTGAGTTCATTTTATTTATTTTTTTTCTTTTTTTTCTTTTATTGTTATTTTCCTTTTTTTTGTTTCTTTTTTTCTTTTTTCTGTTTATTTCTTTTTTTCTTTTTTTTTATTTTTCTTTTTATTTCTTTTTTTTTTTTTTTTTTTTAAACATAATTTAGTTGACTTTTTTATGCCAATTTATGTTTCCAAACATGTTAATCATAATTTAATATAATTCAAGTAATAAACGTAATTTTTTATGCCAATGTAAATTTAAAATAACAACTTAATTCAGCTAAATTTAAAGTTTGTAAACATGTTAGTCATAATTTAATATATTTAACAACCAAACATAATTTAGTTGACTTTTATGCAAATTTTTTAAAATTTCTTAATTTTTAAAAAGAAAAATTAAAAATAACACTCTTATTCAACTAAATTTATGTTTCTAAACATGTTTATCATAATTTAATATAATTCAAGAAATAAACATAATTTTTTATGCCAATTTGTTAACAATTTAAATTTAAAATAACAACTTAATCAGAATTAAGGCCATTATAAGGATGTCTACTTACCCTTACTATTGCTGACAATGGCTCAATTTGCTTGTTTATTACTTTTTAGAATATTTGTTTAAAGGAAAGTATTTTTAAAAAACGTTTTTTTATTTAAATTTTTTTTAATATTACTTTATAAAAATGAAGCAATTTTTAAAAATTGGCATCAAAAAGTCAAAAGTCATGTTTAGAAACCTTTAATTTAGCTGAATTTAGTTGTTCTTTTTTGTTAAAAAAATAAGCGTAAAAAAGTCAACTAATTTAGTGAATTGAATTATATTATATGTTAAATTATGATTAACATGTTTATAAACATAAATTTAGCTGAATTAAGGTGTTATTTTTAATTTTTATTTTTAAAAATTAAGAAATTTCAAAAAAATGTGCATAAAAAAGTCAACTAAATTATGTTTCATTTAAATATGCAACAATATCTGTTGAATTTTTATATGATTAACATGTTTAGAAACATAAGTTAAGCTGAATAAATCGTTTTGTTAATATTTCTTTATAAAATTTAAGAATTTTTTATAAAAATTGGAATAAAAAAGTAAACTAATTTATGTTTTGTTGTGAAATATGTTAAATTATGACTAACAATGTTGAAAAACATAAACTTAGCCGAATTAAGGTCTTATTTTTAATTTTTCTTTTTAAAAATTAAGAAATTTTAAAAAAATTGGCATAAAAAATGTTTCATTTAAAAATACAACAATATCTGTTGAATTCGTAAAAAAGTAAACTAAATTATGTTTTGTTGTTAAATATGTTAAATTATGACTAACAATGTTGAAAAACATAAACTTAGCCGAATTAAGGTCTAATTTTTAATTTTCTTTTTAAAAATTAAGAAGTTTAAAAAAAATTGGCATAAAAAAATGTTTCATTTAAAAATGCAACAATATCTGTTGAATTTTTATATTATTAACATGTTTAAAAACATAAATTAAGCTGAATTAAGTTGTTATTTTACTTTATAAAAATGAAGCAATTTTTAAAAATGGGCATAAAAAAGTCAAAAGTCATGTTTTGAAACTTTGAATTTAGCTGAATTTAGTTGTTATTTTAAATGTTATAAAGAAACAAAAGTAAGAAAATGTTTAAAAAATTGTCATAAAACATTATGTTTATTTGTTGAATTATATCTGAAAAATTTGTTTTTATTTTTTCTTTTTATTTCTTTTTTTCTTTTTTTCTGTTTTTTGTTTTTTTTTCTTTTTTTGTGTTTTTTTTCTTTTTTTTCTCTTTTGTTTATTTTTTTCCGTTTTTTTATCTTTTTTTCTGTTTTTTATTTTTTCTTTTTTTTCTTTTTTTCTGTTTTTTTTTTCTTTTTTTATGTTTCTTTTTTTTATTTTTCTCTTTTTTTCTTTTTTTCTGTTTTTTGTTTTTTTTTTGTTTTTTCCTCTTTTTTTTTCGTTTTTTTATATTTTTTCTTTTTTTTCTTTTTTTCTGTTTTTTTTTCTTTTTTATTTTTTTTTTTATTTTTGTTCATTTTATTTCTTTTTTTTCTTTTTTTTCTTTTATTGTTATTTTTCTTTTTTTCTTTCTTTTCGTTTTTTATGTTTTTTATTTTTTCTTTTTATTTCTTTTTTTCTTTTTTTTATTTTTTTCTTTTTGATTCTTTTTTCTTTTTTTTTTTCTCTTTTTTTTTATTTTTTCTTTTATTTCTTTTTCTCTTTTTCGGTTTTTTCTTTTTTTTTTCGTTTTTTTCTTTTTTTCTTTTTTTTTATTTTCTTTTTTTTTTTTCTTTTTTTTCTTTTTTCTGTTTATTTCTTTTTTTATTTTTTTTTTTTTTTATTTTTCTTTTTATTTCTTTTTTTTTTTTTTTTTTAAACATAATTTAGTTGACTTTTTTATGCCAATTTATGTTTCCAAACATGTTAATCATAATTTAATATAATTCAAGTAATAAACGTAATTTTTTATGCCAATGTAAATTTAAAATAACAACTTAATTCAGCTAAATTTAAAGTTTGTAAACATGTTAGTCATAATTTAATATATTTAACAACCAAACATAATTTAGTTGACTTTTATGCAAATTTTTTAAAATTTCTTAATTTTTAAAAAGAAAAATTAAAAATAACACTCTTATTCAACTAAATTTATGTTTCTAAACATGTTTATCATAATTTAATATAATTCAAGAAATAAACATAATTTTTTATGCCAATTTGTTAACAATTTAAATTTAAAATAACAACTTAATCAGAATTAGGGCCATTATAAGGATGTCTACTTACCCTTACTATTGCTGACAATGGCTCAATTTGCTTGTTTATTACTTTTTAGAATATTTCTTTAAAGGAAAGTATTTTTAAAAAACGTTTTTTTATTTAAATTTTTTTTAATATTACTTTATAAAAATGAAGCAATTTTTAAAAATTGGCATCAAAAAGTCAAAAGTCATGTTTAGAAACCTTTAATTTAGCTGAATTTAGTTGTTCTTTTTTGTTAAAAAAATAAGCGTAAAAAAGTCAACTAATTTAGTGAATTGAATTATATTATATGTTAAATTATGATTAACATGTTTATAAACATAAATTTAGCTGAATTAAGGTGTTATTTTTAATTTTTCTTTTTAAAAATTAAGAAATTTCAAAAAAATGTGCATAAAAAAGTCAACTAAATTATGTTTCATTTAAATATGCAACAATATCTGTTGAATTTTTATATGATTAACATGTTTAGAAACATAAGTTAAGCTGAATAAATCGTTTTGTTAATATTTCTTTATAAAATTTAAGAAATTTTTATAAAAATTGGAATAAAAAAGTAAACTAAATTATGTTTTGTTGTGAAATATGTTAAATTATGACTAACAATGTTGAAAAACATAAACTTAGCCGAATTAAGGTCTTATTTTTAATTTTTCTTTTTAAAAATTAAGAAATTTTAAAAAAATTGGCATAAAAAATGTTTCATTTAAAAATACAACAATATCTGTTGAATTCGTAAAAAAGTAAACTAAATTATGTTTTGTTGTTAAATATGTTAAATTATGACTAACAATGTTGAAAAACATAAACTTAGCCGAATTAAGGTCTAATTTTTAATTTTCTTTTTAAAAATTAAGAAGTTTAAAAAAAATTGGCATAAAAAAATGTTTCATTTAAAAATGCAACAATATCTGTTGAATTTTTATATTATTAACATGTTTAAAAACATAAATTAAGCTGAATTAAGTTGTTATTTTACTTTATAAAAATGAAGCAATTTTTAAAAATGGGCATAAAAAAGTCAAAAGTCATGTTTTGAAACTTTGAATTTAGCTGAATTTAGTTGTTATTTTAAATGTTATAAAGAAACAAAAGTAAGAAAATGTTTAAAAAATTGTCATAAAACATTATGTTTATTTGTTGAATTATATCTGAAAAATTTGTTTTTATTTTTTCTTTTTATTTCTTTTTTTCTTTTTTTCTGTTTTTTGTTTTTTTTCTTTTTTTGTGTTTTTTTTTCTTTTTTTTCTCTTTTGTTTATTTTTTTCCGTTTTTTTATCTTTTTTTCTGTTTTTTATTTTTTCTTTTTTTTCTTTTTTTCTGTTTTTTTTTTCTTTTTTTATGTTTCTTTTTTTTATTTTTCTCTTTTTTTCTTTTTTTCTGTTTTTTGTTTTTTTTTTGTTTTTTCCTCTTTTTTTTTCGTTTTTTTATATTTTTTCTTTTTTTTCTTTTTTTCTGTTTTTTTTTCTTTTTTATTTTTTTTTTTATTTTTGTTCATTTTATTTCTTTTTTTTCTTTTTTTTCTTTTATTGTTATTTTTCTTTTTTTCTTTCTTTTCGTTTTTTATGTTTTTTATTTTTTCTTTTTATTTCTTTTTTTCTTTTTTTTATTTTTTTCTTTTTGATTCTTTTTTCTTTTTTTTTTTCTCTTTTTTTTTATTTTTTCTTTTATTTCTTTTTCTCTTTTTCGGTTTTTTCTTTTTTTTTTCGTTTTTTTCTTTTTTTCTTTTTTTTTATTTTCTTTTTTTTTTTTCTTTTTTCTGTTTATTTCTTTTTTTATTTTTTTTTTTTTTATTTTTCTTTTTATTTCTTTTTTTTTTTTTTTTTTAAACATAATTTAGTTGACTTTTTTATGCCAATTTATGTTTCCAAACATGTTAATCATAATTTAATATAATTCAAGTAATAAACGTAATTTTTTATGCCAATGTAAATTTAAAATAACAACTTAATTCAGCTAAATTTAAAGTTTGTAAACATGTTAGTCATAATTTAATATATTTAACAACCAAACATAATTTAGTTGACTTTTATGCAAATTTTTTAAAATTTCTTAATTTTTAAAAAGAAAAATTAAAAATAACACTCTTATTCAACTAAATTTATGTTTCTAAACATGTTTATCATAATTTAATATAATTCAAGAAATAAACATAATTTTTTATGCCAATTTGTTAACAATTTAAATTTAAAATAACAACTTAATCAGAATTAGGGCCATTATAAGGATGTCTACTTACCCTTACTATTGCTGACAATGGCTCAATTTGCTTGTTTATTACTTTTTAGAATATTTCTTTAAAGGAAAGTATTTTTAAAAAACGTTTTTTTATTTAAATTTTTTTTAATATTACTTTATAAAAATGAAGCAATTTTTAAAAATTGGCATCAAAAAGTCAAAAGTCATGTTTAGAAACCTTTAATTTAGCTGAATTTAGTTGTTCTTTTTTGTTAAAAAAATAAGCGTAAAAAAGTCAACTAATTTAGTGAATTGAATTATATTATATGTTAAATTATGATTAACATGTTTATAAACATAAATTTAGCTGAATTAAGGTGTTATTTTTAATTTTTCTTTTTAAAAATTAAGAAATTTCAAAAAAATGTGCATAAAAAAGTCAACTAAATTATGTTTCATTTAAATATGCAACAATATCTGTTGAATTTTTATATGATTAACATGTTTAGAAACATAAGTTAAGCTGAATAAATCGTTTTGTTAATATTTCTTTATAAAATTTAAGAAATTTTTATAAAAATTGGAATAAAAAAGTAAACTAAATTATGTTTTGTTGTGAAATATGTTAAATTATGACTAACAATGTTGAAAAACATAAACTTAGCCGAATTAATCATTTAAAAATGCAACAATATCTGTTGAATTCGTAAAAAAGTAAACTAAATTATGTTTCATTTAAATATGCAACAATATCTGTTGAATTTTTATATGATTAACATGTTTAGAAACATAAGTTAAGCTGAATAAATCGTTTTGTTAATATTTCTTTATAAAATTTAAGAAATTTTTATAAAAATTGGAATAAAAAAGTAAACTAAATTATGTTTTGTTGTTAAATATGTTAAATTATGACTAACAATGTTGAAAAACATAAACTTAGCCGAATTAAGGTCTAATTTTTATTTTCTTTTTCAAAATTAAGAAGTTTTAAAAAAATTGGCATAAAAAATGTTTCATTTAAAAATGCAACAATATCTGTTGAATTTTTATATTATTAACATGTTTAAAAACATAAATTAAGCTGAATTAAGTTGTTATTTTACTTTATAAAAATTAAGCAATTTTTAAAAATTGGCATAAAAAAGTCAAAAGTCATGTTTTGAAACTTTGAATTTAGCTGAATTTAGTTGTTATTTTAAATGTTATAAGGAAACAAAAGTAAGAAAATGTTAAAAAAATGCCGCGCAGCCGAACTACTGATCAGTAGTTTTATAATTACGGGCTTTTTTTAAATTCAACTACTCTAAATGCATATTTGGAGTATATGTTGTTATTCGTGATTTTATACTACTACATTTTCTTTTTTTTCTCTTTTTTTTAATTTTTTCTTTTATTTCTTTTTCTCTTTTTCGGTTTTTTCTTTTTTTTTCGTTTTTTTCTTTTTCTCTTTTTTTTTATTTTCCTTTTTTTTTGTTTCTTTTTTTTCTTTTTTCTGTTTATTTCTTTTTTTCTTTTTTTTTATTTTTCTTTTTATTTCTTTTTTCTTTTTTTTTTTTAAACATAATTTAGTTGACTTTTTTATGCCAATTTATGTTTCCAAACATGTTAATCATAATTTAATATAATTCAGGTAATAAACGTAATTTTTTATGGCAATGTAAATTTAAAATAACAACTTAATTCAGCTAAATTTAAAGTTTGTAAACATGTTTGTCATAATTTAATATATTTAACAACAAAACATAATTTAGTTGACTTTTATGCAAATTTTTTAAAATTTCTTAATTTTTAAAAAGAAAATTTAAAAATAACAGTCTTATTCAACTAAATTTATGTTTCTAAACATGTTAATCATAATTTAATATAATTCAAGAAATAAACATAATTTTTTATGCCAATTTGTTAACAAGTTAAATTTAAGATAACAACTTAATTAGAATTAAGGCCATTATAAGGATGTCTACTTACCCTTACTATTGCTGACAATGGCTCAATTTGCTTGTTTATTACTTTTTAGAATATTTCTTTAAAGGAAAGTATTTTTAAAAAACGTTTTTTTATTTACATTTTTTTTAATATTACTTTATAAAAATGAAGCAATTTTTAAAAATTGGCATCAAAAAGTCAAAAGTCATGTTTAGAAACCTTTAATTTAGCTGAATTTAGTTGTTCTTTTTTGTTAAAAAAATAAGCGTAAAAAAGTCAACTAATTTAGTGAATTGAATTATATTATATGTTAACTTATGATTAACATGTTTATAAACATAAATTTAGCTGAATTCAGGTGTTATTTTTAATTTTTCTTTTTAAAAATTAAGATATTTCAAAAAAATTTGCATAAAAAAGTCAACTAAATTATGTTTCATTTAAATATGCAATAATATCTGTTGAATTTTTATATGATTAACATGTTTAGAAACATAAGTTAAGCTGAATAAATCGTTTTGTTAATATTTCTTTATAAAATTTAAGAAATTTTTATAAAAATTGGAATAAAAAAGTAAACTAAATTATGTTTTGTTGTGAAATATGTTAAATTATGACTAACAATGTTGAAAAACATAAACTTAGCCGAATTAAGGTCTTATTTTTAATTTTTCTTTTTAAAAATTAAGAAATTTTAAAAAAATTGGCATAAAAAATGTTTCATTTAAAAATACAACAATATCTGTTGAATTCGTAAAAAAGTAAACTAAATTGTGTTTTGTTGTTAAATATGTTAAATTATGACTAACAATGTTGAAAAACATAAACTTAGCCAAATTATGGTCTAATTTTTAATTTTCTTTTTAAAAATTAAGAAGTTTTAAAAAAATTGGCATAAAAAAATGTTTCATTTAAAAATGCAACAATATCTGTTGAATTTTTATATTATTAACATGTTTAAAAACATAAATTAAGCTGAATTAAGTTGTTATTTTACTTTATAAAAATGAAGCAATTTTTAAAAATTGGCATAAAAAAGTCAAAAGTCATGTTTTGAAACTTTGAATTTAGCTGAATTTAGTTGTTATTTTAAATGTTATAAAGAAACAAAAGTAAGAAAATGTTTAAAAAATTGTCATAAAAAATTATGTTTATTTGTTGAATTATATCTGAAAAATTTGTTTTTATTTTTTCTTTTTATTTCTTTTTTTCTGTTTTTTGTTTTTTTTCTTTTTTTGTGTTTTTTTTTTTCTTCTCTTTTTGTTTATTTTTTTCCGTTTTTTTATCTTTTTTTCTGTTTTTTATTTTTTTTTTTCTGTTTTTTTTTTTCTTTTTTTATGTTTCTTTTTTTTATTTTTCTCTTTTTTTCTGTTTTGTGTTTTTTTTTGTTTTTTTCTCTTTTTTTTCGTTTTTTTATATTTTTTCTTTTTTTTCTTTTTTTCTGTTTTTTTTTGTTTTTTATTTTTTTTTTATTTGAGTTCATTTTATTTATTTTTTTTCTTTTTTTTCTTTTATTGTTATTTTTCTTTTTTTCTTTCTTTTCTTTTTTTATGTTTTTTATTCCTTTTTTTATTTTTTTTATTTTTTTCTTTTTGACTCTTTTTTCTTTTTTTTTTCTCTTTTTTTTATTTTTTCTTTTATTTCTTTTTCGGTTTTTTCTTTTTTTTTTCGTTTTTTTCTTTTTTTCTTTTTTTCTTTTTTTTTATTTTCCTTTTTTTTGTTTCTTTTTTTCTTTTTTCTGTTTATTTCTTTTTTTCTTTTTTTTCTTTTTTTTTATTTTTCTTTTTATTTTTTTTTTTTTTTTTTTTTTTTTTTAAACATAATTTAGTTGACTTTTTTATGCCAATTTATGTTTCCAAACATGTTAATCATAATTTAATATAATTCAAGTAATAAACGTAATTTTTTATGCCAATGTAAATTTAAAATAACAACTTAATTCAGCTAAATTTAAAGTTTGTAAACATGTTAGTCATAATTTAATATATTTAACAACCAAACATAATTTAGTTGACTTTTATGCAAATTTTTTAAAATTTCTTAATTTTTAAAAAGAAAAATTAAAAATAACACTCTTATTCAACTGAATTTATGTTTCTAAACATGTTTATCATAATTTAATATAATTCAAGAAATAAACATAATTTTTTATGCCAATTTGTTAACAATTTAAATTTAAAATAACAACTTAATCAGAATTAAGGCCATTATAAGGATGTCTACTTACCCTTACTATTGCTGACAATGGCTCAATTTGCTTGTTTATTACTTTTTAGAATATTTGTTTAAAGGAAAGTATTTTTAAAAAACGTTTTTTTATTTACATTTTTTTTAATATTACTTTATAAAAATGAAGCAATTTTTAAAAATTGGCATCAAAAAGTCAAAAGTCATGTTTAGAAACCTTTAATTTAGCTGAATTTAGTTGTTCTTTTTTGTTAAAAAAATAAGCGTAAAAAAGTCAACTAATTTAGTGAATTGAATTATATTATATGTTAAATTATGATTAACATGTTTATAAACATAAATTTAGCTGAATTAAGGTGTTATTTTTAATTTTTATTTTTAAAAATTAAGAAATTTCAAAAAAATGTGCATAAAAAAGTCAACTAAATTATGTTTCATTTAAATATGCAACAATATCTGTTGAATTTTTATATGATTAACATGTTTAGAAACATAAGTTAAGCTGAATAAATCGTTTTGTTAATATTTCTTTATAAAATTTAAGAATTTTTTATAAAAATTGGAATAAAAAAGTAAACTAATTTATGTTTTGTTGTGAAATATGTTAAATTATGACTAACAATGTTGAAAAACATAAACTTAGCCGAATTAAGGTCTTATTTTTAATTTTTCTTTTTAAAAATTAAGAAATTTTAAAAAAATTGGCATAAAAAATGTTTCATTTAAAAATACAACAATATCTGTTGAATTCGTAAAAAAGTAAACTAAATTATGTTTTGTTGTTAAATATGTTAAATTATGACTAACAATGTTGAAAAACATAAACTTAGCCGAATTAAGGTCTAATTTTTAATTTTCTTTTTAAAAATTAAGAAGTTTAAAAAAAATTGGCATAAAAAAATGTTTCATTTAAAAATGCAACAATATCTGTTGAATTTTTATATTATTAACATCCTTAAAAACATAAATTAAGCTGAATTAAGTTGTTATTTTACTTTATAAAAATGAAGCAATTTTTAAAAATTGGCATAAAAAAGTCAAAAGTCATGTTTTGAAACTTTGAATTTAGCTGAATTTAGTTGTTATTTTAAATGTTATAAAGAAACAAAAGTAAGAAAATGTTTAAAAAATTGTCATAAAAAATTATGTTTATTTGTTGAATTATATCTGAAAAATTTGTTTTTATTTTTTCTTTTTATTTCTTTTTTTCTTTTTTTCTGTTTTTTGTTTTTTTTCTTTTTTTGTGTTTTTTTTCTTTTTTTTCTCTTTTGTTTATTTTTTTCCGTTTTTTTATCTTTTTTTCTGTTTTTTATTTTTTCTTTTTTTTCTTTTTTTCTGTTTTTTTTTTTCTTTTTTTATGTTTCTTTTTTTTATTTTTCTCTTTTTTTCTTTTTTTCTGTTTTTTGTTTTTTTTTTGTTTTTTTCTCTTTTTTTTTCGTTTTTTTATATTTTTTCTTTTTTTTCTTTTTTTCTGTTTTTTTTGTTTTTTATTTTTTTTTTTATTTTTGTTCATTTTATTTCTTTTTTTTCTTTTTTTTCTTTTATTGTTATTTTTCTTTTTTTCTTTCTTTTCGTTTTTTATGTTTTTTATTTTTTCTTTTTATTTCTTTTTTTCTTTTTTTTATTTTTTTCTTTTTGATTCTTTTTCTTTTTTTTTTCTCTTTTTTTTTATTTTTTCTTTTATTTCTTTTTCTCTTTTTCGGTTTTTTCTTTTTTTTTCGTTTTTTTCTTTTTTTCTTTTTTTTTATTTTCTTTTTTTTTTTTTTCTTTTTTTTCTTTTTTCTGTTTATTTCTTTTTTTCTTTTTTTTTTTTTTTATTTTTCTTTTTATTTCTTTTTTTTTTTTTTTTTAAACATAATTTAGTTGACTTTTTTATGCCAATTTATGTTTCCAAACATGTTAATCATAATTTAATATAATTCAAGTAATAAACGTAATTTTTTATGCCAATGTAAATTTAAAATAACAACTTAATTCAGCTAAATTTAAAGTTTGTAAACATGTTAGTCATAATTTAATATATTTAACAACCAAACATAATTTAGTTGACTTTTATGCAAATTTTTTAAAATTTCTTAATTTTTAAAAAGAAAAATTAAAAATAACAATCTTATTCAACTAAATTTATGTTTCTAAACAGGTTTATCATAATTTAATATAATTCAAGAAATAAACATAATTTTTTATGCCAATTTGTTAACAATTTAAATTTAAAATAACAACTTAATCAGAATTAGGGCCATTATAAGGATGTCTACTTACCCTTACTATTGCTGACAATGGCTCAATTTGCTTGTTTATTACTTTTTAGAATATTTCTTTAAAGGAAAGTATTTTTAAAAAACGTTTTTTTATTTAAATTTTTTTTAATATTACTTTATAAAAATGAAGCAATTTTTAAAAATTGGCATCAAAAAGTCAAAAGTCATGTTTAGAAACCTTTAATTTAGCTGAATTTAGTTGTTCTTTTTTGTTAAAAAAATAAGCGTAAAAAAGTCAACTAATTTAGTGAATTGAATTATATTATATGTTAAATTATGATTAACATGTTTATAAACATAAATTTAGCTGAATTAAGGTGTTATTTTTAATTTTTCTTTTTAAAAATTAAGAAATTTCAAAAAAATGTGCATAAAAAAGTCAACTAAATTATGTTTCATTTAAATATGCAACAATATCTGTTGAATTTTTATATGATTAACATGTTTAGAAACATAAGTTAAGCTGAATAAATCGTTTTGTTAATATTTCTTTATAAAATTTAAGAAATTTTTATAAAAATTGGAATAAAAAAGTAAACTAAATTATGTTTTGTTGTGAAATATGTTAAATTATGACTAACAATGTTGAAAAACATAAACTTAGCCGAATTAATCATTTAAAAATGCAACAATATCTGTTGAATTCGTAAAAAAGTAAACTAAATTATGTTTCATTTAAATATGCAACAATATCTGTTGAATTTTTATATGATTAACATGTTTAGAAACATAAGTTAAGCTGAATAAATCGTTTTGTTAATATTTCTTTATAAAATTTAAGAAATTTTTATAAAAATTGGAATAAAAAAGTAAACTAAATTATGTTTTGTTGTTAAATATGTTAAATTATGACTAACAATGTTGAAAAACATAAACTTAGCCGAATTAAGGCCTAATTTTTAATTTTCTTTTTCAAAATTAAGAAGTTTTAAAAAAATTGGCATAAAAAATGTTTCATTTAAAAATGCAACAATATCTGTTGAATTTTTATATTATTAACATGTTTAAAAACATAAATTAAGCTGAATTAAGTTGTTATTTTACTTTATAAAAATGAAGCAATTTTTAAAAATTGGCATAAAAAAGTCAAAAGTCATGTTTTGAAACTTTGAATTTAGCTGAATTTAGTTGTTATTTTAAATGTTATAAGGAAACAAAAGTAAGAAAATGTTAAAAAAATGCCGCGCAGCCGAACTACTGATCAGTAGTTTTATAATTACGGGCTTTTTTTAAATTCAACTACTCTAAATGCATATTTGGAGTATATGTTGTTATTCGTGATTTTATACTACTACATTTTCTTTTTTTCTTTTTTTTTATTTTTCTTTTTATTTCTTTTTTCTTTTTTTTTTTTAAACATAATTTAGTTGACTTTTTTATGCCAATTTATGTTTCCAAACATGTTAATCATAATTTAATATAATTCAAGTAATAAACGTAATTTTTTATGCCAATGTAAATTTAAAATAACAACTTAATTCAGCTAAATTTAAAGTTTGTAAACATGTTAGTCATAATTTAATATATTTAACAACCAAACATAATTTAGTTGACTTTTATGCAAATTTTTTAAAATTTCTTAATTTTTAAAAAGAAAAATTAAAAATAACACTCTTATTCAACTAAATTTATGTTTCTAAACATGTTTATCATAATTTAATATAATTCAAGAAATAAACATAATTTTTTATGCCAATTTGTTAACAATTTAAATTTAAAATAACAACTTAATCAGAATTAGGGCCATTATAAGGATGTCTACTTACCCTTACTATTGCTGACAATGGCTCAATTTGCTTGTTTATTACTTTTTAGAATATTTCTTTAAAGGAAAGTATTTTTAAAAAACGTTTTTTTATTTAAATTTTTTTTAATATTACTTTATAAAAATGAAGCAATTTTTAAAAATTGGCATCAAAAAGTCAAAAGTCATGTTTAGAAACCTTTAATTTAGCTGAATTTAGTTGTTCTTTTTTGTTAAAAAAATAAGCGTAAAAAAGTCAACTAATTTAGTGAATTGAATTATATTATAAGTTAAATTATGATTAACATGTTTATAAACATAAATTTAGCTGAATTAAGGTGTTATTTTTAATTTTTCTTTTTAAAAATTAAGAAATTTCAAAAAAATGTGCATAAAAAAGTCAACTAAATTATGTTTCATTTAAATATGCAACAATATCTGTTGAATTTTTATATGATTAACATGTTTAGAAACATAAGTTAAGCTGAATAAATCGTTTTGTTAATATTTCTTTATAAAATTTAAGAAATTTTTATAAAAATTGGAATAAAAAAGTAAACTAAATTATGTTTTGTTGTGAAATATGTTAAATTATGACTAACAATGTTGAAAAACATAAACTTAGCCGAATTAATCATTTAAAAATGCAACAATATCTGTTGAATTCGTAAAAAAGTAAACTAAATTATGTTTCATTTAAATATGCAACAATATCTGTTGAATTTTTATATGATTAACATGTTTAGAAACATAAGTTAAGCTGAATAAATCGTTTTGTTAATATTTCTTTATAAAATTTAAGAAATTTTTATAAAAATTGGAATAAAAAAGTAAACTAAATTATGTTTTGTTGTTAAATATGTTAAATTATGACTAACAATGTTGAAAAACATAAACTTAGCCGAATTAAGGTCTAATTTTTAATTTTCTTTTTCAAAATTAAGAAGTTTTAAAAAAATTGGCATAAAAAATGTTTCATTTAAAAATGCAACAATATCTGTTGAATTTTTATATTATTAACATGTTTAAAAACATAAATTAAGCTGAATTAAGTTGTTATTTTACTTTATAAAAATGAAGCAATTTTTAAAAATTGGCATAAAAAAGTCAAAAGTCATGTTTTGAAACTTTGAATTTAGCTGAATTTAGTTGTTATTTTAAATGTTATAAGGAAACAAAAGTAAGAAAATGTTAAAAAAATGCCGCGCAGCCGAACTACTGATCAGTAGTTTTATAATTACGGGCTTTTTTTAAATTCAACTACTCTAAATGCATATTTGGAGTATATGTTGTTATTCGTGATTTTATACTACTACATTTTCTTTTTTTTCTCTTTTTTTTTATTTTTTCTTTTATTTCTTTTTCTCTTTTTCGGTTTTTTCTTTTTTTTTCGTTTTTTTCTTTTTCTCTTTTTTTTATTTTCCTTTTTTTTTGTTTCTTTTTTTTCTTTTTTCTGTTTATTTCTTTTTTTATTTTTTTTTATTTTTCTTTTTATTTCTTTTTTCTTTTTTTTTTTTAAACATAATTTAGTTGACTTTTTTATGCCAATTTATGTTTCCAAACATGTTAATCATAATTTAATATAATTCAAGTAATAAACGTAATTTTTTATGCCAATGTAAATTTAAAATAACAACTTAATTCAGCTAAATTTAAAGTTTGTAAACATGTTAGTCATAATTTAATATATTTAACAACCAAACATAATTTAGTTGACTTTTATGCAAATTTTTTAAAATTTCTTAATTTTTAAAAAGAAAAATTAAAAATAACACTCTTATTCAACTAAATTTATGTTTCTAAACATGTTTATCATAATTTAATATAATTCAAGAAATAAACATAATTTTTTATGCCAATTTGTTAACAATTTAAATTTAAAATAACAACTTAATCAGAATTAGGGCCATTATAAGGATGTCTACTTACCCTTACTATTGCTGACAATGGCTCAATTTGCTTGTTTATTACTTTTTAGAATATTTCTTTAAAGGAAAGTATTTTTAAAAAACGTTTTTTTATTTAAATTTTTTTTAATATTACTTTATAAAAATGAAGCAATTTTTAAAAATTGGCATGAAAAAGTCAAAAGTCATGTTTAGAAACCTTTAATTTAGCTGAATTTAGTTGTTCTTTTTTGTTAAAAAAATAAGCGTAAAAAAGTCAACTAATTTAGTGAATTGAATTATATTATATGTTAAATTATGATTAACATGTTTATAAACATAAATTTAGCTGAATTAAGGTGTTATTTTTAATTTTTCTTTTTAAAAATTAAGAAATTTCAAAAAAATGTGCATAAAAAAGTCAACTAAATTATGTTTCATTTAAATATGCAACAATATCTGTTGAATTTTTATATGATTAACATGTTTAGAAACATAAGTTAAGCTGAATAAATCGTTTTGTTAATATTTCTTTATAAAATTTAAGAAATTTTTATAAAAATTGGAATAAAAAAGTAAACTAAATTATGTTTTGTTGTGAAATATGTTAAATTATGACTAACAATGTTGAAAAACATAAACTTAGCCGAATTAATCATTTAAAAATGCAACAATATCTGTTGAATTCGTAAAAAAGTAAACTAAATTATGTTTCATTTAAATATGCAACAATATCTGTTGAATTTTTATATGATTAACATGTTTAGAAACATAAGTTAAGCTGAATAAATCGTTTTGTTAATATTTCTTTATAAAATTTAAGAAATTTTTATAAAAATTGGAATAAAAAAGTAAACTAAATTATGTTTTGTTGTTAAATATGTTAAATTATGACTAACAATGTTGAAAAACATAAACTTAGCCGAATTAAGGTCTAATTTTTAATTTTCTTTTTCAAAATTAAGAAGTTTTAAAAAAATTGGCATAAAAAATGTTTCATTTAAAAATGCAACAATATCTGTTGAATTTTTATATTATTAACATGTTTAAAAACATAAATTAAGCTGAATTAAGTTGTTATTTTACTTTATAAAAATGAAGCAATTTTTAAAAATTGGCATAAAAAAGTCAAAAGTCATGTTTTGAAACTTTGAATTTAGCTGAATTTAGTTGTTATTTTAAATGTTATAAGGAAACAAAAGTAAGAAAATGTTAAAAAAATTCCGCGCAGCCGAACTACTGATCAGTAGTTTTATAATTACGGGCTTTTTTTAAATTCAACTACTCTAAATGCATATTTGGAGTATATGTTGTTATTCGTGATTTTATACTACTACATTTTCTTTTTTTTCTCTTTTTTTTATTTTTTCTTTTATTTCTTTTTCTCTTTTTCGGTTTTTTCTTTTTTTTCGTTTTTTTCTTTTTCTCTTTTTTTTTATTTTCCTTTTTTTTGTTTCTTTTTTTTCTTTTTTCTGTTTATTTCTTTTTTTCTTTTTTTTTATTTTTCTTTTTATTTCTTTTTTCTTTTTTTTTTTTAAACATAATTTAGTTGACTTTTTTATGCCAATTTATGTTTCCAAACATGTTAATCATAATTTAATATAATTCAAGTAATAAACGTAATTTTTTATGGCAATGTAAATTTAAAATAACAACTTAATTCAGCTAAATTTAAAGTTTGTAAACATGTTAGTCATAATTTAATATATTTAACAACAAAACATAATTTAGTTGACTTTTATGCAAATTTTTTAAAATTTCTTAATTTTTAAAAAGAAAATTTAAAAATAACAGTCTTATTCAACTAAATTTATGTTTCTAAACATGTTAATCATAATTTAATATAATTCAAGAAATAAACATAATTTTTTATGCCAATTTGTTAACAAGTTAAATTTAAGATAACAACTTAATTAGAATTAAGGCCATTATAAGGATGTCTACTTACCCTTACTATTGCTGACAATGGCTCAATTTGCTTGTTTATTACTTTTTAGAATATTTCTTTAAAGGAAAGTATTTTTAAAAAACGTTTTTTTATTTACATTTTTTTTAATATTACTTTATAAAAATGAAGCAATTTTTAAAAATTGGCATCAAAAAGTCAAAAGTCATGTTTAGAAACCTTTAATTTAGCTGAATTTAGTTGTTCTTTTTTGTTAAAAAAATAAGCGTAAAAAAGTCAACTAATTTAGTGAATTGAATTATATTATATGTTAACTTATGATTAACATGTTTATAAACATAAATTTAGCTGAATTCAGGTGTTATTTTTAATTTTTCTTTTTAAAAATTAAGATATTTCAAAAAAATTTGCATAAAAAAGTCAACTAAATTATGTTTCATTTAAATATGCAATAATATCTGTTGAATTTTTATATGATTAACATGTTTAGAAACATAAGTTAAGCTGAATAAATCGTTTTGTTAATATTTCTTTATAAAATTTAAGAAATTTTTATAAAAATTGGAATAAAAAAGTAAACTAAATTATGTTTTGTTGTGAAATATGTTAAATTATGACTAACAATGTTGAAAAACATAAACTTAGCCGAATTAAGGTCTTATTTTTAATTTTTCTTTTTAAAAATTAAGAAATTTTAAAAAAATTGGCATAAAAAATGTTTCATTTAAAAATACAACAATATCTGTTGAATTCGTAAAAAAGTAAACTAAATTGTGTTTTGTTGTTAAATATGTTAAATTATGACTAACAATGTTGAAAAACATAAACTTAGCCGAATTAAGGTCTAATTTTTAATTTTCTTTTTAAAAATTAAGAAGTTTTAAAAAAATTGGCATAAAAAATGTTTCATTTAAAAATGCAACAATATCTGTTGAATTTTTATATTATTAACATGTTTAAAAACATAAATTAAGCTGAATTAAGTTGTTATTTTACTTTATAAAAATGAAGCAATTTTTAAAAATTGGCATAAAAAAGTCAAAAGTCATGTCGTGAAACTTTGAATTTAGCTGAATTTAGTTGTTATTTTAAATGTTATAAAGAAACAAAAGTAAGAAAATGTTTAAAAAATTGTCATAAAAAATTATGTTTATTTGTTGAATTATATCTGAAAAATTTGTTTTTATTTTTTCTTTTTATTTCTTTTTTTCTTTTTTTCTGTTTTTTCTTTTTGTTCTTTTTTTGTGTTTTTTTTTCTTTTTCTTTTTGTTTATTTTTTTTCCGTTTTTTTCTTTTTTTATGTTTCTTCTTTTTATTTTTCTCTTTTTTTCTTTTTTTCTGTTTTTTGTTTTTTTCTCTTTTTTTTCGTTTTTTTATATTTTTTCTTTTTTTTGTTTTTTTATTTTTTTTTTGTTTTTTTTTTTTTTTTATTTTTTTTCTTTTTTTTCTTTTTTTTTTTTTTTTTCTTTTATTGTTATTTTTCTTTTTTTCTTTCTTTTCTTTTTTTATGTTTTTTATTTTTTCTTTTTATTTCTTTTTTTATTTTTTTCTTTTTGACTCTTTTTTCTTTTTTTTTCTCTTTTTTTTTATTTTTTCTTTTATTTCTTTTTCTCTTTTTCGGTTTTTTCTTTTTTTTTATTTTCCTTTTTTTTGTTTCTTTTTTTTCTTTTTTTTCTTTTTGTTTATTTTTCTTTTTATTTCTTTTTTTTTTTTTTTTAAACATAATTTAGTTGACTTTTTTATGCCAATTTATGTTTCCAAACATGTTAATCATAATTTAATATAATTCAAGTAATAAACGTAATTTTTTATGCCAATGTAAATTTAAAATAACAACTTAATTCAGCTAAATTTAAAGTTTGTAAACATGTTAGTCATAATTTAATATATTTAACAACCAAACATAATTTAGTTGACTTTTATGCAAATTTTTTAAAATTTCTTAATTTTTAAAAAGAAAAATTAAAAATAACACTCTTATTCAACTAAATTTATGTTTCTAAACATGTTTATCATAATTTAATATAATTCAAGAAATAAACATAATTTTTTATGCCAATTTGTTAACAATTTAAATTTAAAATAACAACTTAATCAGAATTAAGGCCATTATAAGGATGTCTACTTACCCTTACTCTTGCTGACAATGGCTCAATTTGCTTGTTTATTACTTTTTAGAAAGTATTTTTAAAAAACGTTTTTTTATTTACATTTTTTTTAATATTACTTTATAAAATGAAGCAATTTTTAAAAATTGGCATCAAAAAGTCAAAAGTCATGTTTAGAAACCTTTAATTTAGCTGAATTTAGTTGTTCTTTTTTGTTAAAAAAATAAGCGTAAAAAAGTCAACTAATTTAGTGAATTGAATTATATTATATGTTAAATTATGATTAACATGTTTATAAACATAAATTTAGCTGAATTAAGGTGTTATTTTTAATTTTTCTTTTTAAAAATTAAGAAATTTTAAAAAAATTGGCATAAAAAATGTTTCATTTAAAAATACAACAATATCTGTTGAATTCGTAAAAAAGTAAACTAAATTGTGTTTTGTTGTTAAATATGTTAAATTATGACTAAAAATGTTGAAAAACATAAACTTAGCCGAATTAAGGTCTAATTTTTAATTTTCTTTTTAAAAATTAAGAAGTTTAAAAAAAATTGGCATAAAAAAGTCAACTAAATTATGTTTTATTTAAAAATGCAACAATATCTGTTGAATTTTTATATGATTAACATGTTTCAAAACATAAATTAAGCTGAATAAATTGTTATTTTTAATATTTCTTTATAAAATTTAAGCAATTTTTATAAAAATTGGAATAAAAAAGTAAACTAAATTATGTTTTGTTGTTAAATATGTTAAATTATGACTAACAATGTTGAAAAACATTAACTTAGCCGAATTAAGGTCTTATTTTTAATTTTTCTTTTTAAAAATTAAGAAATTTTAAAAAAATTGGCATAAAAAATGTTTCATTTAAAAATACAACAATATCTGTTGAATTCGTAAAAAAGTAAACTAAATTATGTTTTGTTGTTAAATATGTTAAATTATGACTAACAATGTTGAAAAACATAAACTTAGCCAAATTATGGTCTAATTTTTAATTTTCTTTTTGAAAATTAAGAAGTTTTAAAAAAATTGGCATAAAAAAATGTTTCATTTAAAAATGCAACAATATCTGTTGAATTTTTATATTATTAACATGTTTAAAAACATAAATTAAGCTGAATTAAGTTGTTATTTTACTTTATAAAAATGAAGCAATTTTTAAAAATTGGCATAAAAAAGTCAAAAGTCATGTTTTGAAACTTTGAATTTAGCTGAATTTAGTTGTTATTTTAAATGTTATAAAGAAACAAAAGTAAGAAAATGTTTAAAAAATTGTCATAAAAAATTATGTTTATTTGTTGAATTATATCTGAAAAATTTGTTTTTATTTTTTCTTTTTATTTCTTTTTTTCTGTTTTTTGTTTTTTTTCTTTTTTTGTGTTTTTTTTTTTCTTCTCTTTTTGTTTATTTTTTTCCGTTTTTTTATCTTTTTTTCTGTTTTTTCTTTTTTTTTTCTGTTTTTTTTTTTCTTTTTTTATGTTTCTTTTTTTTATTTTTCTCTTTTTTTCTGTTTTGTGTTTTTTTTTGTTTTTTTCTCTTTTTTTTCGTTTTTTTATATTTTTTCTTTTTTTTCTTTTTTTCTGTTTTTTTTTTGTTTTTTATTTTTTTTTTTATTTGAGTTCATTTTATTTATTTTTTTTCTTTTTTTTCTTTTATTGTTATTTTTCTTTTTTTCTTTCTTTTCTTTTTTTATGTTTTTTATTCCTTTTTTTATTTTTTTTATTTTTTTCTTTTTGACTCTTTTTTCTTTTTTTTTTCTCTTTTTTTTATTTTTTCTTTTATTTCTTTTTCGGTTTTTTCTTTTTTTTTTCGTTTTTTTCTTTTTTTCTTTTTTTTTATTTTCCTTTTTTTTTGTTTCTTTTTTTCTTTTTTCTGTTTATTTCTTTTTTTCTTTTTTTTCTTTTTTTTTATTTTTCTTTTTATTTCTTTTTTTTTTTTTTTTTTTAAACATAATTTAGTTGACTTTTTTATGCCAATTTATGTTTCCAAACATGTTAATCATAATTTAATATAATTCAAGTAATAAACGTAATTTTTTATGCCAATGTAAATTTAAAATAACAACTTAATTCAGCTAAATTTAAAGTTTGTAAACATGTTAGTCATAATTTAATATATTTAACAACCAAACATAATTTAGTTGACTTTTATGCAAATTTTTTAAAATTTCTTAATTTTTAAAAAGAAAAATTAAAAATAACACTCTTATTCAACTAAATTTATGTTTCTAAACATGTTTATCATAATTTAATATAATTCAAGAAATAAACATAATTTTTTATGCCAATTTGTTAACAATTTAAATTTAAAATAACAACTTAATCAGAATTAAGGCCATTATAAGGATGTCTACTTACCCTTACTATTGCTGACAATGGCTCAATTTGCTTGTTTATTACTTTTTAGAATATTTGTTTAAAGGAAAGTATTTTTAAAAAACGTTTTTTTATTTACATTTTTTTTAATATTACTTTATAAAAATGAAGCAATTTTTAAAAATTGGCATCAAAAAGTCAAAAGTCATGTTTAGAAACCTTTAATTTAGCTGAATTTAGTTGTTCTTTTTTGTTAAAAAAATAAGCGTAAAAAAGTCAACTAATTTAGTGAATTGAATTATATTATATGTTAAATTATGATTAACATGTTTATAAACATAAATTTAGCTGAATTAAGGTGTTATTTTTAATTTTTATTTTTAAAAATTAAGAAATTTCAAAAAAATTTGCATAAAAAAGTCAACTAAATTATGTTTCATTTAAATATGCAACAATATCTGTTGAATTTTTATATGATTAACATGTTTAGAAACATAAGTTAAGCTGAATAAATCGTTTTGTTAATATTTCTTTATAAAATTTAAGAATTTTTTATAAAAATTGGAATAAAAAAGTAAACTAATTTATGTTTTGTTGTGAAATATGTTAAATTATGACTAACAATGTTGAAAAACATAAACTTAGCCGAATTAAGGTCTTATTTTTAATTTTTCTTTTTAAAAATTAAGAAATTTTAAAAAAATTGGCATAAAAAATGTTTCATTTAAAAATACAACAATATCTGTTGAATTCGTAAAAAAGTAAACTAAATTATGTTTTGTTGTTAAATATGTTAAATTATGACTAACAATGTTGAAAAACATAAACTTAGCCGAATTAAGGTCTAATTTTTAATTTTCTTTTTAAAAATTAAGAAGTTTAAAAAAAATTGGCATAAAAAAATGTTTCATTTAAAAATGCAACAATATCTGTTGAATTTTTATATTATTAACATCTTTAAAAACATAAATTAAGCTGAATTAAGTTGTTATTTTACTTTATAAAAATGAAGCAATTTTTAAAAATTGGCATAAAAAAGTCAAAAGTCATGTTTTGAAACTTTTAATTTAGCTGAATTTAGTTGTTATTTTAAATGTTATAAAGAAACAAAAGTAAGAAAATGTTTAAAAAATTGTCATAAAAAATTATGTTTATTTGTTGAATTATATCTGAAAAATTTGTTTTTATTTTTTCTTTTTATTTCTTTTTTTCTTTTTTTCTGTTTTTTTTCTTTTTTTGTGTTTTTTTTCTTTTTTTTCTCTTTTGTTTATTTTTTTCCGTTTTTTTATCTTTTTTTCTGTTTTTTATTTTTTCTTTTTTTTCTTTTTTTCTGTTTTTTTTTTCTTTTTTTATGTTTCTTTTTTTTATTTTTCTCTTTTTTTCTTTTTTTCTGTTTTTTGTTTTTTTTTTGTTTTTTTCTCTTTTTTTTTCGTTTTTTTATATTTTTTCTTTTTTTTCTTTTTTTCTGTTTTTTTTGTTTTTTATTTTTTTTTTTATTTTTGTTCATTTTATTTCTTTTTTTTCTTTTTTTTCTTTTATTGTTATTTTTCTTTTTTTCTTTCTTTTCGTTTTTTATGTTTTTTATTTTTTCTTTTTATTTCTTTTTTTCTTTTTTTTATTTTTTTCTTTTTGATTCTTTTTCTTTTTTTTTCTCTTTTTTTTTATTTTTTCTTTTATTTCTTTTTCTCTTTTTCGGTTTTTTCTTTTTTTTTTCGTTTTTTTTTTTTTTTCTTTTTTTTTATTTTTTTTTTTTTTTTCTTTTTTTTCTTTTTTCTGTTTATTTCTTTTTTTATTTTTTTTTTTTTTTTATTTTTCTTTTTATTTCTTTTTTTTTTTTTTTTTTAAACATAATTTAGTTGACTTTTTTATGCCAATTTATGTTTCCAAACATGTTAATCATAATTTAATATAATTCAAGTAATAAACGTAATTTTTTATGCCAATGTAAATTTAAAATAACAACTTAATTCAGCTAAATTTAAAGTTTGTAAACATGTTAGTCATAATTTAATATATTTAACAACCAAACATAATTTAGTTGACTTTTATGCAAATTTTTTAAAATTTCTTAATTTTTAAAAAGAAAAATTAAAAATAACAATCTTATTCAACTAAATTTATGTTTCTAAACAGGTTTATCATAATTTAATATAATTCAAGAAATAAACATAATTTTTTATGCCAATTTGTTAACAACTTAAATTTAAAATAACAACTTAATCAGAATTAGGGCCATTATAAGGATGTCTACTTACCCTTACTATTGCTGACAATGGCTCAATTTGCTTGTTTATTACTTTTTAGAATATTTCTTTAAAGGAAAGTATTTTTAAAAAACGTTTTTTTATTTAATTTTTTTTTAATATTACTTTATAAAAATGAAGCAATTTTTAAAAATTGGCATCAAAAAGTCAAAAGTCATGTTTAGAAACCTTTAATTTAGCTGAATTTAGTTGTTCTTTTTTGTTAAAAAAATAAGCGTAAAAAAGTCAACTAATTTAGTGAATTGAATTATATTATATGTTAAATTATGATTAACATGTTTATAAACATAAATTTAGCTGAATTAAGGTGTTATTTTTAATTTTTCTTTTTAAAAATTAAGAAATTTCAAAAAAATGTGCATAAAAAAGTCAACTAAATTATGTTTCATTTAAATATGCAACAATATCTGTTGAATTTTTATATGATTAACATGTTTAGAAACATAAGTTAAGCTGAATAAATCGTTTTGTTAATATTTCTTTATAAAATTTAAGAAATTTTTATAAAAATTGGAATAAAAAAGTAAACTAAATTATGTTTTGTTGTGAAATATGTTAAATTATGACTAACAATGTTGAAAAACATAAACTTAGCCGAATTAATCATTTAAAAATGCAACAATATCTGTTGAATTCGTAAAAAAGTAAACTAAATTATGTTTCATTTAAATATGCAACAATATCTGTTGAATTTTTATATGATTAACATGTTTAGAAACATAAGTTAAGCTGAATAAATCGTTTTGTTAATATTTCTTTATAAAATTTAAGAAATTTTTATAAAAATTGGAATAAAAAAGTAAACTAAATTATGTTTTGTTGTTAAATATGTTAAATTATGACTAACAATGTTGAAAAACATAAACTTAGCCGAATTAAGGTCTAATTTTTAATTTTCTTTTTCAAAATTAAGAAGTTTTAAAAAAATTGGCATAAAAAATGTTTCATTTAAAAATGCAACAATATCTGTTGAATTTTTATATTATTAACATGTTTAAAAACATAAATTAAGCTGAATTAAGTTGTTATTTTACTTTATAAAAATGAAGCAATTTTTAAAAATTGGCATAAAAAAGTCAAAAGTCATGTTTTGAAACTTTGAATTTAGCTGAATTTAGTTGTTATTTTAAATGTTATAAGGAAACAAAAGTAAGAAAATGTTAAAAAAATGCCGCGCAGCCGAACTACTGATCAGTAGTTTTATAATTACGGGCTTTTTTTAAATTCAACTACTCTAAATGCATATTTGGAGTATATGTTGTTATTCGTGATTTTATACTACAACATTTTCTTTTTTTTCTCTTTTTTTTTATTTTTTCTTTTATTTCTTTTTCTCTTTTTCGGTTTTTTCTTTTTTTTTCGTTTTTTTCTTTTTCTCTTTTTTTTTATTTTCCTTTTTTTTTGTTTCTTTTTTTTCTTTTTTCTGTTTATTTCTTTTTTTCTTTTTTTTTATTTTTCTTTTTATTTCTTTTTTCTTTTTTTTTTTTAAACATAATTTAGTTGACTTTTTTATGCCAATTTATGTTTCCAAACATGTTAATCATAATTTAATATAATTCAAGTAATAAACGTAATTTTTTATGCCAATGTAAATTTAAAATAACAACTTAATTCAGCTAAATTTAAAGTTTGTAAACATGTTAGTCATAATTTAATATATTTAACAACCAAACATAATTTAGTTGACTTTTATGCAAATTTTTTAAAATTTCTTAATTTTTAAAAAGAAAAATTAAAAATAACACTCTTATTCAACTAAATTTATGTTTCTAAACATGTTTATCATAATTTAATATAATTCAAGAAATAAACATAATTTTTTATGCCAATTTGTTAACAATTTAAATTTAAAATAACAACTTAATCAGAATTAGGGCCATTATAAGGATGTCTACTTACCCTTACTATTGCTGACAATGGCTCAATTTGCTTGTTTATTACTTTTTAGAATATTTCTTTAAAGGAAAGTATTTTTAAAAAACGTTTTTTTATTTAAATTTTTTTTAATATTACTTTATAAAAATGAAGCAATTTTTAAAAATTGGCATCAAAAAGTTAAAAGTCATGTTTAGAAACCTTTAATTTAGCTGAATTTAGTTGTTCTTTTTTGTTAAAAAAATAAGCGTAAAAAAGTCAACTAATTTAGTGAATTGAATTATATTATATGTTAAATTATGATTAACATGTTTATAAACATAAATTTAGCTGAATTAAGGTGTTATTTTTAATTTTTCTTTTTAAAAATTAAGAAATTTCAAAAAAATGTGCATAAAAAAGTCAACTAAATTATGTTTCATTTAAATATGCAACAATATCTGTTGAATTTTTATATGATTAACATGTTTAGAAACATAAGTTAAGCTGAATAAATCGTTTTGTTAATATTTCTTTATAAAATTTAAGAAATTTTTATAAAAATTGGAATAAAAAAGTAAACTAAATTATGTTTTGTTGTGAAATATGTTAAATTATGACTAACAATGTTGAAAAACATAAACTTAGCCGAATTAATCATTTAAAAATGCAACAATATCTGTTGAATTCGTAAAAAAGTAAACTAAATTATGTTTCATTTAAATATGCAACAATATCTGTTGAATTTTTATATGATTAACATGTTTAGAAACATAAGTTAAGCTGAATAAATCGTTTTGTTAATATTTCTTTATAAAATTTAAGAAATTTTTATAAAAATTGGAATAAAAAAGTAAACTAAATTATGTTTTGTTGTTAAATATGTTAAATTATGACTAACAATGTTGAAAAACATAAACTTAGCCGAATTAAGGTCTAATTTTTAATTTTCTTTTTCAAAATTAAGAAGTTTTAAAAAAATTGGCATAAAAAATGTTTCATTTAAAAATGCAACAATATCTGTTGAATTTTTATATTATTAACATGTTTAAAAACATAAATTAAGCTGAATTAAGTTGTTATTTTACTTTATAAAAATGAAGCAATTTTTAAAAATTGGCATAAAAAAGTCAAAAGTCATGTTTTGAAACTTTGAATTTAGCTGAATTTAGTTGTTATTTTAAATGTTATAAGGAAACAAAAGTAAGAAAATGTTAAAAAAATGCCGCGCAGCCGAACTACTGATCAGTAGTTTTATAATTACGGGCTTTTTTTAAATTCAACTACTCTAAATGCATATTTGGAGTATATGTTGTTATTCGTGATTTTATACTACTACATTTTCTTTTTTTTCTCTTTTTTTTTATTTTTTCTTTTATTTCTTTTTCTCTTTTTCGGTTTTTTCTTTTTTTTTCGTTTTTTTCTTTTTCTCTTTTTTTTTATTTTCCTTTTTTTTTGTTTCTTTTTTTTCTTTTTTCTGTTTTATTTCTTTTTTTCTTTTTTTTTATTTTTCTTTTTATTTCTTTTTTCTTTTTTTTTTTTAAACATAATTTAGTTGACTTTTTTATGCCAATTTATGTTTCCAAACATGTTAATCATAATTTAATATAATTCAAGTAATAAACGTAATTTTTTATGCCAATGTAAATTTAAAATAACAACTTAATTCAGCTAAATTTAAAGTTTGTAAACATGTTAGTCATAATTTAATATATTTAACAACCAAACATAATTTAGTTGACTTTTATGCAAATTTTTTAAAATTTCTTAATTTTTAAAAAGAAAAATTAAAAATAACACTCTTATTCAACTAAATTTATGTTTCTAAACATGTTTATCATAATTTAATATAATTCAAGAAATAAACATAATTTTTTATGCCAATTTGTTAACAATTTAAATTTAAAATAACAACTTAATCAGAATTAGGGCCATTATAAGGATGTCTACTTACCCTTACTATTGCTGACAATGGCTCAATTTGCTTGTTTATTACTTTTTAGAATATTTCTTTAAAGGAAAGTATTTTTAAAAAACGTTTTTTTATTTAAATTTTTTTTAATATTACTTTATAAAAATGAAGCAATTTCTAAAAATTGGCATGAAAAAGTCAAAAGTCATGTTTAGAAACCTTTAATTTAGCTGAATTTAGTTGTTCTTTTTTGTTAAAAAAATAAGCGTAAAAAAGTCAACTAATTTAGTGAATTGAATTATATTATATGTTAAATTATGATTAACATGTTTATAAACATAAATTTAGCTGAATTAAGGTGTTATTTTTAATTTTTCTTTTTAAAAATTAAGAAATTTCAAAAAAATGTGCATAAAAAAGTCAACTAAATTATGTTTCATTTAAATATGCAACAATATCTGTTGAATTTTTATATGATTAACATGTTTAGAAACATAAGTTAAGCTGAATAAATCGTTTTGTTAATATTTCTTTATAAAATTTAAGAAATTTTTATAAAAATTGGAATAAAAAAGTAAACTAAATTATGTTTTGTTGTGAAATATGTTAAATTATGACTAACAATGTTGAAAAACATAAACTTAGCCGAATTAATCATTTAAAAATGCAACAATATCTGTTGAATTCGTAAAAAAGTAAACTAAATTATGTTTCATTTAAACATGCAACAATATCTGTTGAATTTTTATATGATTAACATGTTTAGAAACATAAGTTAAACTGAATAAATCGTTTTGTTAATATTTCTTTATAAAATTTAAGAAATTTTTATAAAAATTGGAATAAAAAAGTAAACTAAATTATGTTTTGTTGTTAAATATGTTAAATTATGACTAACAATGTTGAAAAACATAAACTTAGCCGAATTAAGGTCTAATTTTTAATTTTCTTTTTCAAAATTAAGAAGTTTTAAAAAATTTGGCATAAAAAATGTTTCATTTAAAAATGCAACAATATCTGTTGAATTTTTATATTATTAACATGTTTAAAAACATAAATTAAGCTGAATTAAGTTGTTATTTTACTTTATAAAAATGAAGCAATTTTTAAAAATTGGCATAAAAAAGTCAAAAGTCATGTTTTGAAACTTTGAATTTAGCTGAATTTAGTTGTTATTTTAAATGTTATAAGGAAACAAAAGTAAGAAAATGTTAAAAAAATGCCGCGCAGCCGAACTACTGATCAGTAGTTTTATAATTACGGGCTTTTTTTAAATTCAACTACTCTAAATGCATATTTGGAGTATATGTTGTTATTCGTGATTTTATACTACTACAATTCCTTTTTTTTCTCTTTTTTTTTATTTTTTCTTTTATTTCTTTTTCTCTTTTTCGGTTTTTTTCTTTTTTTTCGTTTTTTTCTTTTTCTCTTTTTTTTTATTTTCCTTTTTTTTTGTTTCTTTTTTTTCTTTTTTCTGTTTATTTCTTTTTTTCTTTTTTTTATTTTTCTTTTTATTTCTTTTTTCTTTTTTTTTTTTAAACATAATTTAGTTGACTTTTTTATGCCAATTTATGTTTCCAAACATGTTAATCATAATTTAATATAATTCAAGTAATAAACGTAATTTTTTATGGCAATGTAAATTTAAAATAACAACTTAATTCAGCTAAATTTAAAGTTTGTAAACATGTTAGTCATAATTTAATATATTTAACAACAAAACATAATTTAGTTGACTTTTATGCAATTTTTTTAAAATTTCTTAATTTTTAAAAAGAAAATTTAAAAATAACAGTCTTATTCAACTAAATTTATGTTTCTAAACATGTTAATCATAATTTAATATAATTCAAGAAATAAACATAATATTTTATGCCAATTTGTTAACAAGTTAAATTTAAGATAACAACTTAATTAGAATTAAGGCCATTATAAGGATGTCTACTTACCCTTACTATTGCTGACAATGGCTCAATTTGCTTGTTTATTACTTTTTAGAATATTTCTTTAAAGGAAAGTATTTTTAAAAAACGTTTTTTTATTTACATTTTTTTTAATATTACTTTATAAAAATGAAGCAATTTTTAAAAATTGGCATCAAAAAGTCAAAAGTCATGTTTAGAAACCTTTAATTTAGCTGAATTTAGTTGTTCTTTTTTGTTAAAAAAATAAGCGTAAAAAAGTCAACTAATTTAGTGAATTGAATTATATTATATGTTAACTTATGATTAACATGTTTATAAACATAAATTTAGCTGAATTCAGGTGTTATTTTTAATTTTTCTTTTTAAAAATTAAGATATTTCAAAAAAATTTGCATAAAAAAGTCAACTAAATTATGTTTCATTTAAATATGCAATAATATCTGTTGAATTTTTATATGATTAACATGTTTAGAAACATAAGTTAAGCTGAATAAATCGTTTTGTTAATATTTCTTTATAAAATTTAAGAAATTTTTATAAAAATTGGAATAAAAAAGTAAACTAAATTATGTTTTGTTGTGAAATATGTTAAATTATGACTAACAATGTTGAAAAACATAAACTTAGCCGAATTAAGGTCTTATTTTTAATTTTTCTTTTTAAAAATTAAGAAATTTTAAAAAAATTGGCATAAAAAATGTTTCATTTAAAAATACAACAATATCTGTTGAATTCGTAAAAAAGTAAACTAAATTGTGTTTTGTTGTTAAATATGTTAAATTATGACTAACAATGTTGAAAAACATAAACTTAGCCGAATTAAGGTCTAATTTTTAATTTTCTTTTTAAAAATTAAGAAGTTTTAAAAAAATTGGCATAAAAAATGTTTCATTTAAAAATGCAACAATATCTGTTGAATTTTTATATTATTAACATGTTTAAAAACATAAATTAAGCTGAATTAAGTTGTTATTTTACTTTATAAAAATGAAGCAATTTTTAAAAATTGGCATAAAAAAGTCAAAAGTCATGTCGTGAAACTTTGAATTTAGCTGAATTTAGTTGTTATTTTAAATGTTATAAAGAAACAAAAGTAAGAAAATGTTTAAAAAATTGTCATAAAAAATTATGTTTATTTGTTGAATTATATCTGAAAAATTTGTTTTTATTTTTTCTTCTTATTTCTTTTTTTCTTTTTTTCTGTTTTTTCTTTTTGTTCTTTTTTTGTGTTTTTTTTTCTTTTTCTTTTTGTTTATTTTTTTCCGTTTTTTTCTTTTTTTATGTTTCTTCTTTTTATTTTTCTCTTTTTTTCTTTTTTTCTGTTTTTTGAATTTTTTCTCTTTTTTTTCGTTTTTTTATATTTTTTCTTTTTTTTGTTTTTTTATTTTTTTTTTGTTTTTTTTTTTTTTTTATTTTTTTTCATTTTATTTCTTTTTTTTCTTTTTTTTTTTTTTTTCTTTTATTGTTATTTTTCTTTTTTTCTTTCTTTTCTTTTTTTATGTTTTTTATTTTTTCTTTTTATTTCTTTTTTTATTTTTTTCTTTTTGACTCTTTTTTCTTTTTTTTTCTCTTTTTTTTTATTTTTTCTTTTATTTCTTTTTCTCTTTTTCGGTTTTTTTTTTTTTTTTATTTTCCTTTTTTTTGTTTCTTTTTTTCTTTTTTTTCTTTTTGTTTATTTTTCTTTTTTTTTCTTTTTTTTTTTTTTTTTAAACATAATTTAGTTGACTTTTTTATGCCAATTTATGTTTCCAAACATGTTAATCATAATTTAATATAATTCAAGTAATAAACGTAATTTTTTATGCCAATGTAAATTTAAAATAACAACTTAATTCAGCTAAATTTAAAGTTTGTAAACATGTTAGTCATAATTTAATATATTTAACAACCAAACATAATTTAGTTGACTTTTATGCAAATTTTTTAAAATTTCTTAATTTTTAAAAAGAAAAATTAAAAATAACACTCTTATTCAACTAAATTTATGTTTCTAAACATGTTTATCATAATTTAATATAATTCAAGAAATAAACATAATTTTTTATGCCAATTTGTTAACAATTTAAATTTAAAATAACAACTTAATCAGAATTAAGGCCATTATAAGGATGTCTACTTACCCTTACTCTTGCTGACAATGGCTCAATTTGCTTGTTTATTACTTTTTAGAAAGTATTTTTAAAAAACGTTTTTTTATTTACATTTTTTTTAATATTACTTTATAAAATGAAGCAATTTTTAAAAATTGGCATCAAAAAGTCAAAAGTCATGTTTAGAAACCTTTAATTTAGCTGAATTTAGTTGTTCTTTTTTGTTAAAAAAATAAGCGTAAAAAAGTCAACTAATTTAGTGAATTGAATTATATTATATGTTAAATTATGATTAACATGTTTATAAACATAAATTTAGCTGAATTAAGGTGTTATTTTTAATTTTTCTTTTTAAAAATTAAGAAATTTTAAAAAAATTGGCATAAAAAATGTTTCATTTAAAAATACAACAATATCTGTTGAATTCGTAAAAAAGTAAACTAAATTATGTTTTGTTGTTAAATATGTTAAATTATGACTAACAATGTTGAAAAACATAAAAACATAAACTCATAATTTAGTTGACTTTTTTATGCAAATTTTTTTGAAATATATAAAAATGAAGCAATTTTTAAAAATTGGCATAAAAAAGTCAAAAGTCATGTTTTGAAACTTTGAATTTAGCTGAATTTAGTTGTTATTTTAAATGTTATAAGGAAACAAAAGTAAGAAAATGTTAAAAAAATGCCGCGCAGCCGAACTACTGATCAGTAGTTTTATAATTCCGGGCTTTTTTTTAAATTCAACTACTCTAAATGCATATTTGGAGTATATGTTGTTATTCGTGATTTTATACTACTACTTACTAAATTTCAGATGCGACATTAAACCTATTTTTTGGAGCTTATTCACAATTGGAAAACACATTTTGAAAACTCTTTTTCCATATTTTAGTATTTGGCGCCTATAGCGGTAGAAATTGGAAATACAGTTAACGGCATCGTATTCTACTCTTAACTACCTTTCTAACGAGTAGTCACACTTCATTTTTGGTGCACAGTTACTATATTAAATTACAACTTATTACTTGTATTTTACTGCCCTCTAGTGGCAAAAAATCAGATTATGAGTATGTCTGATTTATTTTAGTTTATATTAGCTTTCTAGCGTTTGCTTTCCCTTCATTTTTGGTAAAGATTCACCAAGTTGAATAAAATTTTTAAAAAACAATATAATTTATGTTTCACCCTCTAGTGGTAGAATTTAAAATTATAACAACTATGGTTTTATATTACTACTTACTACCTTTCAGTTGCAACATTAAACCTAATTTTTGGGGCTTATTGACTATTGAAAATCACATTTTAAAAATTATCATTTTATATATTTTAGTTTTCAACGTCTCTAGCGGTAGAAATTTGAAAAACGGTTACTGGCATAATATTCTACTCTGAAATACCTTTCCAACGAGTGGACAAAAGCGTTAGCATAAGGGATTTTTTTTTTAAAAAAAGCCCTAAAAATTGGCATAAAAAATTATGTTTATTTGTTGAATTATATCTGAAAAATTTGTTTTTATTTTTTCTTTTTATTTCTTTTTAGGGCTTTTTTTTAAAAAAAAATCCCTTATGCGGACTTAAATTTTGTGGACTTCTTTGCCATGTAATTTTGTGGACTTCTTTCGTTCTTTTTTTGAATTTTCGGCCATTTTTGGCATCGGTCATTTTGTGGACTTCTTTGCCATGCCGCATCGTTCTGTTTTTGCAATTTTGGCAATTTTTAGCAACTTTCATTTTTTGGACTTCTTTGCCATGCCGTATCGTTCTTTTTTTTTCAATTAGGTTTAATGTTGCAACTGAAAGGTAGTAAGTAGTAATATAAAACCACAGTTGTTATAATTTTAAATTCTACCACTAGAGGGTGAAACATATAAATTATATTGTTTTTTAAAAATGTTATTGAACTTGGTGAATCTTTACCAAAAATGAAGGGAAAGCAAACGCTAGAAAGCTAATACAAACTAAAATAAATCAGACATACTCATAATCAGATTTTTTGCCACTAGAGGGCAGTAAAATACAAGTAAAAAGTTGTAATTTAATATAGTAACTGTGCACCAAAAATGAAGTGTGACTACTCGTTGGAAAGGCAGTTAAGAGTAGAATACGATGCCGTTAACTGTATTTCCAATTTCTACCGCTAGAGGCGCCAAATACTAAAATATGGAAAAAGAGTTTTCAAAATGTGTTTCCAATTGTGAATAAGCTCCAAAAAATAGGTTTAATGTCGCATCTGAAATTTAGTAAGTAGTAGTATAAAATCACGAATAACAACATATACTCCAAATATGCATTTAGAGTAGTTGAATTTAAAAAAAGCCCGTAATTATAAAACTACTGATCAGTAGTTCGGCTGCACGGCATTTTTTTCTTTTTTTCTGTTTTTTCTTTTTTTTCTTTTTTTGTGTTTTTTTTTCTTTTTTTTTCTCTTTTTGTTAATTTTTTTCCGTTTTTTTATCTTTTTTTCTGTTTTTTATTTTTTCTTTTTTTTCTTTTTTTCTGTTTTTTTTTTCTTTTTTTATGTTTTTTTTTTATTTTTCTCTTTTTTTCTTTTTTTTTCTTTTTTTCTCTTTTTTTTCGTTTTTTTATATTTTTTCTTTTTTTCTTTTTTTTATTTTTTTTTTTTTTTTATTTTTGTTCATTTTATTTCTTTTTTTTCTCTTTTTTTTCTTTTTTTTCTTTATTGTTCTTTTTTTCTTTCTTTTCTTTTTTTATGTTTTTTATTTTTTCTTTTTATTTCTTTTTTTATTTTTTTCTTTTTTCTTTTTTTTTTCTCTTTTTTTTATTTTTTCTTTTATTTCTTTTTCGGTTTTTTGTTTTTTTTTTGTTTTTTTCTTTTTTTCTTTTTTTTTAATTTTACTTTTTTTTGTTTCTTTTTTTTCTTTTTTCTTTTTATTTCTTTTCTCTTTTTTTTTATTTTTTCTTTTATTTCTTTTTCGGTTTTTTCTTTTTTTTTTCGTTTTTTTCTTTTTTTCTTTTTTTTATTTTCCTTTTTTTTGTTTCTTTTTCTTCTTTTTTCTTTTTATTTCTTTTTTTATTTTTTTTTATTTTTCTTTTTATTTCTTTTTTCTTTTTTTTTTTAAACATAATTTAGTTGACTTTTTTATGCCAATTTATGTTTCCAAACATGTTAATCATAATGTAATATAATTCAAGTAATAAACGTAATTTTTTATGCCAATTTAAATTTAAAATAACAACTTAATTCAGCTAAATTTAAAGTTTGTAAACATTTTAGTCATAATTTAATATATTTAACAACAAAACATAATTTAGTTGACTTTTATGCAAATTTTTTAAAATTTCTTAATTTTTAAAAAGAAAAATTAAAAATAACACTCTTATTCAACTAAATTTATGTTTCTAAACATGTTAATCATAATTTAATATAATTCAAGAAATAAACATAATTTTTTATGTCAATTTGTTAACAATTTAAATTTAAAATAACAACTTAATCAGAATTAAGGCCATTATAAGGATGTCTACTTACCCTTACTATTGCTGACAATAGCTCAATTTGCTTTTTTATTACATTTTAGAATATTTCTTTAAGGGAAAGTATTTTTAAAAAACGTTTTTTTATTTACATTTTTTTTAATATTACTTTATAAAAATGAAGCAATTTTTAAAAATTGGCATCAAAAAGTCAAAAGTCATGTTTAGAAACCTTTAATTTAGCTGAATTTAGTTGTTCTTTTTTGTTAAAAAAATAAGCGTAAAAAAGTCAACTAATTTAGTGAATTGAATTATATTATATGTTAAATTATGATTAACATGTTAATAAATATAAATTTAGCTGAATTAAGGTGTTATTTTTAATTTTTCTTTTTAAAAATTAAGAAATTTCAAAAAAATTTGCATAAAAAAGTCAACTAAATTATGTTTCATTTAAAAATGCAACAATATCTGTTGAATTTTTATATGATTAACATGTTTAGAAACATAAGTTAAGCTGAATAAATCGTTTTGTTAATATTTCTTAATAAAATTTAAGAAATTTTTATAAAAATTGGAATAAAAAAGTAAACTAAATTATGTTTTGTTGTGAAATATGTTAAATTATTACTAACAATGTTGAAAAACATAAACTTAGCCGAATTAAGGTCTTATTTTTAATTTTTCTTTTTAAAAATTAAGAAATTTTAAAAAAATTGGCATAAAAAATGTTTCATTTAAAAATGCAACAATATCTGTTGAATTCGTAAAAAAGTAAACTAAATTATGTTTTGTTGTTAAATATGTTAAATTATGACTAACAATGTTGAAAAACATAAACTTAGCCGAATTAAGGTCTAATTTTTAATTTTCTTTTTAAAAATTAAGAAGTTTTAAAAAAATTGGCATAAAAAAATGTTTCATTTAAAAATGCAATAATATCTGTTGAATTTTTATATTATTAACTGTAACGCCGGGAAATATTTGTTACCTTTTTCTTAAATGTCCATTGGCGGCCATTCATCAGCAATTTGACTTATGACAATTGACTGATGTACATTGTAAGGTTTCATGGGTCGGGCGCCGATGAAGTAACTTCACCACGAGAAATTAAGGGCGTTGCAGACGGCGGAAAAATGCAGTGTGACAACTGAAAGAAATGAGGGGAAGCCAAAAACGAAAGAACCACGTTTTGGGGATAGTTTTTTTTTTGCTTTTCTTTTTTTAGCACATTTCCAACCAAATTGGAAGAAATGTGTATATTAGTTTCACTCTGTCTGTCCGTCTGTCTGTTCGTCCGTCCGTTTACACAAACTTCTACATCTTTTAAGATAGAGTGTTAAAATTTTGAATATAGATAGATAGTAATAAAATAATAGGTCCAGTATAACAAAATTTCTATCTCTTTTCCCCTCCGAGTTATTCCCCCTCGAAAATTTTAAGTACGAAAATTGCCCATATTGAACATCTCATAACTTTTAAACCAATAAAAATTTTTGAGGTCTGTAAAAGCTATAAGATAGGAAAATCTTTTATCTTTTTTGTGAAATAAACAAATTTTTTAAAATTTATTTCTTTGATGTATAAAAATACCGTTATCTCATACAACTTTTTTTAGTTTTTTTAACACCCTGTATTTCCCAAACTGCTTATTATAGAAGGCTGAAATTTATGCACCAAAGAGATATCTAAAAAATAACTAGAGTCTCTGAAGAAATTGTATCCGTATCTCCCCTCCCCTTTCCGTTGTGGCCCTTCGAAAATCAAAAAATTACATTTTTAATTTACTTGTAAAATTATAACTGCACAATATTTTTAAAAACAAATATTGAGAAAACTTTCGAAAATCATATTCTTTAAAGTGCATTAATTAATAAATTATAGTCATTTGCCTCACACTTATAATTAATCAAAATTCTTAATCATGTAAAATTTTGCAAAAAACGAACATTTTGCATATTTTTAAGAGCTATATAAATGGAATATTGGATATTATTTCATATCACATTATATGTTCAATTAAAAGCAAAATTAGGGAAAACTGAAATGATAAGTTTATGCATATGTATTTTGTTGGAATAATAAACTTGGAAGGAAAAAAAATTAATAAAATCGAACAGGGACATATTTTTTACCTATATTTACCATATCATTTTTTATCTTTCCTATGTATGAAAATACTACTAGAACTGCACAATATTTACTACTAAAACTGCACAATATTATAGTATATTGAAAATACTACTAAAACTGCACAATATCCACGTATAGGAATTCCCATTGTTTTAGAATAGCTCATAGTTCTACATGTGGCGATTTTGAGGAAATGTGCTTTTGACAAACCCGGGGTTTGTTTATCGTATTTTTTTTTGTCTGAACAGTAGAGAGTAGAGGTAGACGGACGTGTTTGCTTTTGGGGAAAAATTTAAAAGAGACAAAAAATATATATAATTCGTAAAAAGTTATTTATTATTTAATATGGAAGTATAAATTAATAAAATTTTATGATTATATAAAAAATATTTAATATTACAATAAAAAAATTATTGTGCAATTTTATTAAATTAAACAATAAAAAAATGCCGCGCAGCAGAACTACTGATCAGTAGTTTTATAATTACGGGATTTTTTTAAATTCAAATACTCTAAATGCATATTTGGAGTATATGTTGCACCCTCTATCAGCAGAAATTAAAATTATAACTGTGATTTTATACTACTACTTACTAAATTTCAGATGCGACATTAAACCTATTTTTTAGCTTATTCACAATTCGAAAACACATTTTGAAAAATCTTTTTCCATATTTTAGTATTCGGCGCCTCTAGCGGTAGAATACAGTTAACGGCATCGTATTTTACTCTTAACTACCTTTCCAACGAGTAGTCACACTTCATTTTTGGTGCACATTTATTATATTAAATTACCACTTTTTACTTGTATGTTACTGCCTCACACTTATAATTAATCAAAATTCTTAATCATGTAAAATTTTGCAAAAAACGAACATTTTGCATATTTATAAGAGCTATATAAATGGAATATTGGATATTATTTCATATCACATTATATGTTCAATTAAAAGCAAAATTAGGGAAAACTGAAATGATAAGTTTATGCATATGTATTTTGTTGGAATAATAAACTTGGAAGGAAAAAAAATTAATAAAATCGAACAGGGACATATTTTTTACCTATATTTACCATATCATTTTTTATCTTTCCTATGTATGAAAATACTACTAGAACTGCACAATATTTACTACTAAAACTGCACAATATTATAGTATATTGAAAATACTACTAAAACTGCACAATATCCACGTATAGGAATTCCCATTGTTTTAGAATAGCTCATAGTTCTACATGTGGCGATTTTGAGGAAATGTGCTTTTGACAAACCCGGGGTTTGTTTATCGTATTTGTTTTTGTCTGAACAGTAGAGAGTAGAGGTAGACGGACGTGTTTGCTTTTGGGGAAAAATTTAAAAGAGACAAAAAATATATATAATTCGTAAAAAGTTATTTATTATTTAATATGGAAGTATAAATTAATAAAATTTTATGATTATATAAAAAATATTTAATATTACAATAAAAAAATTATTGTGCAATTTTATTAAATTAAACAATAAAAAAATGCCGCGCAGCAGAACTACTGATCAGTAGTTTTATAATTACGGGATTTTTTTAAATTCAAATACTCTAAATGCATATTTGGAGTATATGTTGCACCCTCTATCAGCAGAAATTAAAATTATAACTGTGATTTTATACTACTACTTACTAAATTTCAGATGCGACATTAAACCTATTTTTTAGCTTATTCACAATTCGAAAACACATTTTGAAAAATCTTTTTCCATATTTTAGTATTCGGCGCCTCTAGCGGTAGAATACAGTTAACGGCATCGTATTTTACTCTTAACTACCTTTCCAACGAGTAGTCACACTTCATTTTTGGTGCACATTTATTATATTAAATTACCACTTTTTACTTGTATGTTACTGCCCTCTAGTGACAAAAAATCAGATTATGAGGATGTCTGATTTATTTTAGTTTATATTAGCTTGCTTTCCCTTCATTTTTGGTAAAGATTCACCAAGTAGAATAACATTTTTAAAAAACATTATATGTTTCACCCTCTAGTGGTAGAATTTAAAATTATAACAACTGTGGTTTTATATTACTACTTACTACCTTTCAGTTGCAACATTAAACCTAATTTTTGGGGGTTTTTGAGTATTGCAATAGAAAAGCGTTAACATAAGGGATTTTTTTTTTAAAAAAAGCCCTAAAAAATAATAATTTATATAATTACGTATTATACTTTAATATAGAATAGTCAAGCGATTACAAAATATTCGACAAAATTTGGCTAAAATTAAAGAAAAACTTTAAATTCAAATAAAATATAAAAACTAAGAAAATAAACTTATATATAAAAATTAGTGTAAATAAATATAACCTCAAAATTCAATATTAAAATATTTTTTGTATTTGGATTTATTTGGTGATTACAAAGAAACAAAAAAAAAAGAAAAAAAAAACAAATAGGAAGAACCCATCGACTGATCTGGAATTGCACCAGTTCCAGCACGTTGCAGAAACTTCGCCGGGTAACACCAGTTCCGGCACGTGAAAACATCGACGTATATCTTTCGTTGTAGTAGAATAGCTTTCAAATTCTTTTATTAAAATTTGTAGAGTTGTTTTTTGCTTTTCATTTTTTTTTGCTTATTTAGTAGAGTAGCTTATTTTTTTTATGATAAATTTTTATTTAATTCCAACAGATAAATTTTCAGTAGAGTAAATTTTAATTTTTCTTATATTGTTTCATTGGAAAATTCCAATTCTTCTGGTAATTTTGTTTTTGGATTTTTTTTTTTTGGGTTATTTAGTTTTCCTAGGATATAGGTTAGCTGATCGCCGGAAGCTTCTCGTCGATTCCTGCTGTGCTGAGTCACAGATAATTAATATTAAAAGAGACAATATATAAATTAAATAAAATAAGAAATCCATATATATCTAAAGCACAGTTTTTTTTATTTTATTTTTTATTTTCGAAATATATTATTATATTACACTTATTAAATTTAAAAATTATATTAAATTTTATTTATTATATATAATAAATTGTTAAGAGGTGTTACCAACGAATATACTGAGTTTTATTTAGTGTGGATCCAGCTCAGTTAGCCATGCACTGATGAACGCACCCCCATAAGATGTGATTGAACGAACTGGAATTTTACCTCACCATCCCCTTCCCCACCTTGTCCTTTCCAGGTGCTGTCGGTCCCTGTGTAGTGAAAATTCTTGACTGGAATAATTTGGCCCGGACATTGCCTTCCACGCCCAACGGCGTAACTAGGCCTGGCTGAAAAGAGGACGAGACAATGTCCATTAATCTGTATCTTTCCTCCCAACACAGAATTTTATTGTAGCCCAATGTTTCTATGGGGAAACTATTATGGGGACCCCATAGGAATTGTGAAAAGTTTAAATTGCGGTACATAAATTGGCGCCCAACGTGGGGCCGCACGGCTGTTAATTGTTGAGAAAATTTCTAACTCCAATTATCAGTTTTTCTCGGTCAAGAATTTTGTCGTTTCGATTTATTTTTGGTTTATTAATTGTTTTAGATAAATTTTTCTGGTTGAAAAATTTAATCAACAATGGTGTAGAGAAACTGGAAACAAGTTAGATTTTTATTGTGGTGGTCCACAATAATTTCCTTGATTTTAGTTTATCTTGAGTTGGTGTTAATTGAGAAACTAATTGCAGTTAGATTTTATTTATGGTTGTCCATAGTAAATTCCTGTTTTAGTTGCCTGTGGGATTAATATTGATTATGATAAGAATTTTTGAGTTTAATATTTTTTGGTTGAATAAACTAATTGTTTTTGTAAATTTAAATTTTTTTTGTAAATAATTTTTTTTCTCATCGAGTTCCCGATAGTATGATGAGAATTTAGGGTAATCCAAATTATCAATCCTTTCGGTTGCTCAAGTAGACCAAAAATAAATTGAAATTTCCCGAACCTCGATCCCCTTCAACATCCCTTCCGTATTTCCTTTATGGTGTTTTAGAGGGAAAGGTAGTTCAATCACATCTTGATTCACTAAATATTACAATTGTTGAATTTTTTTTTTATTTTCAATTATATACAAATAATTTTTTTGGAATATAATAATAATATAAAAAGAAATTAGTTATTGGTTGAACTCCAATATTCTAATTTAAATGAAATATTTAAATTTATAATGTTTTTTTACATATATTTTATATTTTATTTTTGTTTTAATATTTTGCCACTAATGTTGGTGCGACGTAGCAGAATTGGTGACTCCTGAGCCGTTGATGCAGATATGAATTGTTCTGAATAAATATTAAATAATAATATATGAAATAAACAAATCACTGAATTTAATCATAATTTACGTTTTCTTAATTTTTAAATATATCGGTAAATACCGAATTTTCTAATTTTTGGTATGAAGTTTATTTTGGGGTTCAATATTTTATTTTATTTTTGAATTATTAGAACTTTATTATTTTTTCATTTATATTTTTTTATTTGCCACTTGTATTTTTTTCATGTTTTTTTACATTTTAACTTAAAATAATACATTATTCCGTATGGATCCTCAATATCTGGAAAAGGATGATTTAGACCAATCAGCTTCTGGAGCAATAGCCGGAATCGATCCCGAGCTAGAGTTGATAAATATTGGTGCCGAATCTGCCGATTTTAGGCCGAGAAAGACTTTTGTAGATAGAAAAAAATCGTTAGCCGCTGACTCGCAGGATAAAATCCCATGCGAACCACATAAGGCAGTGTATAAACCCAAAAACCGAACAAGTTTTACTATAGTTCCAAATTCTGTTCGTAACATACCTGCTTATTTTCCTCCACCATATCATTTTCCCAATCAGCCAGTTAACTATCCTCCGAATCCTAACAATCCCTACAGCCAACCAGATCCTAGAATGTCCAGTTCCTTGTATTGTCCTGAGCGTCCGCTGAAGACTATCCACTCAATAAACTTGTATATTCCATCCATCAATTGCTATCCGGTAGAGCTCAAAAATGGTACTGGGTCGACCTGGAAAAAAATGCGGAAATAGAGATAAGTTGGTCGCGTTTAAAGCAGGCTTTAGAATTCGTATTTTCCGATTTAGAATCGGACATAGAAATTAGGCAGTTGATCGATAGCCGTAAACAACGTCCCCGGGAAAAATTCAGTGACTTCCGATTAGAGGTAGAAGAGTTAAACTTAAGACTCCGGATTAGGTTGTCGGATTCGGAATGGTTGGCCAGGTTACAGGCAAATATGTTACCTGAATTATGGAAGAAGTTGTTAATGTGCGACATCCCTCATCTCGACCAGCTAGATCGGATCTGCAAAAAGCACGAACTACTGCTTGTGGGGCGAGATCGATGAGCCCATGTTCCAACAAAAATATCGGAAACCTCAATTATACGAGATCGAACAAACTTAGTTACCCGAGCTCGTCTTACGCGTAATGCAGAGATGAACAATCTTCTTTGGCTGAAATTGCTGCACTAGAAAATAAACGGAATGATCTTACCATTTGTCATAAATGTAAAGATATAAGTCATACCTTCCAAGAATGTCCAGTTAAAGAATTTAGTTTGTTCTGCTATGCGTGTGGACAGCAAGGGGTGACCAAATATAATTGCAGAAATTGTTCACCAGGAAACGACCGTGCGGGTATTGCGCGAAGGGGGAACCAACACCCGATCTCGTCCAATCCTCCAAGGCTGATGAATTCAACCACCACGCAAACACCACCCTAGAAAATAAGAATAGTGTTAGAAAAAATCATAAAGAAAATAAGCTTAGGATTAAGAAAAATTAAATAGTATTAAGAGTAAAGATAATGAATTAGATAGTAATAGAATTAGAGTTAAAAGTAGTATTAGTAATATTAGTAATAGGAATTATATATATGTATTTTAGGAATAAGAATTTAGAAAAGAAAGAAATAAGAACTGCAAATCTGTCCGTAGAAGAAGACGGTAGATATGTAGCTAAAATAAGATTAGAAAATAAGAAAGATTTTTATGGGTTAATGGATTCGGGAGCTAGTATAAGTTGTTTAGGATTAGGTGGGGAAAAATTATTAGAAGATTTAAGTATTAGATATAGGAAACTTACTTCTTTGGCATGTACGGCGGACGGTGCCAATCAGTCCATTATAGGTGTGGCCTTCTTGAAAGTAGATTATAATAATATAGAGAAATCAATTAAGTTTTATTTGATTCCGAACCTCAAGAAAGAAATTATTTTAGGTATGAATTTTTGGAGAGCTTTTAATATTTTACCTGCACAAATTTTTGAAGTAGATAAGGAAGAAAATAAAACCATGCATAAGTTGACGATAGAGCAAAGGGTTGAGTTGGATGAAGTCATCAGTTTATTTCCATCTTACGCTAAACAAGGGTTGGGTAAAACTAGCGTCCTGAAACACAAGATTGATGTTGGTTCAGCCACTCCAATAAATAGCAAAGCGTATCCATACTCACTTCATAAGCGTAAAATCCTTTTTAGAGAAATTGACAGAATGTTAGCCGATGGAATTATTGAACCCAGCCAGAGTTCTTGGGCTTCTCCTTTGGTGATGGTCGAGAAGAAAAATGGTGAAGTGCGGCTATGTTTAGATTCCCGCGAGGTGAACAAGGTGACAACGAAAGATGCTTACCCAATGCCTAACGTCAACTCAATTCTTGGTAGGATTAGAAAACCTAAATACATTAGTTCATTAGATCTGAAACAAGCGTTTGGCAGGTTGAAATCGAACCTGAGTCTCGTGACAAAACCGCTTTTGTTGTTTCCCGGTAGGAATTTATTTCAATTTATTTGTGATGCTTTTTGGATTGACTAACGCCCCCAAAACTCTATGTCGCTTGATGGACAAAATAATTTCATACGAGCGTCATGAGGATGTAATAGTATACTTAGACGATTTGCTCATTCTGTCTGATGATTTTGAATCCCATATGCGTCTGTTAAGAATAATAGCTAACTGTGTGAAATAAGCGAATTTAACAATTAATGTTGAAAAAAGTAGTTTTTGTCAAACAGAGAGTAAATACCTTGGACACATAATATCCGGCGAAGGAATAAAACCTAATCCTTCGAAAGTTATTGCCATAACAGAGTTTCCGCGTCCGAAGTCTGTCCGTCAAATTCGTCGATTTTTAGGAATAACAGGATGGTACAGTTGGTTCATTCAGAATTACGCCGATACCGTTGCTCCGTTGTACGATCTCTTAAAGAGAAATAATAAAGATAAGTGGTCCGATGCGGCTGAAGATGCCTTTATCAAGGTCAAAAAGCAGCTTACCGAAGCTCCTGTTCTGATAAATCCGGATTTTAGTAAGCCATTCTTCATTCAATGCGATGCCTGTATGTCGGGAGTAGGTGGTGTCATTTTCCAGAAGGACGAAAACGATAAGGAACATCAGTAGCCTTCATGTCACAAAAACTAAACAATGCACAGAAGAACTATAGTGTGACAGAACAAGAATGTTTAGCGGCACTGTTGAGCGTGAAGAAATTTCGTACTTATATAGAAGGATCCCACTTTACTCTGATCACGGATCACGCTAGTCTGAAGTGGCTTATGAAAACTTCGGATTTGTCAGGCTTTTGACTTTGATATTGTGCATCGGAAGGGCAAGGATAACATAGTTGCGGACGCGTTGTCAAGAGGTGATGTTGACATGTTAACACTTAAAATCGATACGATTGATTTAAAAGATCCATCATTTACGGAAAATGAATATGTTGAAAAGAAAAAAGTGATAATTAAAAATGAAAAGTTTTTACCTGATTTGAAAGTTGTGGACAACCTCATTATAAACGAGTCGGTTTTCCTCACTCCTAGTGATTCTGAATGGTGTCTATGGGTGCCACCATCTCTTACCACTTCTGTCATTTCAAAAAATCACGATGATCCGCTTTCAGCACATTTAGGGTCTGCAAAAACATAACAGAAAATTCAGCGATTGTATTATTGGCCAGGGATGGCAAGTCAAATCTTAAATTATGTAGCAAACTCCGAAACGTGTAAGGTGTGCAAACCCGCAAATAAAATTCTTCGACCATTAATGGGTGTTAAAGAAATTCCGGAACGCCCTTGGCAGCGAATTTGCATTGATTTATTAGGACCTTATCCGCGATCCAACAAAGGAAATACTTATATTTTAATAGTCTTAGATACTTACACGAAATTTGTCTTGTTGAAACCATTGAGAATGGCAAAGGGCCCAATAATTGCATTTCTAAAAGATGATGTCTTCAATTTATTTGGTGTGCCAGAAACGTTACTATCAGACAACGGTGTTCAATTTACTAGTACAGATTTTAAATTATTTTTAGAAAGTTATGGCGTCCGACATTTCCTTACCGCATTATACAGTCCACAAGCAAATCCCTCCGAACGAGTAAATCGTACACTTTTATCATCAATTAGGGCATACATTAAATCAGCGTCCAATCACAAAAAGTAGGACGTACATTTAGGTGAAATAGCGTGTGCGCTTCGTAACGTCATCCACGATTCGACCGGCTATTCACCTTATTATCTCACTTTTGGTTTCCACATGGAACATCATATGACTTATTGCGGAAACTACAGGCCTTAAGTGACGGTAATATTCCAATCCATGACGCAAGCTTACGACAAATTGAAATAAAGGAAAACGTAATGCAAAATTTAAAAAAATCTCAAGAAAAAAGTCAGAAAACTTATAATTTGCGTTCAAGAGTGGTAACCTATTCCCCGGGTCAAATACTGTATCGTAGAAACACCGTACTTAGTGATCAAACGAAAGGCATAAATAGTAAATTATCTCCGAAATTCGTGAAATGCCGAGTAGTTAGGGTCGTGGGTCATTGTTGCTACGATGTACAAGACATAGGTACAAACAAGGTAGTTCGACGGCATGCTAAAGATTTAAAAACTTAGGATAATTTTTTTTGTTACTGATTAGATTATTATTTTTTTTGATAGAATTAGAATTTATTTTTAGTGTATTTTTTTTTTAGTTAGGATCATAGATATATATTAGGATTAGTATGTAGTTCGGATTATATTTTACTAATTAAATTAATTTTTTTTTTATTATTACAATAAATTAGTTCGTAGAGATTAAATAATTTTTTTTGTTAGATTAATTTTTTTTAGTTTTAGATTTACCTCTCTCTGTTAGCTTTCCCCTGGTTCAGGTCTCACCGCGAGGAAACCTGCTTGAGAGGGTTTCCTCACCGCGAGGAAACCCTTTCACCGCGAGGAAACCTAACGCCGGGCAATCCTAAAAATTAAAAAGAGTATTAATTATTAAAAAGAAAATTAATTATTAAAAAGAGAGGCGGAAAAATGCAGTGTGACAACTGAAAGAAATGAGGGGAAGCCAAAAACGAAAGAACCACGCTTTGGGGAGAGTTTTTTTTTTGCTTTTCATTTATTTTTTTGGTCTGAACAGTAGAGGTAGACGGACGTGTTTTCTTTTGGGGAAAAATTTAAAAGAGGAAAAAAAAATATAAGTCGTAAAAAGTTATTTATTATTTAATATGGAAGTATAAATGAATAAAATTTAAAGATTATATTAAAAATATTTAATATATAAATAAAAAAATTATTGTTCAATTTCATTAAATTTAACAAAAAAAAAACAATAATTTATATAATTACGTATTATACTTTAATATAGAATAGTCAAGCGATTACAAAATATTCGACAAAATTTGGCTAAAATAAAGAAAAACTTTAAGTTCAAATAAAATATAAAAACTAAGAAAATAAACTTATATATAAAAATTAGTGTAAATAAATATAACCTCAAAATATAACCTCAAAATTCAATTTTAAAATATTTTTTGTATTTGGATTTATTTGGTGATTACAAAGAAAAGAAAAAAAAAAGAAAAAAAAACAAATAGGAAGAACATCCAACCCATCGACTGATCTGGAATTGCACCAGTTCCAGCACGTTGCAGAAACTTCGCCGGGTAACACCAGTTCCGGCACGTGAAAACATCGACGTGGTAACACCGCCATTAACGTCATTTTTTTTATTGTAAATTCATATCTTTCGTTGTAGTAGAATAGCTTTCAAATTCTTTTATTAAAATTTGTAGTTTTTTTTTGCTTTTCAGTTTTTTTTGCTTATTTAGTAGAGTAGCTTATTTTTTGGTTGATAAATTTTTATTTAATTCCAACAGATAAATTTTCAGTAGAGTAAATTTTAATTTTTCTTATCTTGTTTTATTGGAAAATTCCAATTCTTCTCGTAATTTTGTTTTTGGATTTTTTTTTTTTGGTTATTTAGTTTTCCTAGGATATAGGTTAGCGGATCGCCGGAAGCTTCTCGTCGATTCCTGCTGTGCTGAGTCACAGGTAATTAATATTAAAAGAGACAATATATAAATTAAATAAAAGAAGAAATCCATATATATCTAAAGCACAGTTTTTTTTATTTTATTTTTTTTTTCGAAATATATTATTATATTACACTTATTAAATTTAAAAATTATATTAAATTTTATTTATTATATATAATAAATTGTTAAGAGGTGTTACCCACGAATATACTGAGTTTTATTTAGTGTGGATCCAGCTCATTTAGCCATGCACTTTGGCCCCGGACATTGCCTCCCACGCCCAACGGCGTTAGGCCTGGCTGAAAAGAGGACGATACAATGTCCATTGCCTCCCACGCCCAACGGCGTTAGGCCTAGTTAGGCCTGGCTGAAAAGAGGACGATACAATGTCCACTAATCTGTATCTTTCCTCCCAACACCGGAAATTTGGCCCCGGACATTGCCTCCCACGCCCAACGGCGTAACTAGGCCTGGCTGAAAAGAGGACGAGACAATGTCCATTAATCTGTATCTTTCCTCCCAACACAGAATTTTATTGTAGCCCAATATGGGAAACTATTATGGGGACCCCATAGGAATTGTGAAAAGTTTAAATTGCGTTACATAACATGTTTAAAAACATAAATTAAGCTGAATTATGTTGTTATTTTAGTTTATAAAAATGAAGCAATTTTTAAAAATTGGCATAAAAAAGTCAAAAGTCTTGTTTTGAAACTTTGAATATAGCTGAATTTAGTTGTTATTTTAAATGCTTCTTTATAAAAAGTGAGAAAATGTTAAAAAAATTGGCATAAAAAATTATGTTTATTTGTTGAATTATAGCTGAAAAAATTTTTTTTCCCTTTTTTTTTTTTTTTTCTTTTTTTGTTTTTTTTTTATTTTTTTCTGTTTTTTTATTTATTTTTTTTGTGTTTTGTTTCTTTTTTTTTTATTTTTATGTTTTTTCTTTTTTTCTGTATTTTATTTTTTTATTTTTGTCTTTTTTTTCTGTTTTTCCTTTTTTTTCTTTTTGTTGTTGCTTTGTTATTTTGTTTTTTTTTTATTTCGTTTTGTCGTTTTTTCCTTTTTTTGTTTTTTTTTTCTTTTTTTCTGTTTTTTATTGCTTTTTTTCTTTTGATCTTTTTTTCTTTTGTTTTGTTTTTTTTTTGTTTTTATTTCTTATTTTTTTTTTTTTTTTTTTTTTATTTTTTTCTGTTTTTTAGTTTTTTTTTTTATTTCTCTTTTTCCTTTTTTTGTTTTTTCTTTTTTTTCCGTTTTTTTTTCTATTTTTCTTGTTTTTTCTTTTTTTTTCGTTTTTTTCTTTTTTTCTTTTTTTCTGTTTTTTATTTTTTCTTTTTTTCTGTTCTTTCTTTTTTTTTATTTTTCTTTTTTTTAATTTTTTTCTGATTATTATTTTTTTTTATTTTTTCTGGTTTTTATTTCTTTTCTTCTTTTATTTATTTTTTTTTTTTTTCTTTTTTTTCTTTTTTTTCTTTTTCCTTATTTTTCTTTTTTTCTGTTTTTATTCTTTTTTTGCATTTTTCTTTTTTTTTTTTTTCTTTTTTTTATTTCTCTTTTTTTTTTTTTTCTTTCTTTCTTTTTTTTTTCTGTTTTTTATTTCGTTTTTTCTTGTTATTCTTTTTTTTTCTGGTTTTTGGTTTTTTTTCTGTTTTTAATTTTTTGCTGTTTTTTATTTTTTTCGTTTCTTTCTTTTTTTGTTTTTTTTTGTTTTTTTTTCTTTTTTTTCCGTTTTTTTTTCTTTTTTTTCCGTTTTTTTTATCCTTTTTTCTGTTTTTTCTTTTTTTTTCTTTTTTTCTTCTTTTCTGTTTTTTATTTTTTTTTTGTTTATTTTTCTTTTTTTTCTTTTTTTTTTCTTTTTTTCTGTTTTGTATTTTTCTATTTTTTTAATTTTTTTTCTTTTTTCCTCTTTTTTTTTCGTTTTGTTATTTTTTCGTTTTTTTATTTTTTCTTTTTTTTTCTCTTTTTTCTTTTTATCTGTTTTCGTTATTTTTTATTTTTTTCTGTTTTTTAATTTTTTTCTTTTTTTTCTTTTTTTCTGTTTTTTTATTTATTTGTTTTTTTAGTTTTCTTTTTTTTCCTTTTTTTCTTTTTCTCTTTTTTTCTGTTTTTTTCTTTTTTTTTTGATTTTTTTTTTGTTTTTTTATTTTTTCTTTTTATTTCTCATTTTCTTTTTTGTTTTTCTTTTTTTTCTGTTTTTTGTTTTTTTTCTTGTTTTTTTTTCTTTTTTTTGTTTTTTTTTCTATTTTTCTTGTTTTTTCTTTTTTTTTCGTTTTTTTTCTATTTTTCTTTTTTTCTGTTTTTATTCCTTTTTTTGCATTTTTTCTTTTTTTTTCTTTCTTTCTTTCTTTTTTTCTGTTTTTTATTTCTTTTTTTCTTGTTATTCTTTTTTTTTCTGGTTTTTATTTTTTTTTTGTTTTTTTCCTTTTTTCTGTTTTTTATTTTTTTCTGTTTTTCTGTTTTTTATTTTTTTCGTTTCTTTCTTTTTTTGTTTTTTTGTTTTTTCTGTTTTTTGTTTTTTTTTTTTCGTTTTTTTTATCCTTTTTTCTGTTTTTTATTTTTTATTATTTTTCTTTTTTTTTCTTCTTTTCTGTTTTTTCTTTTTTTTTCTTTTTTTATTTTTCTTTTTTTTCTTTTTTTCTGTTTTGTATTTTTCTGTTTTTTTAATTTTTTTTCTTTTTTTCTCTTTTTTTTTCGTTTTTTTATTTTTTCGTTTTTTTATTTTTTCTTTTTTTTCTTTCTTTTTCTGTTTTTTTTTATCTGTTTTTGGTTTTTTTTCTTTTTTTCTTCGTATTGTTATTTTTTTCTGTTTTTTATTTTTTTTCTTTTTTTCTGTTTTTTTATTTATTTGTTTTTTTAGTTTTCTTTTTTTAGTTTTCTTTTTTTCTTTTTCTCTTTTTTCTGTTTTTTTCTTTTTTTTTTATTTTTTTCTTTTTTTTCTTTTTTTCTGTTTTTTGTTTTTTTTCTTTTTTTTCTTATTGTTATTTTTTTTTCTGTTTTTTATTTTTTTCTGTTTTTTTTTCTTTTTCTTTTTTTTATTTCTTTTTTTTTCTGTTTTGCTGTTTTTTATTTTTTCTTTTTATTTCTTTTTTTCTTTTTTTTCTTTTTTGCTCTTTTTTCTGTTTTTTTTTGTCTGTTTCTTATTTTTTTTTGTCTGTTTCTTTTTTTCTTTTTTTTTTTTATTATTTTTCTTTTTTTTTCTGTTTTTTATTTTTTTCGTTTCTTTCTTTTTTCTGTTTTTTATTTTTTATTTTTTTTCTTTTTTTTCTTCTTTTCTGTTTTTTATTTTTTTTTCTGTTTTTTCATTTTTTTTCTTTTTTTCTCTTTTTTTTTCGATTTTTGATTTTTTTTTCTGTTTTTTCTTTTTATCTGTTTTTTGTTTTTTTTCTTTTTTTCTGTTTTTTATTTTTTCTTTTTATTTCTTTTTTTCTGTTTTCTATTTTTTTCTGTTCTTTCTTTTTTTCTGTTTTTTGTTTTTTTTGTTTTTTTTCCGTTTTTTATCCTTTTTTCTGTTTTTCCTTCTTTTCTGTTTTTATTATTTTTTTCTATTTTTATTTTTCTTTTTTTTTCTTTTTTTCTGTTTTTTCTTTTTTTCTCTTCTTTTTTCGATTTTTTATTTTTTCTTTTTTTTCTGTTTTTTCTTTTTATCTGTTTTTTGTTTTTTTTCTTTTTTTCTGTTTTTTTTGTTTTTTTTTTTCTTTTTTATTTTTCTTTTTTTTATTTTTCTTTTTTTCTGTTTTTTTCTTTGTTTTCTTTTTGTACTTTTTATTTATTTTTTTTTGTATTTTTTTTTATTTTTTTCCTTTTTTTTCTTTTTTTTCTTTTATTTTTCTTTTTCTTTTTTATTTCTTTTTTTTTGTTTTTTCTTCTTTTTTTCTTTTTTTTCGTTTTTTTTTCTTTTTTTTCGTATTGTTATTTTTTTCTTTTTTTCTGTTTTTTCTTTTACTCTTTTTTTTCTTTTTTTCTGTTTTTTTTTTAGTTTTGTTTTTTTATTTTTCTGTTTGTCTTTTTTTTTCTTTTTTTCTGTTTTTTATTTTTTTTAATTCCTAGTAAATTTTCTTTTTATTTCTTTTTTTCTTTGTATTTTTTTTTTTTAATTTTTTTCTTTTTTTTGTTTTTTTTTCTTTTTTTTCGTATTGTAATTTTTTTATTTTTTTCTGTTTTTTTTATTTTTCTTTTTTTTCTGTTTTTTATTTTTTCTTTTTTTTCTTTCTTTTGTTTTTTTTTTTTTCTGTTTTTTCTTTTTTTTTCTTTTTTTCTCTTTTTTCTTTTTTTGTTTTTTTTTTCTTTTTTTCTGTTTCTTATTTTTTTTCTTTTTTTATTTTTCTTTTTTTCTGTTTTTTTCTTTGTTTTCTTTTTTTATTTTTCTGTTTTTCTTTTTTTTTCTTTTTTTTATTTCGTTTTTTTCTTCTTTTTTATTTTTCTTTTTTTTTTTTTTTTCTGTTTTTTTCTTTGCTATCTTTTTTTGTTTTTTTTTCTTTTTTTCTGTTTTTTTCTTTGTTTTTTTTTTTTGTTTTTTTTTCTGTTTTTTGTTTTTGTTTGTTTTTTTTCCCTTTTTTTCTGTTTTTTATTTCTTTTTTTCTTTTTATCTTTTTTTCTTTTGTTTTGTTTTTTTTGTTTTTATTTCTTATTTTCTTTTTTTTTTTTCTTTTTTTTTTCCTTTTTTTTATTTTTTTCTGTTTTTTATTTTTTCTTTTTATTTCTCGTTTTCTGTTTTTGTTTTTTTTTCTGTTTTTTTGTTTTTTTTTTTCTATTTTTCTTGTTTTTTCTTTTTTTTTCGTTTTTTTCTTTTTTTCTATTTTTCTGTTTTTTATTTTTTCTGTTTTTCTGTTCTTACTTTTTTTCTATTTTTCCTTTTTTTAATTTTTTTCTGATTATTATTTTTTTTTATTTTTTCTGGTTTTTATTTCTTTTCTTCTTTTATTTATTTTTTTTCTTTTTTTCTGTTTTTATTCTTTTTTTGCATTTTTCTGTTTTTCTTTTTTTTTCTTCTTTTTTTTATTTTTCTTTTTTTCTTTCTTTCTATCTTTCTTTTTTTCTGTTTTTTATTTCTTTTTTTCTTGTTTTTAATTTTTTTTCTGGTTTTTGTTTTTTTTTCTGTTTTTTATTTTTTTCGTTTCTTTCTTTTTTTGTTTTTTTTTGTTTTTTGTTTTTTTTTCTTTTTTTCCGTTTTTTTTATCCTTTTTTCTGTTTTTTCTTTTTTTTTCTTTTTTTTCTTCTTTTCTGTTTTTTATTTTTTTTTTGTTTATTTTTCTTTTTTTTCTTTTTTTCTGTTTTGTATTTTTCTGTTTTTTTAATTTTTTTTCTTTTTTTCTCTTTTTTTTTCGTTTTTTTATTTTTTCGTTTTTTTATTTTTTCTTTTTTTTTCCTTTTTTCTCTTTTTTCTTTTTTTGTTTCTTTTTCTTTTTTTCTGTTTCTTATTTTTTTTCTTTTTTTCTGTTTTTTTCTTTGTTTTCTTATTTTATTTTTCTGTTTTTCTTTTTTTTTCTTTTTTTTATTTCGTTTTTTTCTTCTTTTTTATTTTTATTTTTTTTCTTTTTTTCTGTTTTTTTTTGTCTGTTTCTTATTTTTTTTGTCTCTTTCTTTTTTTCTTTTTTTTTTTTTAATTTTTCTTTTTTTTTCTGTTTTTTATTTTTTTCGTTTCTTTCTTTTTTTGGTTTTTTTTTGTTTTTTTTCCGTTTTTTTTATCCTTTTTTCTGTTTTCTATTTTTTATTTTTTTTCTTTTTTTTCTTCTTTTCTGTTTTTTATTTTTTTTTCTTTTTCTTTTTTTTCTTTTTTTCTGTTTTTTCATTTTTTTTCTTTTTTTCTCTTTTTTTTTCGATTTTTGATTTTTTTTTTCTGTTTTTTCTTTTTATCTGTTTTTTGTTTTTTTTTCTTTTTTTCTGTTTTTTATTTTTTCTTTTTATTTATTTTTTTTTTTTTTTTCTATTTAATCTTTCTTTTTTTCTGTTTTTTGTTTTTTTTCTTTTTTTTCCCTTTTTTATCCTTTTTTCTGTTTTTCCTTCTTTTCTGTTTTTATTTTTTTTTCTTTTTTTATTTCTCTTTTTTTTTCTTTCTTTCTTTCTTTTTTTCTGTTTTTTATTTCTTTTTTTCTTGTTATTCTTTTTTTTCTGGTTTTTGTTTTTTTTTCTGTTTTTAATTTTTTGCTGTTTTTTATTTTTTTCGTTTCTTCCTTTTTTGTTTTTTTTTGTTTTTTGTTTTTTTTTTCTTTTTTTTTCCGTTTTTTTTATCCTTTTTTCTGTTTTTTCTTTTTTTTTCTTTTTTTCTTCTTTTCTGTTTTTTATTTTTTTTTGTTTATTTTTCTTTTTTTTCTTTTTTTTTTCTTTTTTTCTGTTTTGTATTTTTCTGTTTTTTTAATTTATTTTCTTTTTTTCTCTTTTTTTTTCGTTTTGTTATTTTTTCGTTTTTTTCTTTTTTCTTTTTTTTCTTTTTTTTTCTCTTTTTTCTTTTTATCTGTTTTCGTTATTTTTTATTTTTTTTATTCGTATTGTTATTTTTTTCTGTTTTTTATTTTTTTTCTTTTTTTCTGTTTTTTTATTTATTTGTTTTTTTAGTTTTCTTTTTTTTCCTTTTTTTCTTTTTCTCTTTTTTTCTGTTTTTTTCTTTTTTTTTTGATTTTTTTTTTGTTTTTTTATTTTTTCTTTTTATTTCTCATTTTCTTTTTTTGTTTTTCTTTTTTTTCTGTTTTTTGTTTTTTTTCTTGTTTTTTTTTCTTTTTTTTGTTTTTTTTCTATTTTTCTTGTTTTTTCTTTTTTTTTTCGTTTTTTTTCTATTTTTCTTTTTTTCTGTTTTTATTCCTTTTTTTGCATTTTTTCTTTTTTTTATTTTTCTTTTTTTTTTCTTTCTTTCTTTCTTTTTTTCTGTTTTTATTTCTTTTTTTCTTGTTATTCTTTTTTTTTCTGGTTTTTATTTTTTTTTTGTTTTATTCCTTTTTTCTGTTTTTTATTTTTTTCTGTTTTTCTGTTTTTTATTTTTTTCGTTTCTTTCTTTTTTTGTTTTTTTGTTTTTTCTGTTTTTTGTTTTTTTTTTCGTTTTTTTTATCCTTTTTTCTGTTTTTTATTTTTTATTATTTTTCTTTTTTTTCTTCTTTTCTGTTTTTTCTTTTTTTTTCTTTTTTTATTTTTCTTTTTTTTCTTTTTTTCTGTTTTGTATTTTTCTGTTTTTTTAATTTTTTTTCTTTTTTTCTCTTTTTTTTTCGTTTTTTTATTTTTTCTTTTTTTTCTTTCTTTTTCTGTTTTTTTTATCTGTTTTTGGTTTTTTTTTCTTTTTTTCTTCGTAGTGTTATTTTTTTCTGTTTTTTATTTTTTTTCTTTTTTTCTGTTTTTTTATTTATTTGTTTTTTTAGTTTTCTTTTTTTCTTTTTCTCTTTTTTCTGTTTTTTTCTTTTTTTTTTATTTTTTTCTTTTTTTCTGCTTTTTGTTTTTTTTTTTCTTTTTTTTCGTATTGTTATTTTTTTTTTTTCGTTTTTTTTATCCTTTTTTCTGTTTTTTATTTTTTATTATTTTTCTTTTTTTTCTTCTTTTCTGTTTTTTCTTTTTTTTTCTTTTTTTATTTTTCTTTTTTTTCTTTTTTTCTGTTTTGTATTTTTCTGTTTTTTTAATTTTTTTTCTTTTTTTCTCTTTTTTTTTCGTTTTTTTATTTTTTCTTTTTTTTCTTTCTTTTTCTGTTTTTTTTTATCTGTTTTTGGTTTTTTTTTCTTTTTTTCTTCGTAGTGTTATTTTTTTCTGTTTTTTATTTTTTTTCTTTTTTTCTGTTTTTTTATTTATTTGTTTTTTTAGTTTTCTTTTTTTCTTTTTCTCTTTTTTCTGTTTTTTTCTTTTTTTTTTATTTTTTTCTTTTTTTCTGCTTTTTGTTTTTTTTTTCTTTTTTTTCGTATTGTTATTTTTTTCTGTTTTTTATTTTTTTCTGTTTTTTTTTCTTCTTTTTTTTATTTCTTTTTTTTTCTGTTTTGCTGTTTTTTATTTTTTCTTTTTATTTCTTTTTTTCTTTTTTTTCTTTTTTGCTCTTTTTTCTGTTTTTTTTTGTCTGTTTCTTATTTTTTTTTGTCTGTTTCTTTTTTTCTTTTTTTTTTTTTTTATTATTTTTCTTTTTTTTTCTGTTTTTTATTTTTTTCGTTTCTTTCTTTTTTTGGTTTTTTTTTGTTTTTTTCTGTTTTTTGTTTTTTTTTCCGTTTTTTTTTCCTTTTTTCTGTTTTTTATTTTTTATTTTTTTTCTTTTTTTCTTCTTTTCTGTTTTTTATTTTTTTTTCTTTTTCTTTTTTTTCTTTTTTTCTGTTTTTTTCTTTGTTTTCTTTTTGTACTTTTTATTTCTTTTTTTTTGTATTTTTTTTTTGTGTTTTTTCTTCTTTTTTTCTTTTTTTTCGTTTTTTTTTCTTTTATTTCGTATTGTTATTTTTTTCTTTTTTCTGTTTTTTCTTTTACTCTTTTTTTTCTTTTTTTCTGTTTTTTTTTTTAGTTTTGTTTTTTTATTTTTCTGTTTGTCTTTTTTTTTCTTTTTTTATTTCGTTTTTTTTCCTTTTTTTCTGTTTTTTATTTTTTTTTATTCCTAGTAAATTTTCTTTTTATTTCTTTTTTTCTTTGTTTTTTTTTTTTAATTTTTTTCTTTTTTTTGTTTTTTTTGTTTTTTTTCGTATTGTAATTTTTTTATTTTTTTCTTTTTTATTTATTTTTCTTTTTTTTCTGTTTTTTATTTTTTCTTTTTTTTCTTTCTTTTGTTTTTTTTTTTTTCTGTTTTTTCTTTTTTTTTCTTTTTTTCTCTTTTTTCTTTTTTTCTGTTTCTTATTTTTTTTCTTTTTCTTTTTTTCTGTTTTTTTCTTTGTTTTCTTTTTTTATTTTTCTGTTTTTCTTTTTTTTTCTTTTTTTTATTTCGTTTTTTCTTCTTTTTTATTTTTCTTTTTTTTCTTTTTTTCTGTTTTTTTCTTTGTTATCTTTTTTTGTTTTTTTTTCTTTTTTTCTGTTTTTTTCTTTGTTTTTTTTTTGTTTTTTTTCTGTTTTTTGTTTTTGTTTGTTTTTTTTTCTTTTTTTCTTTTTATCTTTTTTTCTTTTGTTTTGTTTTTTTTGTTTTTATTTCTTATTTTCTTTTTTTTTTTCTTTTTCTTTTTTTTTCCTTTTTTTTATTTTTTTCTGTTTTTTATTTTTTCTTTTTATTTCTCGTTTTCTTTTTTTGTTTTTTTTTTCTGTTTTTTTGTTTTTTTTTTCTATTTTTCTTGTTTTTTCTTTTTTTTTCGTTTTTTTCTTTTTTTCTTTTTTTCTGTTTTTTATTTTTTCTTTTTTTCTGTTCTTACTTTTTTTCTATTTTTTCTTTTTTTTTAATTTTTTTCTGATTATTTTTTTTTATTTTTTCTGGTTTTTATTTCTTTTCTTCTTTTATTTATTTTTTTTCTTTTTTTCTGTTTTTATTCTTTTTTTGCATTTTTCTTTTTTTCTTTTTTTTTTTCTTTTTTTTATTTTTCTTTTTTTTTTTTCTTTCTTTCTTTTTTTCTGTTTTTTATTTCTTTTTTTCTTGTTATTCTTTTTTTTTCTGGTTTTTTTTTTTTTTCTGTTTTTTATTTTTTTCGTTTCTTTCTTTTTTTGTTTTTTTTTGTTTTTTGTTTTTTTTTCTTTTTTTCCGTTTTTTTATCCATTTTTCTGTTTTTTATTTTTTTTTCTTTTTTTTCTTCTTTTCTGTTTTTTATTTTTTTTTGTTTATTTTTCTTTTTTTCTGTTTTGTATTTTTCTGTTTTTTTAATTTTTTTTCTTTTTTTCTCTTTTTTTTCGTTTTTTTATTTTTTCTTTTTTTTTCTTTTTTTCTCTTTTTTCTTTTTTTGTTTTTTTTTCTTTTTTTCTGTTTCTTATTTTTTTTCTTTTTTTCTGTGTTTTCTTTTTTTATTTTTCTGTTTTTCTTATTTTTTCTTTTTTTTATTTCGTTTTTTTCTTCTTTTTTATTTTTATTTTTTTCTTTTTTTCTGTTTTTTTCTTTGTTTTCTTTTTTTGTTTTTTTTTCTTTTTTTCTTTTTTTTTTGTTTTTTGTTTTTTTTCTGTTTTTTGTTTTTGTTTGTTTTTTTTCTTTTTTTCTGTTTTTTATTTCTTTTTTTCTTTTTATCTCTTTTTCTTTTGTTTTGTTTTTTTTTGTTTTTTTTTTCTTTCTTATTTTCTTTTTTTTTTTCTTTTTTTTTTTCTTTTTCTTTTTTTTTCCTTTTTTTTATCTTTTTCTGTTTTTTTGTTTTTTTTTCTATTTTTCTTGTTTTTTCTTTTTTTTTCGTTTTTTTCTTTTTTTCCTTTTTTCTGTTTTTTATTTTTTCTTTTTTTCTGTTCTTACTTTTTTTCTATTTTTTCTTTTTTTTAATTTTTTTCTGATTATTATTTTTTTTTATTTTTTCTGGTTTTTATTTCTTTTCTTCTTTTATTTATTTTTTTTATTTTTTTCTGTTTTTATTCTTTTTTTGCATTTTTCTTTTTTTCTTTTTTTTTGTTCTTTTTTTTATTTTTCTTTTTTTTTCTTTCTTTCTTTCTTTTTTTCTGTTTTTTATTTCTTTTTTTCTTGTTATTCTTTTTTTTTCTGGTTTGTGTTTTTTTTTTCTGTTTTTTATTTTTTCTTTTTATTTCTTTTTTTCTTTTTTTCTGTTTTTTGTTTTTTTTCTTTTTTTCCGTTTTTATTTTTTTTTTCTTTTTTTATTTTTCTTTTTTTTTCTTTTTTTCTGTTTTTTCTTTTTTTCTCTTCTTTTTTCGATTTTTGATTTTTTCTTTTTTTTTCTGTTTTTTCTTTTTATCTGTTTTTTGTTTTTTTTCTTTTTTTCTGTTTTTTTTGTTTTTTTTTTCTTTTTTATTTTTCTTTTTTTTATTTTTCTTTTTTTTCTTTTTTTCTGTTTTTTTCTTTGTTTTCTTTTTGTACTTTTTATTTCTTTTTTTTTGTATTTTTTTTTATTTTTTTCCTTTTTTTTCTTTTTTTTCTTTTATTTCGTATTGTTATTTTTTTCTTTTTTCTGTTTTTTCTTTTACTCTTTTTTTTCTTTTTTTCTGTTTTTTTTTTAGTTTTTTTTTTTTATTTTTCTGTTTGTCTTTTTTTTTCTTTTTTTATTTCGTTTTTTTTCCTTTTTTTCTTCGTAGTGTTATTTTTTTCTGTTTTTTATTTTTTTTCTTTTTTTCTGTTTTTTTATTTATTTGTTTTTTTAGTTTTCTTTTTTTCTTTTTCTCTTTTTTCTGTTTTTTTCTTTTTTTTTTATTTTTTTCTTTTTTTTCTTTTTTTCTGCTTTTTGTTTTTTTTTTTCTTTTTTTTCGTATTGTTATTTTTTTTCTGTTTTTTATTTTTTTCTGTTTTTTTTTCTTCTTTTTTTTATTTCTTTTTTTTCTGTTTTGCTGTTTTTTATTTTTTCTTTTTATTTCTTTTTTTCTTTTTTTTCTTTTTTGCTCTTTTTTCTGTTTTTTTTTGTCTGTTTCTTATTTTTTTTTGTCTGTTTCTTTTTTTCTTTTTTTTTTTTTTTTCTTTTTTTTTCTGTTTTTTATTTTTTTCGTTTCTTTCTTTTTTTGGTTTTTTTTTGTTTTTTTCTGTTTTTTGTTTTTTTTCCGTTTTTTTTTCCTTTTTTCTGTTTTTTATTTTTTTTCTTTTTTTCTTCTTTTCTGTTTTTTATTTTTTTTTTCTTTTTCTTTTTTTTCTTTTTTTCTGTTTTTTCATTTTTTTTCTTTTTTTCTCTTTTTTTTCGATTTTTGATTTTTTTTTTCTGTTTTTTCTTTTTATCTGTTTCTTGTTTTTTTTCTTTTTTTCTGTTTTTTATTTTTTCTTTTTATTTCTTTTTTTCTTTGTTTTTTGTTTTTAATTTTTTTGTTTTTTTTGTTTTTTTTGTTTTTTTTCGTATTGTAATTTTTTTATTTTTTTCTTTTTTTTTTATTTTTCTTTTTTTTCTGTTTTTTATTTTTTCTTTTTTTTCTTTCTTTTGTTTTTTTTTTTTTCTGTTTTTTCTTTTTTTTTCTTTTTTTCTCTTTTTTCTTTTTTTCTTTTTTTTTTCTTTTTTTCTGTTTCTTATTTTTTTTCTTTTTCTTTTTTTCTGTTTTTTTCTGTTTTCTTTTTTTATTTTTCTGTTTTTCTTTTTTTTTCTTTTTTTTATTTCGTTTTTTTCTTCTTTTTTATTTTTCTTTTTTTTCTTTTTTTCTGTTTTTTTCTTTGTTATCTTTTTTTGTTTTTTTTTTCTTTTTTTCTGTTTTTTTCTTTGTTTTTTTTTTGTTTTTTTTCTGTTTTTTGTTTTTGTTTGTTTTTTTTTCTTTTTTTCTGTTTTTTATTTCTTTTTTTCTTTTTATCTTTTTTTGTTTTGTTTTGGTTTTTTTGTTTTTATTTCTTATTTTCTTTTTTTTTTTCTTTTTCTTTTTTTTTCCTTTTTTTTATTTTTTTCTGTTTTTTATTTTTTCTTTTTATTTCTCGTTTTCTTTTTTTGTTTTTTTTTTCTGTTTTTTTGTTTTTTTTTTCTATTTTTCTTGTTTTTTCTTTTTTTTTCGTTTTTTTCTTTTTTTCTTTTTTTCTGTTTTTTATTTTTTCTTTTTTTCTGTTCTTACTTTTTTTCTATTTTTTCTTTTTTTTAATTTTTTTCTGATTATTTTTTTTTATTTTTTCTGGTTTTTATTTCTTTTCTTCTTTTATTTATTTTTTTTCTTTTTTTCTGTTTTTATTCTTTTTTTGCATTTTTCTTTTTTTCTTTTTTTTTTTTCTTTTTTTTATTTTTCTTTTTTTTTTTTTCTTTCTTTCTTTTTTTCTGTTTTTTATTTCTTTTTTTCTTGTTATTCTTTTTTTTTCTGGTTTTTTTTTTTTTTTCTGTTTTTTATTTTTTTCGTTTCTTTCTTTTTTTGTTTTTTTTTGTTTTTTGTTTTTTTTTCTTTTTTTCCGTTTTTTTTATCCATTTTTCTGTTTTTTATTTTTTTTTCTTTTTTTTCTTCTTTTCTGTTTTTTATTTTTTTTTTGTTTATTTTTCTTTTTTTCTGTTTTGTATTTTTCTGTTTTTTTAATTTTTTTTCTTTTTTTCTCTTTTTTTTCGTTTTTTTATTTTTTCGTTTTTTTATTTTTTCTTTTTTTTTCTTTTTTTCTCTTTTTTCTTTTTTTTTTTTTTTTTCTTTTTTTCTGTTTCTTATTTTTTTTCTTTTTTTCTGTGTTTTCTTTTTTTATTTTTCTGTTTTTCTTATTTTTTCTTTTTTTTATTTCGTTTTTTTCTTCTTTTTTATTTTTATTTTTTTCTTTTTTTCTGTTTTTTTCTTTGTTTTCTTTTTTTGTTTTTTTTTCTTTTTTTCTTTTTTTTTTTGTTTTTTGTTTTTTTTTCTGTTTTTTGTTTTTGTTTGTTTGTTTTTCTTTTTTTCTGTTTTTTATTTCTTTTTTTCTTTTTATCTCTTTTTCTTTTGTTTTGTTTTTTTTTTGTTTTTTTTTGTTTTTTTTTTCTTTCTTATTTTCTTTTTTTTTTTCTTTTTTTTTTTTTTTTTCTTTTTTTTTCCTTTTTTTTATCTTTTTCTGTTTTTTTGTTTTTTTTTCTATATTTTCTTTTTTTTAATTTTTTTCTGATTATTATTTTTTTTTATTTTTTCTGGTTTTTATTTCTTTTCTTCTTTTATTTATTTTTTTTATTTTTTTCTGTTTTTATTCTTTTTTTGCATTTTTCTTTTTTTCTTTTTTTTTGTTCTTTTTTTTATTTTTCTTTTTTTTTCTTTCTTTCTTTCTTTTTTTCTGTTTTTTATTTCTTTTTTTCTTGTTATTCTTTTTTTTTCTGGTTTTTGTTTTTTTTTTCTGTTTTTTATATTTTCTTTTTATTTCTTTTTTTCTGTTTTCTATTTTTTTCTGTTCTTTCTTTTTTTTCTGTTTTTTGTTTTTTTTCTTTTTTTCCGTTTTTTATCCTTTTTTCTGTTTTTCCTTCTTTTCTGTTTTTATTTTTTTTTTCTTTTTTTATTTTTCTTTTTTTTTCTTTTTTTTCTGTTTTTTCTTTTTTTCTCTTCTTTTTTCGATTTTTTATTTTTTCTTTTTTTTTTCTGTTTTTTCTTTTTATCTGTTTTTTGTTTTTTTTTCTTTTTTTCTGTTTTTTTTGTTTTTTTTTTCTTTTTTATTTTTCTTTTTTTTATTTTTCTTTTTTTTCTTTTTTTCTGTTTTTTTCTTTGTTTTCTTTTTGTACTTTTTATTTCTTTTTTTTTGTATTTTTTTTTATTTTTTTCCTTTTTTTTCTTTTTTTTCTTTTTTTTCTTTTATTTCGTATTGTTATTTTTTTCTTTTTTCTGTTTTTTCTTTTACTCTTTTTTTTCTTTTTTTCTGTTTTTTTTTTAGTTTTGTTTTTTTATTTTTCTGTTTGTCTTTTTTTTTCTTTTTTTATTTCGTTTTTTTTCCTTTTTTTCTGTTTTTTATTTTTTTTTATTCCTAGTAAATTTTCTTTTTATTTCTTTTTTTCTTTGTTTTTTTTTTTTAATTTTTTTCTTTTTTTTGTTTTTTTTCTTTTTTTTCGTATTGTAATTTTTTTATTTTTTTCTGTTTTTTTTATTTTTTTCTGTTTTTTTTATTTTTCCTTTTTTTCTGTTTTTTATTTTTTCTTTTTTTTCTTTCTTTTGTTTTTTTTTTTCTGTTTTTTCTTTTTTTTCTTTTTTTCTCTTTTTTCTTTTTTTCTTTTTTTTTTCTTTTTTTCTGTTTCTTATTTTTTTTCTTTTTTTATTTTTCTTTTTTTCTGTTTTTTTCTTTGTTTTCTTTTTTTATTTTTCTGTTTTTCTTTTTTTTTCTTTTTTTTATTTCGTTTTTTTCTTCTTTTTTATTTTTCTTTTTTTTCTTTTTTTCTGTTTTTTTCTTTGTTATCTTTTTTTGTTTTTTTTTCTTTTTTTCTGTTTTTTTCTTTGTTTTTTTTTTGTTTTTTTTCTGTTTTTTGTTTTTGTTTGTTTTTTTTTTCTTTTTTTCTGTTTTTTATTTCTTTTTTTCTTTTTATCTTTTTTTCTTTTGTTTTGTTTTTTTTGTTTTTATTTCTTATTTTCTTTTTTTTTTTCTTTTTCTTTTTTTTTCCTTTTTTTTATTTTTTTCTGTTTTTTCTTTTTTCTTTTTTTCTGTTCTTACTTTTTTTCTATTTTTTCTTTTTTTTAATTTTTTTCTGATTATTATTTTTTTTTATTTTTTCTGGTTTTTATTTCTTTTCTTCTTTTATTTATTTTTTTTCTTTTTTTCTGTTTTTAGTCTTTTTTTGCATTTTTCTTTTTTTCTTTTTTTTTTTTCTTTTTTTTATTTTTCTTTTTTTTTCTTTCTTTCTTTCTTTTTTTCTGTTTTTTATTTCTTTTTTTCTTGTTATTCTTTTTTTTTCTGGTTTTTGTTTTTTTTTCTGTTTTTTATTTTTTTCTGTTTTTTATTTTTTTCGTTTCTTTCTTTTTTTGTTTTTTTTGTTTTTTGTTTTTTTTCTTTTTTTTTCGTTTTTTTTTATCCTTTTTTCTGTTTTTTATTTTTTTTTCTTTTTTTCTTCTTTTCTGTTTTTTATTTTTTTTTTGTTTATTTTTCTTTTTTTTCGTTTTTCTGTTTTGTATTTTTCTGTTTTTTTAATTTTTTTTCTTTTTTTCTCTTTTTTTTTCGTTTTTTTATTTTTTCGTTTTTTTATTTTTTCTTTTTTTTTCTCTTTTTTCTTTTTATCTGTTTTCGTTATTTTTTCTTTTTTTCTTCGTATTGTTATTTTTTTCTGTTTTTTCTTTTTTTCTTTTTTTTCTTTTTTTCTGTTTTTTTATTTATTTGTTTTTTTAGTTTTCTTTTTTTTCCTTTTTTTCTTTTTCTCTTTTTTTCTGTTTTTTTCTTTTTTTGCATTTTTCTTTTTTTTTTCTTTTTTTTATTTTTCTTTTTTTTTTCTTTCTTTCTTTCTTTTTTTCTCTTTTTTTTTTCGTTTTTTTATTTTTTCGTTTTTTTATTTTTTCTTTTTTTTCTTTTTTTTCTGTTTTTTTTTATCTGTTTTTCGTTTTTTTTTCTTTTTTTCTTCGTATTGTTATTTTTTTCTGTTTTTTATTTTTTTCTTTTTTTTCTTTTTTTCTGTTTTTTTATTTATTTGTTTTTTTAGTTTTCTTGTTTTAGTTTTCGTTTTTTCTTTTTCTCTTTTTTCTGTTTTTTTCTTTTTTTTTCGTTTTTTTCTTTTTTTCTTTTTTTTTTTTCTTTTTTTTATTTTTCTTTTTTTTTTCTTTCTTTCTTTCTTTTTTTCTGTTTTTTATTTCTTTTTTTCTTGTTATTCTTTTTTTTTCTGGTTTTTTTTCTTTTTTTTCTGTTTTTTATTTTTTTCGTTTCTTTCTTTTTTTGTTTTTTGTTTTTTTTTCTTTTTTTCCGTTTTTTTTATCCTTTTTTTTGTTTTTTATTTTTTTTTCTTTTTTTTCTTCTTTTCTGTTTTTTATTTTTTTTTGTTTATTTTTCTTTTTTTTCTTTTTTTCTGTTTTGTATTTTTCTGTTTTTTTAATTTTTTGTCTTTTTTTCTCTTTTTTTTCGTTTTTTTATTTTTTCGTTTTTTTATTTTTTCTTTTTTTTTCTTTTTTTCTCTTTTTTCTTTTTTTGTTTTTTTTTCTTTTTTTCTGTTTCTTATTTTTTTTCTTTTTTTCTGTGTTTTCTTTTTTTATTTTTCTGTTTTTCTTATTTTTTCTTTTTTTTATTTCGTTTTTTTCTTCTTTTTTATTTTTATTTTTTTCTTTTTTTCTGTTTTTTTCTTTGTTTTCTTTTTTTGTTTTTTTTTCTTTTTTTCTTTTTTTTTGTTTTTTTTTTCTATTTTTCTTGTTTTTTCTTTTTTTTTCGTTTTTTTCTTTTTTTCTTTTTTTCTGTTTTTTTTATTTTTCCTTTTTTTCTGTTTTTTATTTTTTCTTTTTTTTCTTTCTTTTGTTTTTTTTTTCTGTTTTTTCTTTTTTTTCTTTTTTTCTCTTTTTTCTTTTTTTCTTTTTTTTTTCTTTTTTTCTGTTTCTTATTTTTTTTCTTTTTTTATTTTTCTTTTTTTCTGTTTTTTTCTTTGTTTTCTTTTTTTATTTTTCTGTTTTTCTTTTTTTTTCTTTTTTTTATTTCGTTTTTTTCTTCTTTTTTATTTTTCTTTTTTTTCTTTTTTTCTGTTTTTTTCTTTGTTATCTTTTTTTGTTTTTTTTTCTTTTTTTCTGTTTTTTTCTTTGTTTTTTTTTTGTTTTTTTTCTGTTTTTTGTTTTTGTTTGTTTTTTTTTTTCTTTTTTTCTGTTTTTTATTTCTTTTTTTCTTTTTATCTCTTTTTCTTTTGTTTTGTTTTTTTTTGTTTTTATTTCTTATTTTCTTTTTTTTTTTCTTTTTTTTATTCTTTTTCTTTTTTTTACCTTTTTTTTATTTTTTTCTGTTTTTTTGTTTTTTTTTTCTATTTTTCTTGTTTTTTCTTTTTTTTTCGTTTTTTTCTTTTTTTCTTTTTTTCTGTTTTTTATTTTTTCTTTTTTTTTTTTTACTTTTTTTCTATTTTTTCTTTTTTTTAATTTTTTTCTGATTATTATTTTTTTTTAGTTTTTCTGGTTTTTATTTCTTTTCTTCTTTTATTTATTTTTTTTATTTTTTTCTGTTTTTATTCTTTTTTTGCATTTTTCTTTTTTTCTTTTTTTTTTCTGTTTTTTATTTCTTTTTTTCTTGTTATTCTTTTTTTTCTGGTTTTTGTTTTTTTTTCTGTTTTTTATTTTTTTCTGTTTTTTATTTTTTTCGTTTCTTTCTTTTTTTGTTTTTTTTTGTTTTTTGTTTTTTTTAATTTTTTTTTATTTTTTTTCTTCTTTTCTGTTTTTTATTTTTTTTTTGTTTATTTTTCTTTTTTTTCTTTTTTTCTGTTTTGTATTTTTCTGTTTTTTTTTCTATTTTTCTTGTTTTTTCTTTTTTTTTCGTTTTTTTCTTTTTTTCTTTTTTTCTGTTTTTTATTTTTTCTTTTTTTCTGTTCTTACTTTTTTTCTATTTTTTCTTTTTTTTAATTTTTTTCTGATTATTATTTTTTTTTATTTTTTCTGGTTTTTATTTCTTTTCTTCTTTTATTTATTTTTTTTCTTTTTTTCTGTTTTTATTCTTTTTTTGCATTTTTCTTTTTTTCTTTTTTTTTTTTCTTTTTTTTATTTTTCTTTTTTTTTTTTTCTTTCTTTCTTTTTTTCTGTTTTTTATTTCTTTTTTTCTTGTTATTCTTTTTTTTCTGGTTTTTTTTTTTTTTTCTGTTTTTTATTTTTTTCGTTTCTTTCTTTTTTTGTTTTTTGTTTTTTTTTCTTTTTTTCCGTTTTTTTTATCCATTTTTCTGTTTTTTATTTTTTTTTCTTTTTTTTCTTCTTTTCTGTTTTTATTTTTTTTTTGTTTATTTTTCTTTTTTTTCTTTTTTTCTGTTTTGTATTTTTCTGTTTTTTTAATTTTTTTTCTTTTTTTCTCTTTTTTTTCGTTTTTTTATTTTTTCGTTTTTTTATTTTTTCTTTTTTTTTCTTTTTTTCTCTTTTTTCTTTTTTTGTTTTTTTTTCTTTTTTTCTGTTTCTTATTTTTTTTCTTTTTTTCTGTGTTTTCTTTTTTTATTTTTCTGTTTTTCTTATTTTTTCTTTTTTTTATTTCGTTTTCTTCTTCTTTTTTATTTTTATTTTTTTCTTTTTTTTCTGTTTTTTCTTTGTTTTCTTTTTTTGTTTTTTTTTCTTTTTTTCTTGTTTTTTTGTTTTTTGTTTTTTTTTCTGTTTTTTGTTTTTGTTTGTTTTTTTTTCTTTTTTTCTGTTTTTTTTTCTTTTCTTCTTTTTATCTCTTTTTCTTTTGTTTTGTTTTTTTTTGTTTTTATTTCTTATTTTCTTTTTTTTTTTCTTTTTTTTTTCTTTTTCTTTTTTTTTCCTTTTTTTTATTTTTTTCTGTTTTTTTGTTTTTTTTTCTATTTTTCTTGTTTTTTCTTTTTTTTTCGTTTTTTTCTTTTTTTCTTTTTGTCTGTTTTTTATTTTTTCTTTTTTTCTGTTCTTACTTTTTTTCTATTTTTTCTTTTTTTTAATTTTTTTCTGATTATTATTTTTTTTTATTTTTTCTGGTTTTTATTTCTTTTCTTCTTTTATTTATTTTTTTTATTTTTTTCTGTTTTTATTCTTTTTTTGCATTTTACTTTTTTTCTTTTTTTTTTTTCTTTTTTTTATTTTTCTTTTTTTTTCTTTCTTTCTTTCTTTTTTTCTGTTTTTTATTTCTTTTTTTCTTGTTATTCTTTTTTTTCTGGTTTTTGTTTTTTTTTCTGTTTTTTATTTTTTTCTGTTTTTTATTTTTTTCGTTTCTTTCTTTTTTTGTTTTTTTTTGTTTTTTGTTTTTTGTTTTTTTTAATTTTTTTTTATTTTTTTTCTTCTTTTCTGTTTTTTATTTTTTTTTTGTTTATTTTTCTTTTTTTTCTTTTTTTCTGTTTTGAATTTTTCTGTTTTTTTAATTTTTTTTCTTTTTTTCTCTTTTTTTTTCGTTTTTTTATTTTTTCGTTTTATTATTTTTTCTTTTTTTTCTTTTTTTTTCTCTTTTTTCTTTTTTCGTATTGTTATTTTTTTCTGTTTTTTATTTTTTTCTTTTTTTTTCTTTTTTTCTGTTTTTTTTTATTTATTTGTTTTTTTAGTTTTCTTTTTTTTCCTTTTTTTCTTTTTCTCTTTTTTTCTGTTTTTTTCTTTTTTTTTTATTTTTTTTTTGTTTTTTTATTTTTTCTTTTTATTTCTCCTTTTCTTTTTTTGTTTTTCTTTTTTTTCTGTTTTTTGTTTTTTTTTGTTTTTTTTTGTTTTTTTTTCTATTTTTCTTGTTTTTGCTTTTTTTTTCGTTTTTTTTTCTATTTTACTTTTTTTCTGTTTTTATTCCTTTTTTTGCATTTTTTCTTTTTTTTATTTTTCTTTTTTTTTCTTTCTTTCTTTCTTTTTTTCTGTTTTTTATTTCTTTTTTTCTTGTTATTCTTTTTTTTTCTGGTTTTTATTTTTTTTTTGTTTTTTTCCTTTTTTCTGTTTTTTATTTTTTTCTGTTTTTCTGTTTTTTATTTTTTTCGTTTCTTTCTTTTTTTGTTTTTTTGTTTTTTTCTGTTTTTTGTTTTTTTTTCGTTTTTTTTATCCTTTTTTCTGTTTTTTATTTTTTTTCTTTTTTTCTTCTTTTCTGTTTTTTCTTTTTTTTTCTTTTTTTATTTTTCTTTTTTTTTCTTTTTTTCTGTTTTGTATTTTTCTGTTTTTTTACTTTTTTTTCTTTTTTTCTCTTTTTTTTTTCGTTTTTTTATTTTTTCGTTTTTTTATTTTTTCTTTTTTTTCTTTTTCTTTCTGTTTTTAGCACATTTCCAACCAAATTGGAAGAAATGTGTATATTAGTTTCACTCTGTCTGTCCGTCTGTCCGTCTGTCCGTCTGTCCGTCTGTCCGTCCGTCCGTTTACACAAACTTCTACATCTATTAAGATAGAGTATTAAAATTTTGATCATAGATAGATAGTACTAAAATAATAGGTCCAGTGGAACAAAATTTTCTTCTATCTCTTTTCCCCTCTGAGTTATTCCCCCTCCAAGTTCGAAAATTACCCATATTGAACATCTAATAACTTTTAAACCAATAAAGATTTTGAGGTCTGTAAGAGCCATAAGATAGGAAAATCTTTTATCTTTTTTGTGAAATAAACAAATTTTTTAAAATTTAATTCTTTGATGTATAAAAATACCGTTATCTCCATACAACTTTTTTTAATTTTTTAACACCCTGTATTTCCCAAACTGCTTATTGTAGAAGGCTGAAATTTATGCACCAAAGAGATATCTAAAAAATAACTAGAGTCTCTGAAGAAATTGTATCCGTATCTCTTCTCCCCTTTCCGTTGTGGCCCTTCGAAAATCAAAAAATTACATTTTTAATTTACTTGTAAAATTATAACTGCACAATATTTTTAAAAACAAATATTGGGAAAAGTTTCGAAATTCATATTTCTTTAAAGTGCATTAATTAATAAATTATAGTCATTTGCCTCACACTTATAATTAATCAAAATTCTTAATCATGTAAAATTTTGCAAAAAACGAACATTTTGCATATTTTTAGGAGCTTTATAAAGGGAATATTGGATATTATTTCATATCACATTATATGTTCAATTAAAAGCAAAATTAGGGAAAACTTAAATGATAATTTTATATATATGTATTTTGTTGGAATAATAAACTTGGAAGGAAAAAAAATTAATAAAATCGAACAGGGACACATTTTTTACCTATATTTACCATATCATTTTTTATCTTTCCTATGTATAGTACATTGAAAATACTACTAAAACTGCACAATATGCACATATAGGAATTCTCATTGTTTTACAATAGCTCATAGTTCTACATGTGGCGATTTTGAGGAAATGTGCTTTTGACAAACCCGGGGTTTGTTTATCGTATTTTTTTATCTGTTTTTCGTTTTTTTTTCTTTTTTCTTCGTATTGTTATTTTTTTCTGTTTTTTATTTTTTTCTTTTTTTTCTTTTTTCTGTTTTTTTATTTATTTGTTTTTTTAGTTTTCTTTTTTTAGTTTTCTTTTTTTCTTTTTCTCTTTTTTCTGTTGTTTTCTTTTTTTTTTCGTTTTTTTATTTTTTTTTTTATTTCTTTTTTTCTGTTTTTTGTTTTTTTTTTCTTTTTTTTCGTATTGTTATTTTTTTTTCTGTTTTTTTTCTGTTTTTTTTTTTTTTCTGTTTTTTTTTTTTTTTCTTTTTTTTATTTCTTTTTTTTCTGTTTTTTCTTTTTTTCTGTTTTTTTTTTTTTCTTTTTTTTATTTCCTTTTTTTTCTGTTTTGCTGTTTTTTATTTTTTCTTTTTATTTCTTTTTTTCTTTTTTTTCTTTTTTGCTCTTTTTTCTGTTTTTTTTTGTCTGTTTCTTATTTTTTTTGTCTGTTTCTTTTTTTCTTTTTTTTTTTTATTATTTTTCTTTTTTTTCTGTTTTTTATTTTTTTCGTTTCTTTCTTTTTTTGTTTTTTTCTGTTTTTTGTTTTTTTTTCCGTTTTTTTATCCTTTTTTCTGTTTTTTATTTTTTATTTTTTTTCTTTTTTTTCTTCTTTTCTGTTTTTTATTTTTTTTTCTTTTTCTTTTTTTTCTTTTTTTCTGTTTTTTCATTTTTTTTCTTTTTTTCTCTTTTTTTTTCGATTTTTGATTTTTTTTTTCTGTTTTTTCTTTTTATCTGTTTTTTGTTTTTTTTCTTTTTTTCTGTTTTTTATTTTTTCTTTTTATTTCTTTTTTTCTTTTTTTCTGTTTTCTATTTTTTTTTGTTTTTTATTTTTTTCGTTTCTTTCTTTTTTTCTGTTTTGTGTGTTTTTTCTTTTTTTTTCCTTTTTTTATCCTTTTTTCTGTTTTTCCTTCTTTTCTGTTTTTCTTTTTTTTTTCTTTTTTTATTTTTCTTTTTTTTTCTTTTTTTCTGTTTTTTTTCATTTTTTTTCTTTTTTTCTCTTCTTTTTTCGATTTTTTATTTTTTCTTTTTTTTTTCTGTTTTTTCTTTTTATCTGTTTTTTGTTTTTTTTTCTTTTTTTCTGTTTTTTTCTTTGTTTTCTTTTTGTACTTTTTATTTCTTTTTTTTTGTATTTTTTTTTATTTTTCTCCTTTTTTTTCTTTTATTTTTCTTTTTCTTTTTTATTTCTTTTTTTTTCTTTTATTTCTTTTTTTCTGTATTTTCTTTTTTTTCGTATTGTTATTTTTTTCTTTTTTTCTGTTTTTTCTTTTACTCTTTTTTTTCTTTTTTTCTGTTTTTTTTTTAGTTTTGTTTTTTTATTTTTCTGTTTGTCTTTTTTTTTCCTTTTTTTCTGTTTTTTATTTTTTTTTATTCCTAGTAAATTTTCTTTTTATTTCTTTTTTTCTTTGTTTTTTTTTTTTTAATTTTTTTCTTTTTTTGTTTTTTTTCTTTTTTTTCGTATTGTAATTTTTTTATTTTTTTCTGTTTTTTTTATTTTTCTTTTTTTTTTGTTTTTTATTTTTTCTTTTTTTTCTTTCTTTTTTTTCTGTTTTTTCTTTTTTTTTTCTTTTTTTCTCTTTTTTCTTTTTTTGTTTTTTTTTCTTTTTTTCTGTTTCTTATTTTTTTTCTTTTTTTATTTTTCTTTTTTTCTGTTTTTTTCTTTGTTTTCTTTTTTTATTTTTCTGTTTTTCTTTTTTTTTCTTTTTTTTATTTCGTTTTTTTCTTCTTTTTTATTTTTCTTTTTTTTCTTTTTTTCTGTTTTTTTCTTTGTTTTCTTTTTTTATTTTTTTTTATTTTTTCTGTTTTTTTCTGTGTATTCTTTTTTTGTTTTTTTCTTTTTTTTTTTGTTTTTTCTTTTTTTTCTGTTTTTTGTTTTTTGTTTGTTTTTTTTTTCTTTTTTTCTGTTTTTTATTTCTTTTTTTCTTTTTATCTTTTTTCTTTTGTTTTGTTTTTTTTGTTGTTTTTATTTCTTATTTTTTTTTTCTTTTTTTTTCCTTTTTTTTATTTTGTTCTGTTTTTTATTTTTTCATTTTATTTCTCTTTTTCTTTTTTTGTTTTTTTTTTTCTGTTTTTTTTTTTTTTTTTCTATTTTTCTTGTTTTTTCTTTTTTTTTTCTTTTTTTCTTTTTTTCTTTTTTTCTGTTTTATATTTTTTCTTTTTTTCTGTTCTTACTTTTTTTCTTTTTTTTAATTTTTTTCTGATTATTATTTTTTTTTATTTTTTCTGGTTTTTATTTCTTTTCTTCTTTTATTTATTTTTTTTCTTTTTTTCTGTTTTTAGTCTTTTTTTGCATTTTTCTTTTTTTCTTTTTTTTTTTTCTTTTTTTTATTTTTCTTTTTTTTTCTTTCTTTCTTTCTTTTTTTCTGTTTTTTATTTCTTTTTTTCTTGTTATTCTTTTTTTTTCTGGTTTTTGTTTTTTTTTCTGTTTTTTATTTTTTTCTGTTTTTTATTTTTTTCGTTTCTTTCTTTTTTTGTTTTTTGTTTTTTTTTCTTTTTTTTTCGTTTTTAGCACATTTCCAACCAAATTGGAAGAAATGTGTATATTAGTTTCACTCTGTCTGTCCGTCTGTCCGTCTGTCCGTCTGTCCGTCCGTCCGTTTACACAAACTTCTACATCTATTAAGATAGAGTATTAAAATTTTGTTCATAGATAGATAGTAATAAAATAATAGGCCCAGTAGAACAAAATTTTCTTCTATCTATTTTCCCCTCTGAGTTATTCCCCCTCCAGGTTCGAAAATTACCCATATTGAACATCTAATAACTTTTAAACCAATAAAAATTTTTGAGGTCTGTAAAAGCCATAAGATAGGAAAATCTTTTATCTTTTTTGTGAAATAAACAAATTTTTTAAAATTTAATTCTTTGATGTATAAAAATACCGTTATCTTCATACAACTTTTTTTAGTTTTTTTAACACCCTGTATTTCCCAAACTGCTTATTATAGAAGGCTGAAATATATGCACCAAAGAGATATCTAAAAAATAACTAGAGTCTCTGAAGAAATTGTATCCGTATCTCTTCTCCCCTTTCCGTTGTGGCCCTTCGAAAATCAAAAAATTACATTTTTAATTTACTTGTAAAATTATAACTGCACAATATTTTTAAAAACAAATATTGGGAAAAGTTTCGAAATTCATATTTCTTTAAAGTGCATTAATTAATAAATTATAGTCATTTGCCTCACACTTATAATTAATCAAAATTCTTAATCATGTAAAATTTTGCAAAAAACGAACATTTTGCATATTTTTAGGAGCTTTATAAAGGGAATATTGGATATTATTTCATATCACATTATATGTTCAATTAAAAGCAAAATTAGGGAAAACTTAAATGATAATTTTATATATATGTATTTTGTTGGAATAATAAACTTGGAAGGAAAAAAAATTAATAAAATCGAACTGGGACACATTTTTTACCTATATTTACCATATCATTTTTTATCTTTCCTATGTATAGTACATTGAAAATACTACTAAAACTGCACAATATGCACATATAGGAATTCTCATTGTTTTACAATAGCTCATAGTTCTACATGTGGCGATTTTGAGGAAATGTGCTTTTGACAAACCCGGGGTTTGTTTATCGTATTTTTTTTTATCCTTTTTTCTGTTTTTTATTTTTTTTTCTTTTTTTTCTTCTTTTCTGTTTTTTATTTTTTTTTTGTTTATTTTTCTTTTTTTTCTTTTTTCTGTTTTGTATTTTTCTGTTTTTTTAATTTTTTTTCTTTTTTTCTCTTTTTTTTTCGTTTTTTTATTTTTTCGTTTTTTTATTTTTTCTTTTTTTTTCTCTTTTTTCTTTTTATCTGTTTTCGTTATTTTTTCTTTTTTTCTTCGTATTGTTATTTTTTTCTGTTTTTTATTTTTTTCTTTTTTTTCTTTTTTTCTGTTTTTTTATTTATTTGTTTTTTTAGTTTTCTTTTTTTTCCTTTTTTTCTTTTTCTCTTTTTTTCTGTTTTTTTTTCTTTTTTTGCATTTTTCTTTTTTTTTTCTTTTTTTTATTTTTCTTTTTTTTTTCTTTCTTTTTTTCTGTTTTTTATTTCTTTTTTTCTTGTTATTCTTTTTTTTTCTGGTTTTTGTTTTTTTTTCTGTTTTTTATTTTTTTCTGTTTTTTATTTTTTTCGTTTCTTTCTTTTTTTGTTTTTTTTTGTTTTTTGTTTTTTTTTTCTTTTTTTTCCGTTTTTTTTTATCCTTTTTTCTGTTTTTTATTTTTTTTTCTTTTTTTTTCTTCTTTTCTGTTTTTTATTTTTTTTTGTTTATTTTTCTTTTTTCTTCTTTTTTTCTGTTTTTTTCATTTTTTTTCTTTTTTTCTCTTCTTTTTTCGATTTTTTATTTTTTCTTTTTTTTTCTGTTTTTTCTTTTTATCTGTTTTTTGTTTTTTTTTCTTTTTTTCTGTTTTTTTTGTTTTTTTTTTCTTTTTTATTTTTCTTTTTTTTATTTTTCTTTTTTTTTCTTTTTTTCTGTTTTTTCTTTGTTTTCTTTTTGTACTTTTTATTTCTTTTTTTTTGTATTTTTTTTTATTTTTTTCCTTTTTTTTCTTTTTTTCTGTTTTTTTCTTTGTTTTTTTTTGTACTTTTTATTTTTTTGTATTTTTTTTTATTTTTTTCCTTTTTTTTCTTTTTTTTCTTTTATTTTTCTTTTTCTTTTTTATTTCTTTTTTTTTGTTTTTTCTTCTTTTTTTCTTTTTTTTCGTTTTTTTTTCTTTTTTTCGTATTGTTATTTTTTTCTTTTTTTCTGTTTTTTCTTTTACTCTTTTTTTTCTTTTTTTCTGTTTTTTTTTTTTAGTTTTGTTTTTTTATTTTTCTGTTTGTCTTTTTTTTTCCTTTTTTTCTGTTTTTTATTTTTTTTTATTCCTAGTAAATTTTCTTTTTATTTCTTTTTTTTCTTTGTTTTTTTTTTTTTAATTTTTTTCTTTTTTTTCGTATTGTAATTTTTTTATTTTTTTCTGTTTTTTTTATTTTTCTTTTTTTTCTGTTTTTTATTTGTTCTTTTTTTTCTTTCTTTTGGATTTTTTCCTTTTTTTTTGTTTTTTCTTTTTTTTTCTTTTTTTCTCTTTTTTCTTTTTTTGTTTTTTTTTCTTTTTTTCTGTTTCTTATTTTTTTTCTTTTTTTATTTTTCTTTTTTTCTGTTTTTTTCTGTTTTTTTCTTTGTTTTCTTTTTTTATTTTTCTGTTTTTCTTTTTTTTTCTTTTTTTTATTTCGTTTTTTTCTTCTTTTTTATTTTTCTTTTTTTTCTTTTTTTCTGTTTTTTTCTTTGTTTTCTTTTTTTGTTTTTTTTTCTTTTTTTCTGTTTTTTTGTTTGTTTTTTTTGTTTGTTTTTTTTTGGTTTTTTTTTTCTTTTTTTTCTTTTTTTTTCCTTTTTTTTATTTTTTTCTGTTTTTTATTTTTTCTTTTTTTCTGTTTTTTTCTGTTTTTTTCTTTTTTTCTGTTTCTTATTTTTTTTCTTTTTTTATTTTTCTTTTTTTCTGTTTTTTTCTGTTTTTTTCTTTGTTTTCTTTTTTTATTTTTCTGTTTTTCTTTTTTTTCTTTTTTTGTTTTTTTTTCTTTTTTTCTGTTTTTTTGTTTGTTTTTTTTGTTTGTTTTTTTTTTGGTTTTTTTTTTCTTTTTTTTCTTTTTTTTTCCTTTTTTTTATTTTTTTCTGTTTTTTATTTTTTCTTTTTATTTCTCTTTTCCTTTTTTTCCTTTTTTTTTGTTTTTTCTTTTTTTTCTGTTTTTTGTTTTTTTTGTTTTTTTTCTTTTTTTCTGTTTTTTATTTTTTTTTGTTTATTTTTCTTTTTTTTCTTTTTTTCTGTTTTTTTAATTTTTTTTCTCTTTTTTTTTCGTCTTTTTATTTTTTCGTTTTTTTATTTTTTCTTTTTTTTCTTTTTTTTTCTCTTTTTTCTTTTTATCTGTTTTCGTTATTTTTTTTTTTTTCTTCGTATTGTTATTTTTTTCTGTTTTTTATTTTTTTTCTTTTTTTTCTTCTTTTCTGTTTTTTTTTCTTTTTTTTCCGTTTTTTTTATCCTTTTTTCTGTTTTTTATTTTTTTTCTTTTTTTTCTTCTTTTCTGTTTTTTATTTTTTTTTGTTTATTTTTCTTTTTTTTCTTTTTTTCTGTTTTGTATTTTTCTGTTTGGTATTTTTCTGTTTTTTTAATTTTTTTTCTTTTTTTCTCTTTTTTGTTCGTTTTTTTATTTTTTCGTTTTTTTATTTTTTCTTTTTTTTCTGTTTTTCTGTTTTTTTATTTATTTGTTTTTTTAGTTTTCTTGTTTTAGTTTTCTTTTTTTCTTTTTCTCTTTTTTCTGTTTTTTTCTTTTTTTTTTCGTTTTTTTATTTTTTTCTTTTATTTCTTTTTTTCTGTTTTTTGTTTTTTTTCTTTTTTTTCGTATTGTTATTTTTTTTCTGTTTTTTTTTTCTGTTTTTTATTTTTTTCTGTTTTTTTTTTTTTTTTTTTTTATTTCTTTTTTTTTCTGTTTTGCTGTTTTTTATTTTTTCTTTTTATTTCTTTTTTTCTTTTTTTTCTTTTTTGCTCTTTTTTCTGTTTTTTTTGTCTGTTTCTTTTTTTCTTTTTTTTTTTTTTATTATTTTTCTTTTTTTTTTCTGTTTTTTATTTTTTTCCTTTCTTTCTTTTTTTGTTTTTTTTTTCCGTTTTTTTATCCTTTTTTCTGTTTTTTATTTTTTATTTTTTTTCTTTTTTTCTTCTTTTCTGTTTTTTCTTTTTTTTCTTTTTCTTTTTTTTCTTTTTTTCTGTTTTTTTTCTTTTTTTTTCTTTTTTTCTCTTTTTTTTTCGATTTTTGATTTTTTTTTTCTGTTTTTTCTTTTTATCTGTTTTTTGTTTTTTTTTTCTTTTTTTCTGTTTTTTATTTTTTATATTTCTTTTTTTCTTTTTTTCTGTTTTCTATTTTTTTCTGTTTTTTATTTTTTTCGTTTCTTTCTTTTTTTCTGTTTAGTGTGTTTTTTCTTTTTTTTTTCCGTTTTTTTATCCTTTTTTCTGTTTTTCCTTCTTTTCTGTTTTTATTTTTTTTTTCTTTTTTTATTTTTCTTTTTTTTTTCTTTTTTTCTGTTTTTTTCATTTTTTTTCTTTTTTTCTCTTCTTTTTTCGATTTTTTATTTTTTCTTTTTTTTTCTGTTTTTTCTTTTTATCTGTTTTTTGTTTTTTTTTCTTTTTTTCTGTTTTTTTTGTTTTTTTTTTCTTTTTTATTTTTCTTTTTTTTATTTTTCTTTTTTTTTCTTTTTTTCTGTTTTTTTCTTTGTTTTCTTTTTGTACTTTTTATTTCTTTTTTTTTGTATTTTTTTTTATTTTTTTCCTTTTTTTTCTTTTTTTTCTTTTTTTTTTTTTATTTTTCTTTTTCTTTTTTATTTCTTTTTTTTTGTTTTTCTTCTTTTTTTCTTTTTTTTTCGTTTTTTTTTCTTTTTTTCGTATTGTTATTTTTTTCTTTTTTTCTGTTTTTTCTTTTACTCTATTTTTTCTTTTTTTCTGTTTTTTTTTTTTAGTTTTGTTTTTTTATTTTTCTGTTTGTCTTTTTTTTTCCTTTTTTTTCTGTTTTTTATTTTTTTTTATTCCTAGTAAATTTTCTTTTTATTTCTTTTTTTTCTTTGTTTTTTTTTTTTTTTTAATTTTTTTCTTTTTTTTCTTTTTTTTCGTATTGTAATTTTTTTATTTTTTTCTGTTTTTTTTATTTTTCTTTTTTTTCTGTTTTTTATTTTTTCTTTTTTTTCTTTCTTTTGGTTTTTTTCCTTTTTTTCTGTTTTTTCTTTTTTTTCTTTTTTTCTCTTTTTTCTTTTTTTGTTTTTTTTTCTTTTTTTCTGTTTCTTATTTTTTTTCTTTTTTTATTTTTCTTTTTTTCTGTTTTTTTCTTTGTTTTCTTTTTTTATTTTTCTGTTTTTCTTTTTTTTTCTTTTTTTTATTTCGTTTTTTTCTTCTTTTTTATTTTTCTTTTTTTTCTTTTTTTCTGTTTTTTTCTTTGTTTTCTTTTTTTGTTTTTTTTTGTTTATTTTTCTTTTTTCTTCTTTTTTTCTGTTTTTTTCATTTTTTTTCTTTTTTTCTCTTCTTTTTTCGATTTTTTATTTTTTCTTTTTTTTTCTGTTTTTTCTTTTTATCTGTTTTTTGTTTTTTTTTCTTTTTTTCTGTTTTTTTTGTTTTTTTTTTCTTTTTTTTCCGTTTTTTTTTATCCTTTTTTCTGTTTTTTATTTTTTTTTCTTTTTTTTTCTTCTTTTCTGTTTTTTATTTTTTTTTGTTTATTTTTCTTTTTTCTTCTTTTTTTCTGTTTTTTTCATTTTTTTTCTTTTTTTCTCTTCTTTTTTCGATTTTTTATTTTTTCTTTTTTTTTCTGTTTTTTCTTTTTATCTGTTTTTTGTTTTTTTTTCTTTTTTTCTGTTTTTTTTGTTTTTTTTTTCTTTTTTATTTTTCTTTTTTTTATTTTTCTTTTTTTTTCTTTTTTTCTGTTTTTTCTTTGTTTTCTTTTTGTACTTTTTATTTCTTTTTTTTTGTATTTTTTTTTATTTTTTTCCTTTTTTTTCTTTTTTTCTGTTTTTTTCTTTGTTTTTTTTTGTACTTTTTATTTTTTTGTATTTTTTTTTATTTTTTTCCTTTTTTTTCTTTTTTTTCTTTTATTTTTCTTTTTCTTTTTTATTTCTTTTTTTTTGTTTTTTCTTCTTTTTTTCTTTTTTTTCGTTTTTTTTTCTTTTTTTCGTATTGTTATTTTTTTCTTTTTTTCTGTTTTTTCTTTTACTCTTTTTTTTCTTTTTTTCTGTTTTTTTTTTTTAGTTTTGTTTTTTTATTTTTCTGTTTGTCTTTTTTTTTCCTTTTTTTCTGTTTTTTATTTTTTTTTATTCCTAGTAAATTTTCTTTTTATTTCTTTTTTTTCTTTGTTTTTTTTTTTTTAATTTTTTTCTTTTTTTTCGTATTGTAATTTTTTTATTTTTTTCTGTTTTTTTTATTTTTCTTTTTTTTCTGTTTTTTATTTGTTCTTTTTTTTCTTTCTTTTGGATTTTTTCCTTTTTTTTTGTTTTTTCTTTTTTTTTCTTTTTTTCTCTTTTTTCTTTTTTTGTTTTTTTTTCTTTTTTTCTGTTTCTTATTTTTTTTCTTTTTTTATTTTTCTTTTTTTCTGTTTTTTTCTGTTTTTTTCTTTGTTTTCTTTTTTTATTTTTCTGTTTTTCTTTTTTTTTCTTTTTTTTATTTCGTTTTTTTCTTCTTTTTTATTTTTCTTTTTTTTCTTTTTTTCTGTTTTTTTCTTTGTTTTCTTTTTTTGTTTTTTTTTCTTTTTTTCTGTTTTTTTGTTTGTTTTTTTTGTTTGTTTTTTTTTGGTTTTTTTTTTCTTTTTTTTCTTTTTTTTTCCTTTTTTTTATTTTTTTCTGTTTTTTATTTTTTCTTTTTTTCTGTTTTTTTCTGTTTTTTTCTTTTTTTCTGTTTCTTATTTTTTTTCTTTTTTTATTTTTCTTTTTTTCTGTTTTTTTCTGTTTTTTTCTTTGTTTTCTTTTTTTATTTTTCTGTTTTTCTTTTTTTTCTTTTTTTGTTTTTTTTTCTTTTTTTCTGTTTTTTTGTTTGTTTTTTTTGTTTGTTTTTTTTTTGGTTTTTTTTTTCTTTTTTTTCTTTTTTTTTCCTTTTTTTTATTTTTTTCTGTTTTTTATTTTTTCTTTTTATTTCTCTTTTCCTTTTTTTCCTTTTTTTTTGTTTTTTCTTTTTTTTCTGTTTTTTGTTTTTTTTGTTTTTTTTCTTTTTTTCTGTTTTTTATTTTTTTTTGTTTATTTTTCTTTTTTTTCTTTTTTTCTGTTTTTTTAATTTTTTTTCTCTTTTTTTTTCGTCTTTTTATTTTTTCGTTTTTTTATTTTTTCTTTTTTTTCTTTTTTTTTCTCTTTTTTCTTTTTATCTGTTTTCGTTATTTTTTTTTTTTTCTTCGTATTGTTATTTTTTTCTGTTTTTTATTTTTTTTCTTTTTTTTCTTCTTTTCTGTTTTTTTTTCTTTTTTTTCCGTTTTTTTTATCCTTTTTTCTGTTTTTTATTTTTTTTCTTTTTTTTCTTCTTTTCTGTTTTTTATTTTTTTTTGTTTATTTTTCTTTTTTTTCTTTTTTTCTGTTTTGTATTTTTCTGTTTGGTATTTTTCTGTTTTTTTAATTTTTTTTCTTTTTTTCTCTTTTTTGTTCGTTTTTTTATTTTTTCGTTTTTTTATTTTTTCTTTTTTTTCTGTTTTTCTGTTTTTTTATTTATTTGTTTTTTTAGTTTTCTTGTTTTAGTTTTCTTTTTTTCTTTTTCTCTTTTTTCTGTTTTTTTCTTTTTTTTTTCGTTTTTTTATTTTTTTCTTTTATTTCTTTTTTTCTGTTTTTTGTTTTTTTTCTTTTTTTTCGTATTGTTATTTTTTTTCTGTTTTTTTTTTCTGTTTTTTATTTTTTTCTGTTTTTTTTTTTTTTTTTTTTTATTTCTTTTTTTTTCTGTTTTGCTGTTTTTTATTTTTTCTTTTTATTTCTTTTTTTCTTTTTTTTCTTTTTTGCTCTTTTTTCTGTTTTTTTTGTCTGTTTCTTTTTTTCTTTTTTTTTTTTTTATTATTTTTCTTTTTTTTTTCTGTTTTTTATTTTTTTCCTTTCTTTCTTTTTTTGTTTTTTTTTTCCGTTTTTTTATCCTTTTTTCTGTTTTTTATTTTTTATTTTTTTTCTTTTTTTCTTCTTTTCTGTTTTTTCTTTTTTTTCTTTTTCTTTTTTTTCTTTTTTTCTGTTTTTTTTCTTTTTTTTTCTTTTTTTCTCTTTTTTTTTCGATTTTTGATTTTTTTTTTCTGTTTTTTCTTTTTATCTGTTTTTTGTTTTTTTTTTCTTTTTTTCTGTTTTTTATTTTTTATATTTCTTTTTTTCTTTTTTTCTGTTTTCTATTTTTTTCTGTTTTTTATTTTTTTCGTTTCTTTCTTTTTTTCTGTTTAGTGTGTTTTTTCTTTTTTTTTTTCCGTTTTTTTATCCTTTTTTCTGTTTTTCCTTCTTTTCTGTTTTTATTTTTTTTTTCTTTTTTTATTTTTCTTTTTTTTTTCTTTTTTTCTGTTTTTTTCATTTTTTTTCTTTTTTTCTCTTCTTTTTTCGATTTTTGATTTTTTTTTTCTGTTTTTTCTTTTTATCTGTTTTTTGTTTTTTTTTCTTTTTTTCTGTTTTCTATTTTTTTCTGTTTTTTATTTTTTTCGTTTCTTTCTTTTTTTCTGTTTTGTGTGTTTTTTTCCTTTTTTTTCCGTTTTTTTATCCTTTTTTGTGTTTTTCCTTCTTTTCTGTTTTTCTTTTTTTATTTTTCTTTTTTTTTCTTTTTTTCTGTTTTTTTCATTTTTTTTCTTTTTTTCTCTTGTTTTTTCGATTTTTTATTTTTTCTTTTTTTTTCTGTTTTTTCTTTTTATCTGTTTTTTGTTTTTTTTTCTTTTTTTCTGTTTTTTTTGTTTTTTTTTTCTTTTTTATTTTTCTTTTTTTTATTTTTCTTTTTTTTTCTTTTTTTCTGTTTTTTTCTTTGTTTTCTTTTTGTACTTTTTATTTCTTTTTTTTTGTATTTTTTTTTATTTTTTTCCTTTTTTTTCTTTTTTTTCTTTTTTTTTTTTTATTTTTCTTTTTCTTTTTTATTTCTTTTTTTTTGTTTTTCTTCTTTTTTTCTTTTTTTTTCGTTTTTTTTTCTTTTTTTCGTATTGTTATTTTTTTCTTTTTTTCTGTTTTTTCTTTTACTCTATTTTTTCTTTTTTTCTGTTTTTTTTTTTTAGTTTTGTTTTTTTATTTTTCTGTTTGTCTTTTTTTTTCCTTTTTTTTCTGTTTTTTATTTTTTTTTATTCCTAGTAAATTTTCTTTTTATTTCTTTTTTTTCTTTGTTTTTTTTTTTTTTTTAATTTTTTTCTTTTTTTTCTTTTTTTTCGTATTGTAATTTTTTTATTTTTTTCTGTTTTTTTTATTTTTCTTTTTTTTCTGTTTTTTATTTTTTCTTTTTTTTCTTTCTTTTGGTTTTTTTCCTTTTTTTCTGTTTTTTCTTTTTTTTCTTTTTTTCTCTTTTTTCTTTTTTTGTTTTTTTTTCTTTTTTTCTGTTTCTTATTTTTTTTCTTTTTTTATTTTTCTTTTTTTCTGTTTTTTTCTTTGTTTTCTTTTTTTATTTTTCTGTTTTTCTTTTTTTTTCTTTTTTTTATTTCGTTTTTTTCTTCTTTTTTATTTTTCTTTTTTTTCTTTTTTTCTGTTTTTTTCTTTGTTTTCTTTTTTTGTTTTTTTTTCTTTTTTTCTGTTTTTTTCTTTGTTTTTTTTTTGTTTTTTTTTGTTTTTTTTTCTTTTTTTTATTTTGTTCTGTTTTTTATTTTTTCATTTTATTTCTCTTTTTCTTTTTTTGTTTTTTTTTTTCTGTTTTTTTTTTTTTTTCTATTTTTCTTGTTTTTTCTTTTTTTTTCGTTTTTTTCTTTTTTTCTTTTTTTCTGTTTTATATTTTTTCTTTTTTTCTGTTCTTACTTTTTTTCTATTTTTTCTTTTTTTCTCTTTTTTTTTCGATTTTTGATTTTTTTTTTCTGTTTTTTCTTTTTATCTGTTTTTTGTTTTTTTTTCTTTTTTTCTGTTTTTTTCTTTGTACTTTTTATTTCTTTTTTTTTGTATTTTTTTTTATTTTTTTCCTTTTTTTTCTTTTTTTTCTTTTATTTTTCTTTTTCTTTTTTATTTCTTTTTTTTTGTTTTTTCTTCTTTTTTTCTTTTTTTTCGTTTTTTTTTTCTTTTTTTCTGTTTTTTTTTTTAGTTTTGTTTTTTTATTTTTCTGCTTGTCTTTTTTTTCCTTTTTTCTGTTTTTTATTTTTTTTTATTCCTAGTAAATTTTCTTTTTATTTCTTTTTTTTCTTTGTTTTTTTTTTTTTAATTTTTTTCTTTTTTTTCTTTTTTTTCGTATTGTAATTTTTTTATTTTTTTCTGTTTTTTTTATTTTTCTTTTTTTTCTGTTTTTTATTTTTTCTTTTTTTTCTTTCTTTTGGATTTTTTCCTTTTTTTTTGTTTTTTCTTTTTTTTTCTTTTTTTCTCTTTTTTCTTTTTTTGTTTTTTTTTCTTTTTTTCCGTTTCTTATTTTTTTTCTTTTTTTATTTTTCTTTTTTTCTGTTTTTTTCTGTTTTTTTCTTTGTTTTCTTTTTTTATTTTTCTGTTTTTCTTTTTTTTTCTTTTTTTTATTTCGTTTTTTTCTTCTTTTTTATTTTTCTTTTTTTTCTTTTTTTCTGTTTTTTTCTTTGTTTTCTTTTTTTGTTTTTTTTTCTTTTTTTCTGTTTTTTTGTTTGTTTTTTTTGTTTGTTTTTTTTTGGTTTTTTTTTTCTTTTTTTTCTTTTTTTTTCCTTTTTTTTATTTTTTTCTGTTTTTTATTTTTTCTTTTTATTTCTCTTTTCCTTTTTTTCCTTTTTTTTTGTTTTTTCTTTTTTTTCTGTTTTTTGTTTTTTTTCTTTTTTTCTGTTTTTTATTTTTTTTTGTTTATTTTTCTTTTCTTTCTTTTTTTCTGTTTTTTTAATTTTTTTTCTCTTTTTTTTTCGTCTTTTTATTTTTTCGTTTTTTTATTTTTTCTTTTTTTTCTTTTTTTTTCTCTTTTTTCTTTTTATCTGTTTTCGTTATTTTTTTTTTTTCTTCGTATTGTTATTTTTTTCTGTTTTTTATTTTTTTCTTTTTTTTCTTTTTTTCTGTTTTTTTATTTATTTGTTTTTTTAGTTTTCTTTTTTTTCCTTTTTTTCTTTTTCTCTTTTTTTCTGTTTTTTTCTTTTTTTGCATTTTTCTTTTTTTTATTTTTCTTTTTTTTTTTTTCTTTCTTTCTTTTTTTCTGTTTTTTATTTCTTTTTTTCTTGTTATTCTTTTTTTTCTGGTTTTTGTTTTTTTTTTCTGTTTTTTATTTTTTTCGTTTCTTTCTTTTTTTGTTTTTTTTTCTTTTTTTCCGTTTTTTTTATCCTTTTTTCTGTTTTTTATTTTTTTTCTTTTTTTTCTTCTTTTCTGTTTTTTATTTTTTTTTGTTTATTTTTCTTTTTTTTCTTTTTTTCTGTTTTGTATTTTTCTGTTTGGTATTTTTCTGTTTTTTTAATTTTTTTTCTTTTTTTCTCTTTTTTGTTCGTTTTTTTATTTTTTCGTTTTTTTATTTTTTCTTTTTTTTCTGTTTTTCTGTTTTTTTATTTATTTGTTTTTTTAGTTTTCTTGTTTTAGTTTTCTTTTTTTCTTTTTCTCTTTTTTCTGTTTTTTTCTTTTTTTTTCGTTTTTTTATTTTTTTCTTTTATTTCTTTTTTTCTGTTTTTTGTTTTTTTTCTTTTTTTTCGTATTGTTATTTTTTTTTCTGTTTTTTATTTTTTTCTGTTTTTTTTTTTTTTTTTTTTTTTCTTTTTTTTTCTGTTTTGCTGTTTTTTATTTTTTCTTTTTATTTCTTTTTTTCTTTTTTTTCTTTTTTGCTCTTTTTTCTGTTTTTTTTGTCTGTTTCTTTTTTTCTTTTTTTTTTTTTTATTATTTTTCTTTTTTTTTTCTGTTTTTTATTTTTTTCCTTTCTTTCTTTTTTTGTTTTTTTTTTCCGTTTTTTTATCCTTTTTTCTGTTTTTTATTTTTTTTCTTTTTTTCTTCTTTTCTGTTTTTTCTTTTTTTTCTTTTTCTTTTTTTTCTTTTTTTCTGTTTTTTTTCTTTTTTTTTCTTTTTTTCTCTTTTTTTTTCGATTTTTGATTTTTTTTTTCTGTTTTTTCTTTTTATCTGTTTTTTGTTTTTTTTTTCTTTTTTTCTGTTTTCTTTTTTTTCTTTTTTTTTTTTTATTTTTCTTTTTCTTTTTTATTTCTTTTTTTTTGTTTTTCTTCTTTTTTTTCGTTTTTTTTTCTTTTTTTCGTATTGTTATTTTTTTCTTTTTTTCTGTTTTTTCTTTTACTCTATTTTTTCTTTTTTTCTGTTTTTTTTTTTAGTTTTGTTTTTTTATTTTTCTGTTTGTCTTTTTTTTTCCTTTTTTTTCTGTTTTTTATTTTTTTTTATTCCTAGTAAATTTTCTTTTTATTTCTTTTTTTTCTTTGTTTTTTTTTTTTTTTAATTTTTTTCTTTTTTTTCTTTTTTTTCGTATTGTAATTTTTTTATTTTTTTCTGTTTTTTTTATTTTTCTTTTTTTTTCTGTTTTTTATTTTTTCTTTTTTTTCTTTCTCTTGGTTTTTTTCCTTTTTTTCTGTTTTTTCTTTTTTTTTCTTTTTTTCTCTTTTTTCTTTTTTTGTTTTTTTTTCTTTTTTTCTGTTTCTTATTTTTTTTCTTTTTTTATTTTTCTTTTTTTCTGTTTTTTTCTTTGTTTTCTTTTTTTATTTTTCTGTTTTTCTTTTTTTTTCTTTTTTTTATTTCGTTTTTTTCTTCTTTTTTATTTTTCTTTTTTTTCTTTTTTTCTGTTTTTTTCTTTGTTTTCTTTTTTTGTTTTTTTTTGTTTTTTTTTTCTTTTTTTTATTTTGTTCTGTTTTTTATTTTTTCATTTTATTTCTCTTTTTCTTTTTTTGTTTTTTTTTTCTGTTTTTTTTTTTTTTTCTTTCTATTTTTCTTGTTTTTTCTTTTTTTTTCGTTTTTTTCTTTTTTTCTTTTTTTCTGTTTTATATTTTTTCTTTTTTTCTGTTCTTACTTTTTTTCTATTTTTTCTTTTTTTTAATTTTTTTCTGATTATTATTTTTTTTTATTTTTTCTGGTTTTTATTTCTTTTCTTCTTTTATTTATTTTTTTTCTTTTTTTCTGTTTTTAGTCTTTTTTTGCATTTTTCTTTTTTTCTTTTTTTTTTTTCTTTTTTTTATTTTTCTTTTTTTTTCTTTCTTTCTTTCTTTTTTTCTGTTTTTTATTTCTTTTTTTCTTGTTATTCTTTTTTTTTCTGGTTTTTGTTTTTTTTTCTGTTTTTTATTTTTTTCTGTTTTTTATTTTTTTCGTTTCTTTCTTTTTTTGTTTTTTTGTTTTTTGTTTTTTTTTCTTTTTTTTTCGTTTTTTTTTATCCTTTTTTCTGTTTTTTATTTTTTTTTCTTTTTTTCTTCTTTTCTGTTTTTTATTTTTTTTTTGTTTATTTTTCTTTTTTTTCGTTTTTCTGTTTTGTATTTTTCTGTTTTTTTAATTTTTTTTCTTTTTTTCTCTTTTTTTTTCGTTTTTTTATTTTTTCGTTTTTTTATTTTTTCTTTTTTTTTCTCTTTTTTCTTTTTATCTGTTTTCGTTATTTTTTCTTTTTTTCTTCGTATTGTTATTTTTTTCTGTTTTTTATTTTTTTCTTTTTTTTCTTTTTTTCTGTTTTTTTATTTATTTGTTTTTTTAGTTTTCTTTTTTTTCCTTTTTTTCTTTTTCTCTTTTTTTCTGTTTTTTTCTTTTTTTGCATTTTTCTTTTTTTTTTCTTTTTTTTATTTTTCTTTTTTTTTTCTTTCTTTCTTTCTTTTTTTCTGTTTTTTATTTCTTTTTTTCTTGTTATTCTTTTTTTTCTGGCTTTTGTTTTTTTTTCTGTTTTTTATTTTTTTCTGTTTTTTATTTTTTTCGTTTCTTTCTTTTTTTGTTTTTTTTTGTTTTTTGTTTTTTTTTTCTTTTTTTTCCGTTTTTTTTTATCCTTTTTTCTGTTTTTTATTTTTTTTTCTTTTTTCTTCTTTTCTGTTTTTTATTTTTTTTTGTTTATTTTTCTTTTTTTTCTTTTTTTCTGTTTTGTATTTTTCTGTTTTTTTAATTTTTTTTCTTTTTTTCTCTTTTTTTTTTCGTTTTTTTATTTTTTCGTTTTTTTATTTTTTCTTTTTTTTCTTTTTTTTCTGTTTTTTTTTATCTGTTTTTCGTTTTTTTTTCTTTTTTTCTTCGTATTGTTATTTTTTTCTGTTTTTTATTTTTTTCTTTTTTTTCTTTTTTTCTGTTTTTTTATTTATTTGTTTTTTTAGTTTTCTTTTTTTTCCTTTTTTTCTTTTTCTCTTTTTTTCTGTTTTTTTCTTTTTTTGCATTTTTCTTTTTTTTATTTTTCTTTTTTTTTTTCTTTCTTTCTTTCTTTTTTTCTGTTTTTTATTTCTTTTTTTCTTGTTATTCTTTTTTTTCTGGTTTTTGTTTTTTTTTCTGTTTTTTATTTTTTTCTGTTTTTTATTTTTTTCGTTTCTTTCTTTCTTTCTTTTTTTCTGTTTTTTATTTTTTTCTTCTTTTCTGTTTTTTATTTTTTTTTGTTTATTTTTCTTTTTTTTCTTTTTTTCTGTTTTGTATTTTTCTGTTTTTTTAATTTTTTTTCTTTTTCTCTTTTTTTCTGTTTTTTTCTTTTTTTGCATTTTTCTTTTTTTTATTTTTCTTTTTTTTTTTTTTCTTTCTTTCTTTTTTTCTGTTTTTTATTTCTTTTTTTCTTGTTATTCTTTTTTTTCTGGTTTTTGTTTTTTTTTTCTGTTTTTTATTTTTTTCGTTTCTTTCTTTTTTTGTTTTTTTTTTTCTTTTTTTCTGTTTTGTATTTTTCTGTTTGGTATTTTTCTGTTTTTTTAATTTTTTTTCTTTTTTTCTCTTTTTTGTTCGTTTTTTTATTTTTTCGTTTTTTTATTTTTTCTTTTTTTTCTGTTTTTCTGTTTTTTTATTTATTTGTTTTTTTAGTTTTCTTGTTTTAGTTTTCTTTTTTTCTTTTTCTCTTTTTTCTGTTTTTTTCTTTTTTTTTCGTTTTTTTATTTTTTTCTTTTATTTCTTTTTTTCTGTTTTTTGTTTTTTTTCTTTTTTTTCGTATTGTTATTTTTTTTTCTGTTTTTTTTTTCTGTTTTTTATTTTTTTCTGTTTTTTTTTTTTTTTTTTTTATTTCTTTTTTTTTCTGTTTTGCTGTTTTTTATTTTTTCTTTTTATTTCTTTTTTTCTTTTTTTTCTTTTTTGCTCTTTTTTCTGTTTTTTTTGTCTGTTTCTTTTTTTCTTTTTTTTTTTTTTATTATTTTTCTTTTTTTTTTCTGTTTTTTATTTTTTTCCTTTCTTTCTTTTTTTGTTTTTTTTTTCCGTTTTTTTATCCTTTTTTCTGTTTTTTATTTTTTTTCTTTTTTTCTTCTTTTCTGTTTTTTCTTTTTTTTCTTTTTCTTTTTTTTCTTTTTTTTCTTTTTTTCTGTTTTTTTTCTTTTTTTTTCTTTTTTTCTCTTTTTTTTTCGATTTTTGATTTTTTTTTTCTGTTTTTTCTTTTTATCTGTTTTTTGTTTTTTTTTTCTTTTTTTCTGTTTTCTTTTTTTTCTTTTTTTTTTTTTTATTTTTCTTTTTCTTTTTTATTTCTTTTTTTTTGTTTTTCTTCTTTTTTTTCGTTTTTTTTTCTTTTTTTCGTATTGTTATTTTTTTCTTTTTTTCTGTTTTTTCTTTTACTCTATTTTTTCTTTTTTTCTGTTTTTTTTTTTTAGTTTTGTTTTTTTATTTTTCTGTTTGTCTTTTTTTTTCCTTTTTTTTCTGTTTTTTATTTTTTTTTATTCCTAGTAAATTTTCTTTTTATTTCTTTTTTTTCTTTGTTTTTTTTTTTTTTTTAATTTTTTTCTTTTTTTTCTTTTTTTTCGTATTGTAATTTTTTTATTTTTTTCTGTTTTTTTTATTTTTCTTTTTTTTCTGTTTTTTATTTTTTCTTTTTTTTCTTTCTTTTGGTTTTTTTCCTTTTTTTCTGTTTTTTCTTTTTTTTTCTTTTTTTCTCTTTTTTCTTTTTTTGTTTTTTTTTCTTTTTTTCTGTTTCTTATTTTTTTTCTTTTTTTATTTTTCTTTTTTTCTGTTTTTTTCTTTGTTTTCTTTTTTTATTTTTCTGTTTTTCTTTTTTTTTCTTTTTTTTATTTCGTTTTTTTCTTCTTTTTTATTTTTCTTTTTTTTCTTTTTTTCTGTTTTTTTCTTTGTTTTCTTTTTTTGTTTTTTTTTGTTTTTTTTTTCTTTTTTTTATTTTGTTCTGTTTTTTATTTTTTCATTTTATTTCTCTTTTTCTTTTTTTGTTTTTTTTTTCTGTTTTTTTTTTTTTTTTTTCTATTTTTCTTGTTTTTTCTTTTTTTTCGTTTTTTTCTTTTTTTCTTTTTTTCTGTTTTATATTTTTTCTTTTTTTCTGTTCTTACTTTTTTTCTATTTTTTCTTTTTTTTAATTTTTTTCTGATTATTATTTTTTTTTATTTTTTCTGGTTTTTATTTCTTTTCTTCTTTTATTTATTTTTTTTCTTTTTTTCTGTTTTTAGTCTTTTTTTGCATTTTTCTTTTTTTCTTTTTTTTTTTTCTTTTTTTTATTTTTCTTTTTTTTTCTTTCTTTCTTTCTTTTTTTCTGTTTTTTATTTCTTTTTTTCTTGTTATTCTTTTTTTTTCTGGTTTTTGTTTTTTTTTCTGTTTTTTATTTTTTTCTGTTTTTTATTTTTTTCGTTTCTTTCTTTTTTTGTTTTTTTTGTTTTTTGTTTTTTTTTCTTTTTTTTTCGTTTTTTTTTATCCTTTTTTCTGTTTTTTATTTTTTTTTCTTTTTTTCTTCTTTTCTGTTTTTTATTTTTTTTTTGTTTATTTTTCTTTTTTTTCGTTTTTCTGTTTTGTATTTTTCTGTTTTTTTAATTTTTTTTCTTTTTTTCTCTTTTTTTTTCGTTTTTTTATTTTTTCGTTTTTTTATTTTTTCTTTTTTTTTCTCTTTTTTCTTTTTATCTGTTTTCGTTATTTTTTCTTTTTTTCTTCGTATTGTTATTTTTTTCTGTTTTTTATTTTTTTCTTTTTTTTCTTTTTTTCTGTTTTTTTATTTATTTGTTTTTTTAGTTTTCTTTTTTTTCCTTTTTTTCTTTTTCTCTTTTTTTCTGTTTTTTTCTTTTTTTGCATTTTTCTTTTTTTTTTCTTTTTTTTATTTTTCTTTTTTTTTTCTTTCTTTCTTTCTTTTTTTCTGTTTTTTATTTCTTTTTTTCTTGTTATTCTTTTTTTTCTGGTTTTTGTTTTTTTTTCTGTTTTTTTATTTATTTGTTTTTTTAGTTTTCTTTTTTTTCCTTTTTTTCTTTTTCTCTTTTTTTCTGTTTTTTTCTTTTTTTGCATTTTTCTTTTTTTTATTTTTCTTTTTTTTTTCTTTCTTTCTTTCTTTTTTTCTGTTTTTTATTTCTTTTTTTCTTGTTATTCTTTTTTTTCTGGTTTTTGTTTTTTTTTCTGTTTTTTATTTTTTTCTGTTTTTTATTTTTTTCGTTTCTTTCTTTTTTTGTTTTTTTTTGTTTTTTGTTTTTTTTCTTTTTTTTCCGTTTTTTTTTATCCTTTTTTTTGTTTTTTATTTTTTTTTCTTTTTTTTCTTCTTTTCTGTTTTTTATTTTTTTTTGTTTATTTTTCTTTTTTTTCTTTTTTTCTGTTTTGTATTTTTCTGTTTTTTTAATTTTTTTTCTTTTTTTCTCTTTTTTTTTTCGTTTTTTTATTTTTTCGTTTTTTTATTTTTTCTTTTTTTTCTTTTTTTTCTGTTTTTTTTTATCTGTTTTTCGTTTTTTTTTCTTTTTTTCTTCGTATTGTTATTTTTTTCTGTTTTTTATTTTTTTCTTTTTTTTCTTTTTTTCTGTTTTTTTATTTATTTGTTTTTTTAGTTTTCTTGTTTTAGTTTTCGTTTTTTCTTTTTCTCTTTTTTCTGTTTTTTTCTTTTTTTTTCGTTTTTTTATTTTTTTCTTTTTTTTCTTTTTTTCTGTTTTTTGTTTTTTTTTTCTTTTTTTCGTATTGTTATTTTTTTTCTGTTTTATTTTTCCGTTTTTTATTTTTTTCTGTTTTTTTTTTTTTCTTTTTTTATTTCTTTTTTTTTCTGTTTTGCTGTTTTTTATTTTTTGTTTTTATTTCTTTTTTTCTTTTTTTCTGTTGTCTATTTTTTTCTGTTTTTTATTTTTTTCGTTTTTTTCTTTTTTTCTGTTTTTATTTTTTTTTTCTTTTTTTATTTTTCTTTTTTCTTCTTTTTTTCTGTTTTTTCATTTTTTTTCTTTTTTTCTCTTCTTTTTTCGATTTTTTATTTTTTCTTTTTTTTTTCTGTTTTTTCTTTTTATCTGTTTTTTGTTTTTTTTTCTTTTTTTCTGTTTTTTTTGTTTTTTTTTTCTTTTTTATTTTTCTTTTTTTTATTTTTCTTTTTTTTTCTTTTTTTCTGTTTTTTTCTTTGTTTTCTTTTTGTACTTTTTATTTCTTTTTTTTTGTATTTTTTTTTATTTTTTTCCTTTTTTTTCTTTTTTTCTGTTTTTTTCTTTGTTTTTTTTTGTATTTTTTTTTATTTTTTTCCTTTTTTTTCTTTTTTTTCTTTTATTTTTCTTTTTCTTTTTTATTTCTTTTTTTTTGTTTTTTCTTCTTTTTTTCTTTTTTTTCGTTTTTTTTTCTTTTTTTCGTATTGTTATTTTTTTCTTTTTTTCTGTTTTTTCTTTTACTCTTTTTTTTCTTTTTTTCTGTTTTTTTTTTTAGTTTTGTTTTTTTATTTTTCTGTTTGTCTTTTTTTTTCCTTTTTTTCTGTTTTTTATTTTTTTTTATTCCTAGTAAATTTTCTTTTTATATCTTTTTTTTCTTTGTTTTTTTTTTTTTAATTTTTTTCTTTTTTTTCTTTTTTTTCGTATTGTAATTTTTTTATTTTTTTCTGTTTTTTTTATTTTTCTTTTTTTTCTGTTTTTTATTTTTTCTTTTTTTTCTTTCTTTTGGTTTTTTTCCTTTTTTTTTGTTTTTTCTTTTTTTTTCTTTTTTTCTCTTTTTTTTTCGATTTTTGATTTTTTTTTTCTGTTTTTTCTTTTTATCTGTTTTTTGTTTTTTTTTCTTTTTTTCTGTTTTTTATTTTTTCTTTTTATTTCTTTTTTTCTTTTTTTCTGTTTTCTATTTTTTTCTGTTTTTTATTTTTTTCGTTTCTTTCTTTTTTTCTGTTTTGTGTGTTTTTTTCCTTTTTTTTCCGTTTTTTTATCCTTTTTTGTGTTTTTCCTTCTTTTCTGTTTTTCTTTTTTTATTTTTCTTTTTTTTTCTTTTTTTCTGTTTTTTTCATTTTTTTTCTTTTTTTTTCTTCTTTTTTCGATTTTTTATTTTTTCTTTTTTTTTCTGTTTTTTCTTTTTATCTGTTTTTTGTTTTTTTTTCTTTTTTTCTGTTTTTTTTGTTTTTTTTTTCTTTTTTATTTTTCTTTTTTTTATTTTTCTTTTTTTTTCTTTTTTTCTGTTTTTTCTTTGTTTTCTTTTTGTACTTTTTATTTCTTTTTTTTTGTATTTTTTTTTATTTTTTTCCTTTTTTTTCTTTTTTTCTGTTTTTTTCTTTGTACTTTTTATTTCTTTTTTTTTGTATTTTTTTTTATTTTTTTCCTTTTTTTTCTTTTTTTTCTTTTATTTTTCTTTTTCTTTTTTATTTCTTTTTTTTTGTTTTTTCTTCTTTTTTTCTTTTTTTTCGTTTTTTTTTTCTTTTTTTCGTATTGTTATTTTTTCTTTTTTTCCTTTTACTCTTTTTTTTCTTTTTTTCTGTTTTTTTTTTTAGTTTTGTTTTTTTATTTTTCTGCTTGTCTTTTTTTTCCTTTTTTTCTGTTTTTTATTTTTTTTTATTCCTAGTAAATTTTCTTTTTATTTCTTTTTTTTCTTTGTTTTTTTTTTTTTAATTTTTTTCTTTTTTTTCTTTTTTTTCGTATTGTAATTTTTTTATTTTTTTCTGTTTTTTTTATTTTTCTTTTTTTTCTGTTTTTTATTTTTTCTTTTTTTTCTTTCTTTTGGATTTTTTCCTTTTTTTTTGTTTTTTCTTTTTTTTTCTTTTTTTCTCTTTTTTCTTTTTTTGTTTTTTTTTCTTTTTTTCTGTTTCTTATTTTTTTTCTTTTTTTATTTTTCTTTTTTTCTGTTTTTTTCTGTTTTTTTCTTTGTTTTCTTTTTTTATTTTTCTGTTTTTCTTTTTTTTTCTTTTTTTTATTTCGTTTTTTTCTTCTTTTTTATTTTTCTTTTTTTTCTTTTTTTCTGTTTTTTTCTTTGTTTTCTTTTTTTGTTTTTTTTTCTTTTTTTCTGTTTTTTTGTTTGTTTTTTTTGTTTGTTTTTTTTTGGTTTTTTTTTTCTTTTTTTTCTTTTTTTTTCCTTTTTTTTATTTTTTTCTGTTTTTTATTTTTTCTTTTTATTTCTCTTTTCCTTTTTTTCCTTTTTTTTTGTTTTTTCTATTTTTTCTGTTTTTTGTTTTTTTTTGTTTTTTTTCTTTTTTTCTGTTTTTTATTTTTTTTTGTTTATTTTTCTTTTCTTTCTTTTTTTCTGTTTTTTTAATTTTTTTTCTCTTTTTTTTTCGTCTTTTTATTTTTTCGTTTTTTTATTTTTTCTTTTTTTTTCTCTTTTTTCTTTTTATCTGTTTTCGTTATTTTTTTTTTTTCTTCGTATTGTTATTTTTTTCTGTTTTTTATTTTTTTCTTTTTTTTCTTTTTTTCTGTTTTTTTATTTATGTGTTTTTTTAGTTTTCTTTTTTTTCCTTTTTTTCTGTTTTTTTCTTTTTTTGCATTTTTCTTTTTTTTATTTTTCTTTTTTTTTTTTTCATTCTTTCTTTTTTTCTGTTTTTTATTTCTTTTTTTCTTGTTATTCTTTTTTTTCTGGTTTTTGTTTTTTTTTCTGTTTTTTATTTTTTTCTGTTTTTTATTTTTTTCGTTTCTTTCTTTCTTTCTTTTTTTCTGTTTTTTATTTTTTTTCTTTTTTTTCTTCTTTTCTGTTTTTTATTTTTTTTTGTTTATTTTTCTTTTTTTTCTTTTTTTCTGTTTTGTATTTTTCTGTTTGGTATTTTTCTGTTTTTTTAATTTTTTTTCTTTTTTTCTCTTTTTTGTTCGTTTTTTTATTTTTTCGTTTTTTTATTTTTTCTTTTTTTTCTGTTTTTCTGTTTTTTTATTTATTTGTTTTTTTAGTTTTCTTGTTTTAGTTTTCTTTTTTTCTTTTTCTCTTTTTTCTGTTTTTTTCTTTTTTTTTCGTTTTTTTATTTTTTTCTTTTATTTCTTTTTTTCTGTTTTTTGTTTTTTTTCTTTTTTTTCGTATTGTTATTTTTTTTTCTGTTTTTTTTTTCTGTTTTTTATTTTTTTCTGTTTTTTTTTTTTTTTTTTTTTATTTCTTTTTTTTCTGTTTTGCTGTTTTTTATTTTTTCTTTTTATTTCTTTTTTTCTTTTTTTTCTTTTTTGCTCTTTTTTCTGTTTTTTTTGTCTGTTTCTTTTTTTCTTTTTTATTATTTTTCTTTTTTTTTTCTGTTTTTTATTTTTTTCCTTTCTTTCTTTTTTTGTTTTTTTTTCCGTTTTTTTATCCTTTTTTCTGTTTTTTATTTTTTTTCTTTTTTTCTTCTTTTCTGTTTTTTCTTTTTTTCTCTTTTTTTTTCGATTTTTGATTTTTTTTTTCTGTTTTTTCTTTTTATCTGTTTTTTGTTTTTTTTTTTCTTTTTTTCTGTTTTCTTTTTTTTCTTTTTTTTTTTTTATTTTTCTTTTTCTTTTTTATTTCTTTTTTTTTGTTTTTCTTCTTTTTTTTCGTTTTTTTTTCTTTTTTTCGTATTGTTATTTTTTTCTTTTTTTCTGTTTTTTCTTTTACTCTATTTTTTCTTTTTTTCTGTTTTTTTTTTTTAGTTTTGTTTTTTTATTTTTCTGTTTGTCTTTTTTTTTCCTTTTTTTCTGTTTTTTATTTTTTTTTATTCCTAGTAAATTTTCTTTTTATTTCTTTTTTTTCTTTGTTTTTTTTTTTTTTAATTTTTTTTTTTTTTTTCTTTTTTTTCGTATTGTAATTTTTTTATTTTTTTCTGTTTTTTTTATTTTTCTTTTTTTTCTGTTTTTTATTTTTTATTTTTTTTCTTTCTTTTGGTTTTTTTCCTTTTTTTCTGTTTTTTCTTTTTTTTTCTTTTTTTCTCTTTTTTCTTTTTTTGTTTTTTTTTCTTTTTTTCTGTTTCTTATTTTTTTTCTTTTTTTATTTTTCTTTTTTTCTGTTTTTTTCTTTGTTTTCTTTTTTTATTTTTCTGTTTTTCTTTTTTTTTCTTTTTTTTATTTCGTTTTTTTCTTCTTTTTTATTTTTCTTTTTTTTCTTTTTTTCTGTTTTTTTCTTTGTTTTCTTTTTTTGTTTTTTTTTGTTTTTTTTTTCTTTTTTTTATTTTGTTCTGTTTTTTATTTTTTCATTTTATTTCTCTTTTTCTTTTTTTGTTTTTTTTTTTCTGTTTTTTTTTTTTTCTTTCTATTTTTCTTGTTTTTTCTTTTTTTTTCGTTTTTTTCGTTTTTTTATTTTTTTCTTTTTTTCTGTTTTATATTTTTTCTTTTTTTCTGTTCTTACTTTTTTTCTATTTTTTCTTTTTTTTAATTTTTTTCTGATTATTATTTTTTTTTATTTTTTCTGGTTTTTATTTCTTTTCTTCTTTTATTTATTTTTTTTCTTTTTTTCTGTTTTTAGTCTTTTTTTGCATTTTTCTTTTTTTCTTTTTTTTTTTTCTTTTTTTTATTTTTCTTTTTTTTTCTTTCTTTCTTTCTTTTTTTCTGTTTTTTATTTCTTTTTTTCTTGTTATTCTTTTTTTTCTGGTTTTTGTTTTTTTTTTCTGTTTTTTATTTTTTTCTGTTTTTTATTTTTTTCGTTTCTTTCTTTTTTTGTTTTTTTTTGTTTTTTGTTTTTTGTTTTTTTTAATTTTTTTTTATTTTTTTTCTTCTTTTCTGTTTTTTATTTTTCTTTTTTTTATTTTTCTTTTTTTTTCTTTCTTTCTTTCTTTTTTTCTGTTTTTTATTTCTTTTTTTCTTGTTATTCTTTTTTTTTCTGGTTTTTGTTTTTTTTTCTGTTTTTTATTTTTTTCTGTTTTTTATTTTTTTCGTTTCTTTCTTTTTTTGTTTTTTTTTGTTTTTTGTTTTTTTTTCTTTTTTTTTCGTTTTTTTTTATCCTTTTTTCTGTTTTTTATTTTTTTTTCTTTTTTTCTTCTTTTCTGTTTTTTATTTTTTTTTTGTTTATTTTTCTTTTTTTTCGTTTTTCTGTTTTGTATTTTTCTGTTTTTTTAATTTTTTTTCTTTTTTTCTCTTTTTTTTTCGTTTTTTTATTTTTTCGTTTTTTTATTTTTTCTTTTTTTTTCTCTTTTTTCTTTTTATCTGTTTTCGTTATTTTTTCTTTTTTTCTTCGTATTGTTATTTTTTTCTGTTTTTTATTTTTTTCTTTTTTTTCTTTTTTTCTGTTTTTTTATTTATTTGTTTTTTTAGTTTTCTTTTTTTTCCTTTTTTTCTTTTTCTCTTTTTTTCTGTTTTTTTCTTTTTTTGCATTTTTCTTTTTTTTATTTTTCTTTTTTTTTTCTTTCTTTCTTTCTTTTTTTCTGTTTTTTATTTCTTTTTTTCTAGTTATTCTTTTTTTTCTGGCTTTTGTTTTTTTTTCTGTTTTTTATTTTTTTCTGTTTTTTATTTTTTTCGTTTCTTTCTTTTTTTGTTTTTTTTTGTTTTTTGTTTTTTTTTTCTTTTTTTTCCGTTTTTTTTTATCCTTTTTTCTGTTTTTTATTTTTTTTTCTTTTTTTTCTTCTTTTCTGTTTTTTATTTTTTTTGTTTATTTTTCTTTTTTTTTCTTTTTTTCTGTTTTGTATTTTTCTGTTTTTTTAATTTTTTTTCTTTTTTTCTCTTTTTTTTTTCGTTTTTTTATTTTTTCGTTTTTTTATTTTTTCTTTTTTTTCTTTTTTTTCTGTTTTTTTTTATCTGTTTTTCGTTTTTTTTTCTTTTTTTCTTCGTATTGTTATTTTTTTCTGTTTTTTATTTTTTTCTTTTTTTTCTTTTTTTCTGTTTTTTTATTTATTTGTTTTTTTAGTTTTCTTTTTTTTCCTTTTTTTCATTTTCTCTTTTTTTCTGTTTTTTTCTTTTTTTGCATTTTTCTTTTTTTTATTTTTCTTTTTTTTTTCTTTCTTTCTTTCTTTTTTTCTGTTTTTTATTTCTTTTTTTCTTGTTATTCTTTTTTTTCTGGTTTTTGTTTTTTTTTCTGTTTTTTATTTTTTTCTGTTTTTTATTTTTTTCGTTTCTTTCTTTTTTTGTTTTTTTTTGTTTTTTGTTTTTTTTTTCTTTTTTTTCCGTTTTTTTTTATCCTTTTTTTTGTTTTTTATTTTTTTTTCTTTTTTTTCTTCTTTTCTGTTTTTTATTTTTTTTTGTTTATTTTTCTTTTTTTTCTTTTTTTCTGTTTTGTATTTTTCTGTTTTTTTAATTTTTTTTCTTTTTTTCTCTTTTTTTTTTCGTTTTTTTATTTTTTCGTTTTTTTATTTTTTCTTTTTTTTCTTTTTTTTCTGTTTTTTTTTATCTGTTTTTCGTTTTTTTTTCTTTTTTTCTTCGTATTGTTATTTTTTTCTGTTTTTTATTTTTTTCTTTTTTTTCTTTTTTTCTGTTTTTTTATTTATTTGTTTTTTTAGTTTTCTTGTTTTAGTTTTCTTTTTTTCTTTTTCTCTTTTTTCTGTTTTTTTCTTTTTTTTTTCGTTTTTTTCTTTTTTTCTTTTTTTTCTTTTTTTCTGTTTTTTGTTTTTTTTTTCTTTTTTTCGTATTGTTATTTTTTTTCTGTTTTATTTTTCCGTTTTTTATTTTTTTCTGTTTTTTTTTTTTTCTTTTTTTATTTCTTTTTTTTTCTGTTTTGCTGTTTTTTATTTTTTGTTTTTATTTCTTTTTTTCTTTTTTTCTGTTGTCTATTTTTTTCTGTTTTTTATTTTTTTCGTTTTTTTCTTTTTTTCTGTTTTTATTTTTTTTTTCTTTTTTTATTTTTCTTTTTTCTTCTTTTTTTCTGTTTTTTTCATTTTTTCTCTTCTTTTTTCGATTTTTTATTTTTTCTTTTTTTTTTCTGTTTTTTCTTTTTATCTGTTTTTTGTTTTTTTTTCTTTTTTTCTGTTTTTTTTGTTTTTTTTTTCTTTTTTATTTTTCTTTTTTTTATTTTTCTTTTTTTTTCTTTTTTTCTGTTTTTTTCTTTGTTTTCTTTTTGTACTTTTTATTTCTTTTTTTTTGTATTTTTTTTTTATTTTTTTCCTTTTTTTTCTTTTTTTCTGTTTTTTTCTTTGTTTTTTTTTGTATTTTTTTTTATTTTTTTCCTTTTTTTTCTTTTTTTTCTTTTATTTTTCTTTTTCTTTTTTATTTCTTTTTTTTTGTTTTTTCTTCTTTTTTTCTTTTTTTTCGTTTTTTTTTCTTTTTTTCGTATTGTTATTTTTTTCTTTTTTTCTGTTTTTTCTTTTACTCTTTTTTTTCTTTTTTTCTGTTTTTTTTTTAGTTTTGTTTTTTTATTTTTCTGTTTGTCTTTTTTTTTCCTTTTTTTCTGTTTTTTATTTTTTTTTATTCCTAGTAAATTTTCTTTTTATTTCTTTTTTTTCTTTGTTTTTTTTTTTTTAATTTTTTTCTTTTTTTTCTTTTTTTTCGTATTGTAATTTTTTTATTTTTTTCTGTTTTTTTTATTTTTCTTTTTTTTCTGTTTTTTATTTTTTCTTTTTTTTCTTTCTTTTGGTTTTTTTCCTTTTTTTTTGTTTTTTCTTTTTTTTTCTTTTTTTCTCTTTTTTCTTTTTTTGTTTTTTTTTCTTTTTTTCTGTTTCTTATTTTTTTTCTTTTTTTATTTTTCTTTTTTTCTGTTTTTTTCTGTTTTTTTCTTTGTTTTCTTTTTTTATTTTTCTGTTTTTCTTTTTTTTTCTTTTTTTTATTTCGTTTTTTTCTTCTTTTTTATTTTTCTTTTTTTTCTTTTTTTCTGTTTTTTTCTTTGTTTTCTTTTTTTGTTTTTTTTTCTTTTTTTCTGTTTTTTTCTTTGTTTTTTTTGTTTTTTTTTTTTTGGTTTTTTCTTTCTTTTTTTTCTTTTTTTTTCCTTTTTTTTATTTTTTTCTGTTTTTGATTTTTTCTTTTTATTTCTCTTTTCCTTTTTTTCCTTTTTTTTTTGTTTTTTCTTTTTTTTCTGTTTTTTTTTTTTTTTTGTTTTTTTTCTTTTTTTTTTGTTTTTTTTCTATTTTTCTTGTTTTTTCTTTTTTTTTCGTTTTTTTATTTTTTTCTGTTTTTTATATTTTCTTTTTTTCTCTTTTCCTTTTTTTGTTTTTTTTTTCTGTTTTTTTGTTTTTTTTTTCTATTTTTCTTGTTTTTTCTTTTTTTTTCGTTTTTTTCTTTTTTTCTTTTTTTCTGTTTTTTATTTTTTCTTTTTTTCTGTTCTTACTTTTTTTCTATTTTTTAATTTTTTTCTGATTATTATTTTTTTTTATTTTTTCTGGTTTTTATTTCTTTTCTTCTTTTATTTATTTTTTTTCTTTTTTTCTGTTTTTATTCTTTTTTTGCATTTTTCTTTTTTTCTTTTTTTTTTCTTTTTTTTATTTTTCTTTTTTTTTCTTTCTTTCTTTCTTTTTTTCTGTTTTTTATTTCTTTTTTTCTTGTTATTCTTTTTTTTTCTGGTTTTTGTTTTTTTTTCTGTTTTTTATTTTTTTCTGTTTTTTATTTTTTTCGTTTCTTTCTTTTTTTGTTTTTTTTTGTTTTTTGTTTTTTTTTCTTTTTTTTCTTTTTTTTTTATCATTTTTTCTGTTTTTTATTTTTTTTTCTTTTTTTTCTTCTTTTCGGTTTTTTATTTTTTTTTGTTTATTTTTCTTTTTTTTCTTTTTTTCTGTTTTTTTATCTTTTTTCTCTTTTTTTTTCGTCTTTTTATTTTTTCGTTTTTTTATTTTTTCTTTTTTTTCTTTTTTTTTCTCTTTTTTCTTTTTATCTGTTTTCGTTATTTTTTTTTTTTTCTTCGTATTGTTATTTTTTTCTGTTTTTTATTTTTTTCTTTTTTTTCTTTTTTTCTGTTTTTTTATTTATTTGTTTTTTTAGTTTTCTTTTTTTTCCTTTTTTTCTTTTTCTCTTTTTTTCTGTTTTTTTCTTTTTTTGCATTTTTCTTTTTTTTATTTTTTTTTTTCTTTCTTTCTTTTTTTCTGTTTTTTATTTCTTTTTTTCTTGTTATTCTTTTTTTTCTGGTTTTTGTTTTTTTTTCTGTTTTTTATTTTTTTCGTTTCTTTCTTTTTTTGTTTTTTTTTTCTTTTTTTTCCGTTTTTTTTATCCTTTTTTCTGTTTTTTAGTTTTTTTTCTTTTTTTTCTTCTTTTCTGTTTTTTATTTTTTTTTGTTTATTTTTCTTTTTTTTCTTTGTTTTTTTTTTTTTAATTTTTTTCTTTTTTTTCTTTTTTTTCGTATTGTAATTTTTTTATTTTTTTCTGTTTTTTTTATTTTTCTTTTTTTTCTGTTTTTTATTTTTTCTTTTTTTTCTTTCTTTTGGTTTTTTTCCTTTTTTTTTGTTTTTTCTTTTTTTTTCTTTTTTTCTCTTTTTTTTTCGATTTTTGATTTTTTTTTTCTGTTTTTTCTTTTTATCTGTTTTTTGTTTTTTTTTTCTTTTTTTCTGTTTTTTATTTTTTCTTTTTATTTCTTTTTTTCTTTTTTTCTGTTTTCTATTTTTTTCTGTTTTTTATTTTTTTCGTTTCTTTCTTTTTTTCTGTTTTGTGTGTTTTTTTCCTTTTTTTTCCGTTTTTTTATCCTTTTTTGTGTTTTTCCTTCTTTTCTGTTTTTCTTTTTTTATTTTTCTTTTTTTTTCTTTTTTTCTGTTTTTTTCATTTTTTTTCTTTTTTTTTCTTCTTTTTTCGATTTTTTATTTTTTCTTTTTTTTTCTGTTTTTTCTTTTTATCTGTTTTTTGTTTTTTTTTCTTTTTTTCTGTTTTTTTTGTTTTTTTTTTCTTTTTTATTTTTCTTTTTTTTATTTTTCTTTTTTTTTCTTTTTTTCTGTTTTTTCTTTGTTTTCTTTTTGTACTTTTTATTTCTTTTTTTTTGTATTTTTTTTTATTTTTTTCCTTTTTTTTCTTTTTTTCTGTTTTTTTCTTTGTACTTTTTATTTCTTTTTTTTTGTATTTTTTTTTATTTTTTTCCTTTTTTTTCTTTTTTTTCTTTTATTTTTCTTTTTCTTTTTTATTTCTTTTTTTTTGTTTTTTCTTCTTTTTTTCTTTTTTTTCGTTTTTTTTTCTTTTTTTCGTATTGTTATTTTTTCTTTTTTTCCTTTTACTCTTTTTTTTCTTTTTTTCTGTTTTTTTTTTTGTTTTGTTTTTTTATTTTTCTGCTTGTCTTTTTTTTCCTTTTTTTCTGTTTTTTATTTTTTTTTATTCCTAGTAAATTTTCTTTTTATTTCTTTTTTTTCTTTGTTTTTTTTTTTTTAATTTTTTTCTTTTTTTTCTTTTTTTTCGTATTGTAATTTTTTTATTTTTTTCTGTTTTTTTTATTTTTCTTTTTTTTCTGTTTTTTATTTTTTCTTTTTTTTCTTTCTTTTGGATTTTTTCCTTTTTTTTTGTTTTTTCTTTTTTTTTCTTTTTTTCTCTTTTTTCTTTTTTTGTTTTTTTTTCTTTTTTTCTGTTTCTTATTTTTTTTCTTTTTTTATTTTTCTTTTTTTCTGTTTTTTTCTGTTTTTTTCTTTGTTTTCTTTTTTTATTTTTCTGTTTTTCTTTTTTTTTCTTTTTTTTATTTCGTTTTTTTCTTCTTTTTTATTTTTCTTTTTTTTCTTTTTTTCTGTTTTTTTCTTTGTTTTCTTTTTTTGTTTTTTTTTCTTTTTTTCTGTTTTTTTGTTTGTTTTTTTTGTTTGTTTTTTTTTTGGTTTTTTTTTTCTTTTTTTTCTTTTTTTTTCCTTTTTTTTATTTTTTTCTGTTTTTTATTTTTTCTTTTTATTTCTCTTTTCCTTTTTTTCCTTTTTTTTTGTTTTTTCTATTTTTTCTGTTTTTTGTTTTTTTTTGTTTTTTTTCTTTTTTTCTGTTTTTTATTTTTTTTTGTTTATTTTTCTTTTCTTTCTTTTTTTCTGTTTTTTTAATTTTTTTTCTCTTTTTTTTTCGTCTTTTTATTTTTTCGTTTTTTTATTTTTTCTTTTTTTTTCTCTTTTTTCTTTTTATCTGTTTTCGTTATTTTTTTTTTTTTCTTCGTATTGTTATTTTTTTCTGTTTTTTATTTTTTTCTTTTTTTTCTTTTTTTCTGTTTTTTTATTTATTTGTTTTTTTAGTTTTCTTTTTTTTCCTTTTTTTCTTTTTCTCTTTTTTTCTGTTTTTTTCTTTTTTTGCATTTTTCTTTTTTTTATTTTTCTTTTTTTTTTTTTCTTTCTTTCTTTTTTTCTGTTTTTTATTTCTTTTTTTCTTGTTATTCTTTTTTTTCTGGTTTTTGTTTTTTTTTCTGTTTTTTATTTTTTTCGTTTCTTTCTTTTTTTGTTTTTTTTCCTTTTTTTCCGTTTTTTTTATCCTTTTTTCTGTTTTTTATTTTTTTTCTTTTTTTTCTTCTTTTCTGTTTTTTATTTTTTTTTGTTTATTTTTCTTTTTTTTCTTTTTTTCTGTTTTGTATTTTTCTGTTTGGTATTTTTCTGTTTTTTTAATTTTTTTTCTTTTTTTCTCTTTTTTGTTCGTTTTTTTATTTTTTCGTTTTTTTATTTTTTCTTTTTTTTCTGTTTTTCTGTTTTTTTATTTATTTGTTTTTTTAGTTTTCTTGTTTTAGTTTTCTTTTTTTCTTTTTCTCTTTTTTCTGTTTTTTTCTTTTTTTTTCGTTTTTTTATTTTTTTCTTTTATTTCTTTTTTTCTGTTTTTTGTTTTTTTTCTTTTTTTTCGTATTGTTATTTTTTTTTCTGTTTTTTTTTTCTGTTTTTTATTTTTTTCTGTTTTTTTTTTTTTTTTTTTTTATTTCTTTTTTTTTCTGTTTTGCTGTTTTTTATTTTTTCTTTTTATTTCTTTTTTTCTTTTTTTTCTTTTTTGCTCTTTTTTCTGTTTTTTTTGTCTGTTTCTTTTTTTCTTTTTTATTATTTTTCTTTTTTTTTTCTGTTTTTTATTTTTTTCCTTTCTTTCTTTTTTTGTTTTTTTTTCCGTTTTTTTATCCTTTTTTCTGTTTTTTATTTTTTTTCTTTTTTTCTTCTTTTCTGTTTTTTCTTTTTTTCTCTTTTTTTTTCGATTTTTGATTTTTTTTTTCTGTTTTTTCTTTTTATCTGTTTTTTGTTTTTTTTTTTCTTTTTTTCTGTTTTCTTTTTTTATTTTTTTTTTTTATTTTTCTTTTTCTTTTTTATTTCTTTTTTTTTGTTTTTCTTCTTATTTTTTAAGAAAAAATAAGAAGAAAAACATTTTTTTTTTTAAGTATTGTTATTTTTTTTCTTTTTTTCTGTTTTTTCTTTTACTCTATTTTTTCTTTTTTTCTGTTTTTTTTTTTTGTTTTGTTTTTTTATTTTTCTGTTTGTCTTTTTTTTTCCTTTTTTTCTGTTTTTTATTTTTTTTTATTCCTAGTAAATTTTCTTTTTATTTCTTTTTTTTCTTTGTTTTTTTTTTTTTTTAATTTTTTTCTTTTTTTTCTTTTTTTTCGTATTGTAATTTTTTTATTTTTTTCTGTTTTTTTTATTTTTCTTTTTTTTCTGTTTTTTATTTTTTATTTTTTTTCTTTCTTTTGGTTTTTTTTCCTTTTTTTCTGTTTTTTCTTTTTTTTTCTTTTTTTCTCTTTTTTCTTTTTTTGTTTTTTTTTCTTTTTTTCTGTTTCTTATTTTTTTTCTTTTTTTATTTTTCTTTTTTTCTGTTTTTTTCTTTGTTTTCTTTTTTTATTTTTCTGTTTTTCTTTTTTTTTCTTTTTTTTATTTCGTTTTTTTCTTCTTTTTTATTTTTCTTTTTTTTCTTTTTTTCTGTTTTTTTCTTTGTTTTCTTTTTTTGTTTTTTTTTGTTTTTTTTTCTTTTTTTTATTTTGTTCTGTTTTTTATTTTTTCATTTTATTTCTCTTTTTCTTTTTTTGTTTTTTTTTTTTCTGTTTTTTTTTTTTTTCTTTCTATTTTTCTTGTTTTTTCTTTGTTTTTCGTTTTTTTCGTTTTTTTCTTTTTTTCTGTTTTATATTTTTTCTTTTTTTCTGTTCTTACTTTTTTTCTATTTTTTCTTTTTTTTAATTTTTTTCTGATTATTATTTTTTTTTATTTTTTCTGGTTTTTATTTCTTTTCTTCTTTTATTTATTTTTTTTCTTTTTTTCTGTTTTTAGTCTTTTTTTGCATTTTTCTTTTTTTCTTTTTTTTTTTCTTTTTTTTATTTTTCTTTTTTTTTCTTTCTTTCTTTCTTTTTTTCTGTTTTTTATTTCTTTTTTTCTTGTTATTCTTTTTTTTCTGGTTTTTGTTTTTTTTTTCTGTTTTTTATTTTTTTCTGTTTTTTATTTTTTTCGTTTCTTTCTTTTTTTGTTTTTTTTTGTTTTTTGTTTTTTGTTTTTTTTAATTTTTTTTTATTTTTTTTCTTCTTTTCTGTTTTTTATTTTTCTTTTTTTTATTTTTCTTTTTTTTTCTTTCTTTCTTTCTTTTTTTCTGTTTTTTATTTCTTTTTTTCTTGTTATTCTTTTTTTTTCTGGTTTTTGTTTTTTTTTCTGTTTTTTATTTTTTTCTGTTTTTTATTTTTTTCGTTTCTTTCTTTTTTTGTTTTTTTTGTTTTTTGTTTTTTTTCCTTTTTTTTTCGTTTTTTTTTATCCTTTTTTCTGTTTTTTATTTTTTTTTCTTTTTTTCTTCTTTTCTGTTTTTTATTTTTTTTTTGTTTATTTTTCTTTTTTTTCGTTTTTCTGTTTTGTATTTTTCTGTTTTTTTAATTTTTTTTCTTTTTTTCTCTTTTTTTTTCGTTTTTTTATTTTTTCGTTTTTTTATTTTTTCTTTTTTTTTCTCTTTTTTCTTTTTATCTGTTTTCGTTATTTTTTCTTTTTTTCTTCGTATTGTTATTTTTTTCTGTTTTTTATTTTTTTCTTTTTTTTCTTTTTTTCTGTTTTTTTATTTATTTGTTTTTTTAGTTTTCTTTTTTTTCCTTTTTTTCTTTTTCTCTTTTTTTCTGTTTTTTTCTTTTTTTGCATTTTTCTTTTTTTTTTCTTTTTTTTATTTTTCTTTTTTTTTTCTTTCTTTCTTTCTTTTTTTCTGTTTTTTATTTCTTTTTTTCTAGTTATTCTTTTTTTTCTGGCTTTTGTTTTTTTTTCTGTTTTTTATTTTTTTCTGTTTTTTATTTTTTTCGTTTCTTTCTTTTTTTGTTTTTTTTTGTTTTTTGTTTTTTTTTTCTTTTTTTTCCGTTTTTTTTTATCCTTTTTTCTGTTTTTTATTTTTTTTTCTTTTTTTTCTTCTTTTCTGTTTTTTATTTTTTTTTGTTTATTTTTCTTTTTTTTTCTTTTTTTCTGTTTTGTATTTTTCTGTTTTTTTAATTTTTTTTCTTTTTTTCTCTTTTTTTTTTCGTTTTTTTATTTTTTCGTTTTTTTATTTTTTCTTTTTTTTCTTTTTTTTCTGTTTTTTTTTATCTGTTTTTCGTTTTTTTTTCTTTTTTTCTTCGTATTGTTATTTTTTTCTGTTTTTTATTTTTTTCTTTTTTTTCTTTTTTTCTGTTTTTTTATTTATTTGTTTTTTTAGTTTTCTTTTTTTTCCTTTTTTTCATTTTCTCTTTTTTTCTGTTTTTTTCTTTTTTTGCATTTTTCTTTTTTTTATTTTTCTTTTTTTTTTCTTTCTTTCTTTCTTTTTTTCTGTTTTTTATTTCTTTTTTTCTTGTTATTCTTTTTTTTCTGGTTTTTGTTTTTTTTTCTGTTTTTTATTTTTTTCTGTTTTTTATTTTTTTCGTTTCTTTCTTTTTTTGTTTTTTTTTGTTTTTTGTTTTTTTTTTCTTTTTTTTCCGTTTTTTTTTATCCTTTTTTTTGTTTTTTATTTTTTTTTCTTTTTTTTCTTCTTTTCTGTTTTTTATTTTTTTTTGTTTATTTTTCTTTTTTTTCTTTTTTTCTGTTTTGTATTTTTCTGTTTTTTTAATTTTTTTTCTTTTTTTCTCTTTTTTTTTTCGTTTTTTTATTTTTTCGTTTTTTTATTTTTTCTTTTTTTTCTTTTTTTTCTGTTTTTTTTTATCTGTTTTTCGTTTTTTTTTCTTTTTTTCTTCGTATTGTTATTTTTTTCTGTTTTTTATTTTTTTCTTTTTTTTCTTTTTTTCTGTTTTTTTATTTATTTTTTTTTAGTTTTCTTGTTTTAGTTTTCTTTTTTTCTTTTTCTCTTTTTTCTGTTTTTTTCTTTTTTTTTTCGTTTTTTTATTTTTTTCTTTTTTTTCTTTTTTTCTGTTTTTTGTTTTTTTTTTCTTTTTTTCGTATTGTTATTTTTTTTCTGTTTTATTTTTCCGTTTTTTATTTTTTTCTGTTTTTTTTTTTTTCTTTTTTTATTTCTTTTTTTTTCTGTTTTGCTGTTTTTTATTTTTTGTTTTTATTTCTTTTTTTCTTTTTTTCTGTTGTCTATTTTTTTCTGTTTTTTATTTTTTTCGTTTTTTTCTTTTTTTCTGTTTTTATTTTTTTTTTCTTTTTTTATTTTTCTTTTTTTTTCTTTTTTTCTGTTTTTTTTGTTTTTTTTTTCTTTTTCTTTTTTTTATTTTTCTTTTTTTTTCTTTTTTTCTGTTTTTTTCTTTGTTTTCTTTTTGTACTTTTTATTTCTTTTTTTTTGTATTTTTTTTTATTTTTTTCCTTTTTTTTCTTTTTTTCTGTTTTTTTCTTTGTTTTTTTTTGTATTTTTTTTTATTTTTTTCCTTTTTTTTCTTTTTTTTCTTTTATTTTTCTTTTTTATTTCTTTTTTTTTGTTTTTTCTTCTTTTTTTCTTTTTTTTCGTTTTTTTTTCTTTTTTTCGTATTGTTATTTTTTTCTTTTTTTCTGTTTTTTCTTTTACTCTTTTTTTTCTTTTTTTCTGTTTTTTTTTTAGTTTTGTTTTTTTATTTTTCTGTTTGTCTTTTTTTTTCCTTTTTTTCTGTTTTTTATTTTTTTTTATTCCTAGTAAATTTTCTTTTTATTTCTTTTTTTTCTTTGTTTTTTTTTTTTTAATTTTTATCTTTTTTTTCTTTTTTTTCGTATTGTAATTTTTTTATTTTTTTCTGTTTTTTTTATTTTTCTTTTTTTTCTGTTTTTTATTTTTTCTTTTTTTTCTTTCTTTTGGTTTTTTTCCTTTTTTTTTGTTTTTTCTTTTTTTTTCTTTTTTTCTCTTTTTTCTTTTTTTGTTTTTTTTTCTTTTTTTCTGTTTCTTATTTTTTTTCTTTTTTTATTTTTCTTTTTTTCTGTTTTTTTCTGTTTTTTTCTTTGTTTTCTTTTTTTATTTTTCTGTTTTTCTTTTTTTTTCTTTTTTTTATTTCGTTTTTTTCTTCTTTTTTATTTTTCTTTTTTTTCTTTTTTTCTGTTTTTTTCTTTGTTTTCTTTTTTTGTTTTTTTTTCTTTTTTTCTGTTTTTTTCTTTGTTTTTTTTGTTTGTTTTTTTTTGGTTTTTTCTTTCTTTTTTTTTTTTTTTTCCTTTTTTTTATTTTTTTCTGTTTTTTATTTTTTCTTTTTATTTCTCTTTTCCTTTTTTTCCTTTTTTTTTTGTTTTTTCTTTTTTTTCTGTTTTTTTTTTTTTTTTTGTTTTTTTTCTTTTTTTTTTGTTTTTTTTCTATTTTTCTTGTTTTTTCTTTTTTTTTCGTTTTTTTATTTTTTTCTGTTTTTTATATTTTCTTTTTTTCTCTTTTCCTTTTTTTGTTTTTTTTTTCTGTTTTTTTGTTTTTTTTTTCTATTTTTCTTGTTTTTTCTTTTTTTTTCGTTTTTTTCTTTTTTTCTTTTTTTCTGTTTTTTATTTTTTCTTTTTTTCTGTTCTTACTTTTTTTCTATTTTTTAATTTCTTTCTGATTATTATTTTTTTTTATTTTTTCTGGTTTTTATTTCTTTTCTTCTTTTATTTATTTTTTTTCTTTTTTTCTGTTTTTATTCTTTTTTTGCATTTTTCTTTTTTTCTTTTTTTTTTCTTTTTTTTATTTTTCTTTTTTTTTCTTTCTTTCTTTCTTTTTTTCTGTTTTTTATTTCTTTTTTTCTTGTTATTCTTTTTTTTTCTGGTTTTTGTTTTTTTTTCTGTTTTTTATTTTTTTCTGTTTTTTATTTTTTTCGTTTCTTTCTTTTTTTGTTTTTTTTTGTTTTTTGTTTTTTTTTCTTTTTTTTTCTTTTTTTTTTATCATTTTTTCTGATTTTTATTTTTTTTTTCTTTTTTTTCTTCTTTTCTGTTTTTTATTTTTTTTTGTTTATTTTTCTTTTTTTTCTTTTTTTCTGTTTTTTTAATCTTTTTTCTCTTTTTTTTTCGTCTTTTTATTTTTTCGTTTTTTTATTTTTTCTTTTTTTTCTTTTTTTTTCTCTTTTTTCTTTTTATCTGTTTTCGTTATTTTTTTTTTTTTCTTCGTATTGTTATTTTTTTCTGTTTTTTATTTTTTTCTTTTTTTTCTTTTTTTCTGTTTTTTTATTTATTTGTTTTTTTAGTTTTCTTTTTTTTCCTTTTTTTCTTTTTCTCTTTTTTTCTGTTTTTTTCTTTTTTTGCATTTTTCTTTTTTTTATTTTTCTTTTTTTTTTTTTTCTTTCTTTCTTTTTTTCTGTTTTTTATTTCTTTTTTTCTTGTTATTCTTTTTTTTCTGGTTTTTCTTTTTTTTTCTGTTTTTTATTTTTTTCGTTTCTTTCTTTTTTTGTTTTTTTTTTCTTTTTTTTCCGTTTTTTTTATCCTTTTTTCTGTTTTTTAGTTTTTTTTCTTTTTTTTCTTCTTTTCTGTTTTTTATTTTTTTTTGTTTATTTTTCTTTTTTTTCTTTTTTTCTGTTTTGTATTTTTCTGTTTTTTTAATTTTTTTTCTTTTTTTCTCTTTTTTTTTCGTTTTTTTATTTTTTCGTTTTTTTATTTTTTCTTTTTTTTCTGTTTTTCTGTTTTTTTATTTATTTGTTTTTTTAGTTTTCTTGTTTTAGTTTTCTTTTTTTCTTTTTCTCTTTTTTCTGTTTTTTTCTTTTTTTTTCGTTTTTTTATTTTTTTCTTTTATTTCTTTTTTTCTGTTTTTTGTTTTTTTTCTTTTTTTTCGTATTGTTATTTTTTTTTCTGTTTTTTTTTTCTGTTTTTTATTTTTTTCTGTTTTTTTTTTTTTTTTTTTTTTTATTTCTTTTTTTTTCTGTTTTGCTGTTTTTTATTTTTTCTTTTTATTTCTTTTTTTCTTTTTTTTCTTTTTTGCTCTTTTTTCTGTTTTTTTTGTCTGTTTCTTTTTTTCTTTTTTTTTTTTTTATTATTTTTCTTTTTTTTTTCTGTTTTTTATTTTTTTCGTTTCTTTCTTTTTTTGTTTTTTTTTCCGTTTTTTTATCCTTTTTTCTGTTTTTTATTTTTTTTCTTTTTTTCTTTCTTTCTTTCTTTTTTTCTGTTTTTTATTTCTTTTTTTCTTGTTATTCTTTTTTTTCTGGTTTTTGTTTTTTTTTTCTGTTTTTTATTTTTTTCTGTTTTTTATTTTTTTCGTTTCTTTCTTTTTTTGTTTTTTTTTGTTTTTTGTTTTTTGTTTTTTTTAATTTTTTTTTATTTTTTTTCTTCTTTTCTGTTTTTTATTTTTCTTTTTTTTATTTTTCTTTTTTTTTCTTTCTTTCTTTCTTTTTTTCTGTTTTTTTATTTCTTTTTTTCTTGTTATTCTTTTTTTTTCTGGTTTTTGTTTTTTTTTCTGTTTTTTATTTTTTTCTGTTTTTTATTTTTTTCGTTTCTTTCTTTTTTTGTTTTTTTTGTTTTTTGTTTTTTTTTCTTTTTTTTTCGTTTTTTTTTATCCTTTTTTCTGTTTTTTATTTTTTTTTCTTTTTTTCTTCTTTTCTGTTTTTTATTTTTTTTTTGTTTATTTTTCTTTTTTTTCGTTTTTCTGTTTTGTATTTTTCTGTTTTTTTAATTTTTTTTCTTTTTTTCTCTTTTTTTTTCGTTTTTTTATTTTTTCGTTTTTTTATTTTTTCTTTTTTTTTCTCTTTTTTCTTTTTATCTGTTTTCGTTATTTTTTCTTTTTTTCTTCGTATTGTTATTTTTTTCTGTTTTTTATTTTTTTTCTTTTTTTCTGTTTTTTTATTTATTTGTTTTTTTAGTTTTCTTTTTTTTCCTTTTTTTCTTTTTCTCTTTTTTTCTGTTTTTTTCTTTTTTTGCATTTTTCTTTTTTTTTTCTTTTTTTTATTTTTCTTTTTTTTTTCTTTCTTTCTTTCTTTTTTTCTGTTTTTTATTTCTTTTTTTCTAGTTATTCTTTTTTTTCTGGCTTTTGTTTTTTTTTCTGTTTTTTATTTTTTTCTGTTTTTTATTTTTTTCGTTTCTTTCTTTTTTTGTTTTTTTTTGTTTTTTGTTTTTTTTTTCTTTTTTTTCCGTTTTTTTTTATCCTTTTTTCTGTTTTTTATTTTTTTTTCTTTTTTTTCTTCTTTTCTGTTTTTTATTTTTTTTTGTTTATTTTTCTTTTTTTTTCTTTTTTTCTGTTTTGTATTTTTCTGTTTTTTTAATTTTTTTTCTTTTTTTCTCTTTTTTTTTCGTTTTTTTATTTTTTCGTTTTTTTATTTTTTCTTTTTTTTCTTTTTTTTCTGTTTTTTTTTATCTGTTTTTCGTTTTTTTTTCTTTTTTTCTTCGTATTGTTATTTTTTTCTGTTTTTTATTTTTTTCTTTTTTTTCTTTTTTTCTGTTTTTTTATTTATTTGTTTTTTTAGTTTTCTTTTTTTTCCTTTTTTTCATTTTCTCTTTTTTTCTGTTTTTTTCTTTTTTTGCATTTTTCTTTTTTTTATTTTTCTTTTTTTTTTCTTTCTTTCTTTCTTTTTTTCTGTTTTTTATTTCTTTTTTTCTTGTTATTCTTTTTTTTCTGGTTTTTGTTTTTTTTTCTGTTTTTTATTTTTTTCTGTTTTTTATTTTTTTCGTTTCTTTCTTTTTTTGTTTTTTTTTGTTTTTTGTTTTTTTTTTCTTTTTTTTCCGTTTTTTTTATCCTTTTTTTTGTTTTTTATTTTTTTTTCTTTTTTTTCTTCTTTTCTGTTTTTTATTTTTTTTTGTTTATTTTTCTTTTTTTTCTTTTTTTCTGTTTTGTATTTTTCTGTTTTTTTAATTTTTTTTCTTTTTTTCTCTTTTTTTTTTCGTTTTTTTATTTTTTCGTTTTTTTATTTTTTCTTTTTTTTCTTTTTTTTCTGTTTTTTTTTATCTGTTTTTCGTTTTTTTTTCTTTTTTTCTTCGTATTGTTATTTTTTTCTGTTTTTTATTTTTTTCTTTTTTTTCTTTTTTTCTGTTTTTTTATTTATTTGTTTTTTTAGTTTTCTTGTTTTAGTTTTCTTTTTTTCTTTTTCTCTTTTTTCTGTTTTTTTCTTTTTTTTTTCGTTTTTTTATTTTTTTCTTTTTTTTCTTTTTTTCTGTTTTTTGTTTTTTTTTTCTTTTTTTCGTATTGTTATTTTTTTTCTGTTTTATTTTTCCGTTTTTTATTTTTTTCTGTTTTTTTTTTTTTCTTTTTTTATTTCTTTTTTTTTCTGTTTTGCTGTTTTTTATTTTTTGTTTTTATTTCTTTTTTTCTTTTTTTCTGTTGTCTATTTTTTTCTGTTTTTTATTTTTTTCGTTTTTTTCTTTTTTTCTGTTTTTATTTTTTGTTTCTTTTTTTATTTTTCTTTTTTCTTCTTTTTTTCTGTTTTTTTCATTTTTTCTCTTCTTTTTTCGATTTTTTATTTTTTCTTTTTTTTTTCTGTTTTTTCTTTTTATCTGTTTTTTGTTTTTTTTTCTTTTTTTCTGTTTTTTTTTTTTTTTTTTCTTTTTTTTATTTTTCTTTTTTTTTCTTTTTTTCTGTTTTTTTCTTTGTTTTCTTTTTGTACTTTTTATTTCTTTTTTTTTGTATTTTTTTTTATTTTTTTCCTTTTTTTTCTTTTTTTCTGTTTTTTTCTTTGTTTTTTTTTGTATTTTTTTTTATTTTTTTCCTTTTTTTTCTTTTTTTTCTTTTATTTTTCTTTTTCTTTTTTATTTCTTTTTTTTTGTTTTTTCTTCTTTTTTTCTTTTTTTTCGTTTTTTTTTCTTTTTTTCGTATTGTTATTTTTTTCTTTTTTTCTGTTTTTTCTTTTACTCTTTTTTTTCTTTTTTTCTGTTTTTTTTTTAGTTTTGTTTTTTTATTTTTCTGTTTGTCTTTTTTTTTCCTTTTTTTCTGTTTTTTATTTTTTTTTATTCCTAGTAAATTTTCTTTTTATTTCTTTTTTTTCTTTGTTTTTTTTTTTTTAATTTTTTTCTTTTTTTTCTTTTTTTTCGTATTGTAATTTTTTTATTTTTTTCTGTTTTTTTTATTTTTCTTTTTTTTCTGTTTTTTATTTTTTCTTTTTTTCTTTTTTTTTCTCTTTTTTCATTTTATCTGTTTTCGTTATTTTTTTTTTTTTCTTCGTATTGTTATTTTTTTCTGTTTTTTATTTTTTTCTTTTTTTTCTTTTTTTCTGTTTTTTTATTTATTTGTTTTTTTAGTTTTCTTTTTTTTCCTTTTTTTCTTTTTCTCTTTTTTTCTGTTTTTTTCTTTTTTTGCATTTTTCTTTTTTTTATTTTTCTTTTTTTTTTTTTTCTTTCTTTCTTTTTTTCTGTTTTTTATTTCTTTTTTTCTTGTTATTCTTTTTTTTCTGGTTTTTGTTTTTTTTTCTGTTTTTTATTTTTTTCGTTTCTTTCTTTTTTTGTTTTTTTTTTCTTTTTTTTCCGTTTTTTTTATCCTTTTTTCTGTTTTTTAGTTTTTTTTCTTTTTTTTCTTCTTTTCTGTTTTTTATTTTTTTTTGTTTATTTTTCTTTTTTTTCTTTTTTTCTGTTTTGTATTTTTCTGTTTGGTATTTTTCTGTTTTTTTAATTTTTTTTCTTTTTTTCTCTTTTTTTTTCGTTTTTTTATTTTTTCGTTTTTTTATTTTTTCTTTTTTTTCTGTTTTTCTGTTTTTTTATTTATTTGTTTTTTTAGTTTTCTTGTTTTAGTTTTCTTTTTTTCTTTTTCTCTTTTTTCTGTTTTTTTCTTTTTTTTTCGTTTTTTTATTTTTTTCTTTTATTTCTTGTTTTCTGTTTTTTGTTTTTTTTCTTTTTTTTCGTATTGTTATTTTTTTTTCTGTTTTTTTTTTCTGTTTTTTATTTTTTTCTGTTTTTTTTTTTTTTTTTTTTTTATTTCTTTTTTTTTCTGTTTTTTATTTTTTTCGTTTCTTTCTTTTTTTGTTTTTTTTTCCGTTTTTTTATCCTTTTTTCTGTTTTTTATTTTTTATTTTTTTTCTTTTTTTCTTCTTTTCTGTTTTTTCTTTTTTTTTCTTTTTCTTTTTTTTCTTTTTTTCCTTTTTTTTTTGTTTTTTCTTTTTTTTCTGTTTTTTTTTTTTTTTGTTTTTTTTCTTTTTTTTTTGTTTTTTTTCTATTTTTCTTGTTTTTTCTTTTTTTTTCGTTTTTTTATTTTTTTCTGTTTTTTATATTTTCTTTTTTTCTCTTTTCCTTTTTTTGTTTTTTTTTTCTGTTTTTTTGTTTTTTTTTTCTATTTTTCTTGTTTTTTCTTTTTTTTTCGTTTTTTTCTTTTTTTCTTTTTTTCTGTTTTTTATTTTTTCTTTTTTTCTGTTCTTACTTTTTTTCTATTTTTTAATTTTTTTCTGATTATTATTTTTTTTTATTTTTTCTGGTTTTTATTTCTTTTCTTCTTTTATTTATTTTTTTTCTTTTTTTCTGTTTTTATTCTTTTTTTGCATTTTTCTTTTTTTCTTTTTTTTTTCTTTTTTTTATTTTTCTTTTTTTTTCTTTCTTTCTTTCTTTTTTTCTGTTTTTTATTTCTTTTTTTCTTGTTATTCTTTTTTTTTCTGGTTTTTGTTTTTTTTTCTGTTTTTTATTTTTTTCTGTTTTTTATTTTTTTCGTTTCTTTCTTTTTTTGTTTTTTTTTGTTTTTTGTTTTTTTTTCTTTTTTTTTCTTTTTTTTTTATCATTTTTTCTGTTTTTTATTTTTTTTTCTTTTTTTTCTTCTTTTCTGTTTTTTATTTTTTTTTGTTTATTTTTCTTTTTTTTCTTTTTTTCTGTTTTTTTATCTTTTTTCTCTTTTTTTTTCGTCTTTTTATTTTTTCGTTTTTTTATTTTTTCTTTTTTTTCTTTTTTTTTCTCTTTTTTCTTTTTATCTGTTTTCGTTATTTTTTTTTTTTTCTTCGTATTGTTATTTTTTTCTGTTTTTTATTTTTTTCTTTTTTTTCTTTTTTTCTGTTTTTTTATTTATTTGTTTTTTTAGTTTTCTTTTTTTTCCTTTTTTTCTTTTTCTCTTTTTTTCTGTTTTTTTCTTTTTTTGCATTTTTCTTTTTTTTATTTTTTTTTTTTTTTTTTCTTTCTTTCTTCTTTTCTGTTTTTTATTTTTTTTTGTTTATTTTTCTTTTTTTTCTTTGTTTTTTTTTTTTTAATTTTTTTCTTTTTTTTCTTTTTTTTCGTATTGTAATTTTTTTATTTTTTTCTGTTTTTTTTATTTTTCTTTTTTTTCTGTTTTTTATTTTTTCTTTTTTTTCTTTCTTTTGGTTTTTTTCCTTTTTTTTTGTTTTTTCTTTTTTTTTCTTTTTTTCTCTTTTTTTTTCGATTTTTGATTTTTTTTTTCTGTTTTTTCTTTTTATCTGTTTTTTGTTTTTTTTTCTTTTTTTCTGTTTTTTATTTTTTCTTTTTATTTCTTTTTTTCTTTTTTTCTGTTTTCTATTTTTTTCTGTTTTTTATTTTTTTCGTTTCTTTCTTTTTTTCTGTTTTGTGTGTTTTTTTCCTTTTTTTTCCGTTTTTTTATCCTTTTTTGTGTTTTTCCTTCTTTTCTGTTTTTCTTTTTTTATTTTTCTTTTTTTTTCTTTTTTTCTGTTTTTTTCATTTTTTTTCTTTTTTTTTCTTCTTTTTTCGATTTTTTATTTTTTCTTTTTTTTTCTGTTTTTTCTTTTTATCTGTTTTTTGTTTTTTTTTCTTTTTTTCTGTTTTTTTTGTTTTTTTTTTCTTTTTTATTTTTCTTTTTTTTATTTTTCTTTTTTTTTCTTTTTTTCTGTTTTTTCTTTGTTTTCTTTTTGTACTTTTTATTTCTTTTTTTTTGTATTTTTTTTTATTTTTTTCCTTTTTTTTCTTTTTTTCTGTTTTTTTCTTTGTACTTTTTATTTCTTTTTTTTTGTATTTTTTTTTATTTTTTTCCTTTTTTTTCTTTTTTTTCTTTTATTTTTCTTTTTCTTTTTTATTTCTTTTTTTTTGTTTTTTCTTCTTTTTTTCTTTTTTTTCGTTTTTTTTTTCTTTTTTTCGTATTGTTATTTTTTCTTTTTTTCCTTTTACTCTTTTTTTTCTTTTTTTCTGTTTTTTTTTTTTGTTTTGTTTTTTTATTTTTCTGCTTGTCTTTTTTTTCCTTTTTTTCTGTTTTTTATTTTTTTTTATTCCTAGTAAATTTTCTTTTTATTTCTTTTTTTTCTTTGTTTTTTTTTTTTTAATTTTTTTCTTTTTTTTCTTTTTTTTCGTATTGTAATTTTTTTATTTTTTTCTGTTTTTTTTATTTTTCTTTTTTTTCTGTTTTTTATTTTTTCTTTTTTTTCTTTCTTTTGGATTTTTTCCTTTTTTTTTGTTTTTTCTTTTTTTTTCTTTTTTTCTCTTTTTTCTTTTTTTGTTTTTTTTTCTTTTTTTCTGTTTCTTATTTTTTTTCTTTTTTTATTTTTCTTTTTTTCTGTTTTTTTCTGTTTTTTTCTTTGTTTTCTTTTTTTATTTTTCTGTTTTTCTTTTTTTTTCTTTTTTTTATTTCGTTTTTTTCTTCTTTTTTATTTTTCTTTTTTTTCTTTTTTTCTGTTTTTTTCTTTGTTTTCTTTTTTTGTTTTTTTTTCTTTTTTTCTGTTTTTTTGTTTGTTTTTTTCGTTTGTTTTTTTTCGGTTTTTTTTTTCTTTTTTTTCTTTTTTTTCCTTTTTTTTATTTTTTTCTGTTTTTTATTTTTTCTTTTTATTTCTCTTTTCCTTTTTTTCCTTTTTTTTTGTTTTTTCTATTTTTTCTGTTTTTTGTTTTTTTTTGTTTTTTTTTTCTTTTTTTCTGTTTTTTATTTTTTTTTGTTTATTTTTCTTTTCTTTCTTTTTTTCTGTTTTTTTAATTTTTTTTCTCTTTTTTTTTCGTCTTTTTATTTTTTCGTTTTTTTATTTTTTCTTTTTTTTTCTCTTTTTTCTTTTTATCTGTTTTCGTTATTTTTTTTTTTTTCTTCGTATTGTTATTTTTTTCTGTTTTTTATTTTTTTCTTTTTTTTCTTTTTTTCTGTTTTTTTATTTATTTGTTTTTTTAGTTTTCTTTTTTTTCCTTTTTTTCTTTTTCTCTTTTTTTCTGTTTTTTTCTTTTTTTGCATTTTTCTTTTTTTTATTTTTCTTTTTTTTTTTTCTTTCTTTCTTTTTTTCTGTTTTTTATTTCTTTTTTTCTTGTTATTCTTTTTTTTCTGGTTTTTGTTTTTTTTTCTGTTTTTTATTTTTTTCGTTTCTTTCTTTTTTTGTTTTTTTTTCCTTTTTTTCCGTTTTTTTTATCCTTTTTTCTGTTTTTTATTTTTTTTCTTTTTTTTCTTCTTTTCTGTTTTTTATTTTTTTTTGTTTATTTTTCTTTTTTTTCTTTTTTTCTGTTTTGTATTTTTCTGTTTGGTATTTTTCTGTTTTTTTAATTTTTTTTCTTTTTTTCTCTTTTTTGTTCGTTTTTTTATTTTTTCGTTTTTTTATTTTTTCTTTTTTTTCTGTTTTTCTGTTTTTTTATTTATTTGTTTTTTTAGTTTTCTTGTTTTAGTTTTCTTTTTTTCTTTTTCTCTTTTTTCTGTTTTTTTCTTTTTTTTTCGTTTTTTTATTTTTTTCTTTTATTTCTTTTTTTCTGTTTTTTGTTTTTTTTCTTTTTTTTCGTATTGTTATTTTTTTTTCTGTTTTTTTTTTCTGTTTTTTATTTTTTTCTGTTTTTTTTTTTTTTTTTTTTTATTTCTTTTTTTTTTCTGTTTTGCTGTTTTTTATTTTTTCTTTTTATTTCTTTTTTTCTTTTTTTTCTTTTTTGCTCTTTTTTCTGTTTTTTTTGTCTGTTTCTTTTTTTCTTTTTTATTATTTTTCTTTTTTTTTTCTGTTTTTTATTTTTTTCCTTTCTTTCTTTTTTTGTTTTTTGTTCCGTTTTTTTATCCTTTTTTCTGTTTTTTATTTTTTTTCTTTTTTTCTTCTTTTCTGTTTTTTCTTTTTTTCTCTTTTTTTTCGATTTTTGATTTTTTTTTTCTGTTTTTTCTTTTTATCTGTTTTTTGTTTTTTTTTTCTTTTTTTCTGTTTTCTTTTTTTTATTTTTTTTTTTTATTTTTCTTTTTCTTTTTTATTTCTTTTTTTTTGTTTTTCTTCTTTTTTTTCGTTTTTTTTTCTTTTTTTCGTATTGTTATTTTTTTCTTTTTTTCAGTTTTTTCTTTTACTCTATTTTTTCTTTTTTTCTGTTTTTTTTTTTTAGTTTTGTTTTTTTATTTTTCTGTTTGTCTTTTTTTTTCCTTTTTTTCTGTTTTTTATTTTTTTTTATTCCTAGTAAATTTTCTTTTTATTTCTTTTTTTTCTTTGTTTTTTTTTTTTTTAATTTTTTTCTTTTTTTTCTTTTTTTTCGTATTGTAATTTTTTTATTTTTTTCTGTTTTTTTTATTTTTCTTTTTTTTCTGTTTTTTATTTTTTATTTTTTTTCTTTCTTTTGGTTTTTTTCCTTTTTTTCTGTTTTTTCTTTTTTTTTCTTTTTTTCTCTTTTTTCTTTTTTTGTTTTTTTTTCTTTTTTTCTGTTTCTTATTTTTTTTCTTTTTTTATTTTTCTTTTTTTCTGTTTTTTTCTTTGTTTTCTTTTTTTATTTTTCTGTTTTTCTTTTTTTTTCTTTTTTTTATTTCGTTTTTTTCTTCTTTTTTATTTTTCTTTTTTTTCTTTTTTTCTGTTTTTTTCTTTGTTTTCTTTTTTTGTTTTTTTTTGTTTTTTTTTTCTTTTTTTTATTTTGTTCTGTTTTTTATTTTTTCATTTTATTTCTCTTTTTCTTTTTTTGTTTTTTTTTTTCTGTTTTTTTTTTTTTCTTTCTATTTTTCTTGTTTTTTCTTTTTTTTTCGTTTTTTTCGTTTTTTTCTTTTTTTCTTTTTTTCTGTTTTATATTTTTTCTTTTTTTCTGTTCTTACTTTTTTTCTATTTTTTCTTTTTTTTAATTTTTTTCTGATTATTATTTTTTTTTATTTTTTCTGGTTTTTATTTCTTTTCTTCTTTTATTTATTTTTTTTCTTTTTTTCTGTTTTTAGTCTTTTTTTGCATTTTTCTTTTTTTCTTTTTTTTTTTCTTTTTTTTATTTTTCTTTTTTTTTCTTTCTTTCTTTCTTTTTTTCTGTTTTTTATTTCTTTTTTTCTTGTTATTCTTTTTTTTCTGGTTTTTGTTTTTTTTTTCTGTTTTTTATTTTTTTCTGTTTTTTATTTTTTTCGTTTCTTTCTTTTTTTGTTTTTTTTTGTTTTTTGTTTTTTGTTTTTTTTAATTTTTTTTTATTTTTTTTCTTCTTTTCTGTTTTTTATTTTTCTTTTTTTTATTTTTCTTTTTTTTTCTTTCTTTCTTTCTTTTTTTCTGTTTTTTATTTCTTTTTTTCTTGTTATTCTTTTTTTTTCTGGTTTTTGTTTTTTTTTCTGTTTTTTATTTTTTTCTGTTTTTTATTTTTTTCGTTTCTTTCTTTTTTTGTTTTTTTTGTTTTTTGTTTTTTTTCCTTTTTTTTTCGTTTTTTTTTATCCTTTTTTCTGTTTTTTATTTTTTTTTCTTTTTTTCTTCTTTTCTGTTTTTTATTTTTTTTTTGTTTATTTTTCTTTTTTTTCGTTTTTCTGTTTTGTATTTTTCTGTTTTTTTAATTTTTTTTCTTTTTTTCTCTTTTTTTTTCGTTTTTTTATTTTTTCGTTTTTTTATTTTTTCTTTTTTTTTCTCTTTTTTCTTTTTATCTGTTTTCGTTATTTTTTCTTTTTTTCTTCGTATTGTTATTTTTTTCTGTTTTTTATTTTTTTCTTTTTTTTCTTTTTTTCTGTTTTTTTATTTATTTGTTTTTTTAGTTTTCTTTTTTTTCCTTTTTTTCTTTTTCTCTTTTTTTCTGTTTTTTTCTTTTTTTGCATTTTTCTTTTTTTTTTCTTTTTTTTATTTTTCTTTTTTTTTTCTTTCTTTCTTTCTTTTTTTCTGTTTTTTATTTCTTTTTTTCTAGTTATTCTTTTTTTTCTGGCTTTTGTTTTTTTTTCTGTTTTTTATTTTTTTCTGTTTTTTATTTTTTTCGTTTCTTTCTTTTTTTGTTTTTTTTTGTTTTTTGTTTTTTTTTTCTTTTTTTTCCGTTTTTTTTTATCCTTTTTTCTGTTTTTTATTTTTTTTTCTTTTTTTTCTTCTTTTCTGTTTTTTATTTTTTTTTGTTTATTTTTCTTTTTTTTTCTTTTTTTCTGTTTTGTATTTTTCTGTTTTTTTAATTTTTTTTCTTTTTTTCTCTTTTTTTTTTCGTTTTTTTATTTTTTCGTTTTTTTATTTTTTCTTTTTTTTCTTTTTTTTCTGTTTTTTTTTATCTGTTTTTCGTTTTTTTTTCTTTTTTTCTTCGTATTGTTATTTTTTTCTGTTTTTTATTTTTTTCTTTTTTTTCTTTTTTTCTGTTTTTTTATTTATTTGTTTTTTTAGTTTTCTTTTTTTTCCTTTTTTTCATTTTCTCTTTTTTTCTGTTTTTTTCTTTTTTTGCATTTTTCTTTTTTTTATTTTTCTTTTTTTTTTCTTTCTTTCTTTCTTTTTTTCTGTTTTTTATTTCTTTTTTTCTTGTTATTCTTTTTTTTCTGGTTTTTGTTTTTTTTTCTGTTTTTTATTTTTTTCTGTTTTTTATTTTTTTCGTTTCTTTCTTTTTTTGTTTTTTTTTGTTTTTTGTTTTTTTTTTCTTTTTTTTCCGTTTTTTTTTATCCTTTTTTTTGTTTTTTATTTTTTTTTCTTTTTTTTCTTCTTTTCTGTTTTTTATTTTTTTTTGTTTATTTTTCTTTTTTTTCTTTTTTTCTGTTTTGTATTTTTCTGTTTTTTTAATTTTTTTTCTTTTTTTCTCTTTTTTTTTTCGTTTTTTTATTTTTTCGTTTTTTTATTTTTTCTTTTTTTTCTTTTTTTTCTGTTTTTTTTTATCTGTTTTTCGTTTTTTTTTCTTTTTTTCTTCGTATTGTTATTTTTTTCTGTTTTTTATTTTTTTCTTTTTTTTCTTTTTTTCTGTTTTTTTATTTATTTGTTTTTTTAGTTTTCTTGTTTTAGTTTTCTTTTTTTCTTTTTCTCTTTTTTCTGTTTTTTTCTTTTTTTTTTCGTTTTTTTATTTTTTTCTTTTTTTTCTTTTTTTCTGTTTTTTGTTTTTTTTTTCTTTTTTTCGTATTGTTATTTTTTTTCTGTTTTATTTTTCCGTTTTTTATTTTTTTCTGTTTTTTTTTTTTTCTTTTTTTATTTCTTTTTTTTTCTGTTTTGCTGTTTTTTATTTTTTGTTTTTATTTCTTTTTTTCTTTTTTTCTGTTGTCTATTTTTTTCTGTTTTTTATTTTTTTCGTTTTTTTCTTTTTTTCTGTTTTTATTTTTTTTTTCTTTTTTTATTTTTCTTTTTTTTTCTTTTTTTCTGTTTTTTTTGTTTTTTTTTTCTTTTTCTTTTTTTTATTTTTCTTTTTTTTTCTTTTTTTCTGTTTTTTTCTTTGTTTTCTTTTTGTACTTTTTATTTCTTTTTTTTTGTATTTTTTTTTATTTTTTTCCTTTTTTTTCTTTTTTTCTGTTTTTTTCTTTGTTTTTTTTTGTATTTTTTTTTATTTTTTTCCTTTTTTTTCTTTTTTTTCTTTTATTTTTCTTTTTCTTTTTTATTTCTTTTTTTTTGTTTTTTCTTCTTTTTTTCTTTTTTTTCGTTTTTTTTTCTTTTTTTCGTATTGTTATTTTTTTCTTTTTTTCTGTTTTTTCTTTTACTCTTTTTTTTCTTTTTTTCTGTTTTTTTTTTAGTTTTGTTTTTTTATTTTTCTGTTTGTCTTTTTTTTTCCTTTTTTTCTGTTTTTTATTTTTTTTTATTCCTAGTAAATTTTCTTTTTATTTCTTTTTTTTCTTTGTTTTTTTTTTTTTAATTTTTATCTTTTTTTTCTTTTTTTTCGTATTGTAATTTTTTTATTTTTTTCTGTTTTTTTTATTTTTCTTTTTTTTCTGTTTTTTATTTTTTCTTTTTTTTCTTTCTTTTGGTTTTTTTCCTTTTTTTTTGTTTTTTCTTTTTTTTTCTTTTTTTCTCTTTTTTCTTTTTTTGTTTTTTTTTCTTTTTTTCTGTTTCTTATTTTTTTTCTTTTTTTATTTTTCTTTTTTTCTGTTTTTTTCTGTTTTTTTCTTTGTTTTCTTTTTTTATTTTTCTGTTTTTCTTTTTTTTTCTTTTTTTTATTTCGTTTTTTTCTTCTTTTTTATTTTTCTTTTTTTTCTTTTTTTCTGTTTTTTTCTTTGTTTTCTTTTTTTGTTTTTTTTTCTTTTTTTCTGTTTTTTTCTTTGTTTTTTTTGTTTGTTTTTTTTTGGTTTTTTCTTTCTTTTTTTTTTTTTTTCCTTTTTTTTATTTTTTTCTGTTTTTTATTTTTTCTTTTTATTTCTCTTTTCCTTTTTTTCCTTTTTTTTTTGTTTTTTCTTTTTTTTCTGTTTTTTTTTTTTTTTTGTTTTTTTTCTTTTTTTTTTGTTTTTTTTCTATTTTTCTTGTTTTTTCTTTTTTTTTCGTTTTTTTATTTTTTTCTGTTTTTTATATTTTCTTTTTTTCTCTTTTCCTTTTTTTGTTTTTTTTTTCTGTTTTTTTGTTTTTTTTTTCTATTTTTCTTGTTTTTTCTTTTTTTTTCGTTTTTTTCTTTTTTTCTTTTTTTCTGTTTTTTATTTTTTCTTTTTTTCTGTTCTTACTTTTTTTCTATTTTTTAATTTCTTTCTGATTATTATTTTTTTTTATTTTTTCTGGTTTTTATTTCTTTTCTTCTTTTATTTATTTTTTTTCTTTTTTTCTGTTTTTATTCTTTTTTTGCATTTTTCTTTTTTTCTTTTTTTTTTTTTTTTTTAAATTTCTTTTTTTTTCTTTCTTTCTTTCTTTTTTTCTGTTTTTTATTTCTTTTTTTCTTGTTATTCTTTTTTTTTCTGGTTTTTGTTTTTTTTTCTGTTTTTTATTTTTTTCTGTTTTTTATTTTTTTCGTTTCTTTCTTTTTTTGTTTTTTTTTGTTTTTTGTTTTTTTTTCTTTTTTTTTCTTTTTTTTTTATCATTTTTTCTGATTTTTATTTTTTTTTTCTTTTTTTTCTTCTTTTCTGTTTTTTATTTTTTTTTGTTTATTTTTCTTTTTTTTCTTTTTTTCTGTTTTTTTAATCTTTTTTCTCTTTTTTTTTCGTCTTTTTATTTTTTCGTTTTTTTATTTTTTCTTTTTTTTCTTTTTTTTTCTCTTTTTTCTTTTTATCTGTTTTCGTTATTTTTTTTTTTTTCTTCGTATTGTTATTTTTTTCTGTTTTTTATTTTTTTCTTTTTTTTCTTTTTTTCTGTTTTTTTATTTATTTGTTTTTTTAGTTTTCTTTTTTTTCCTTTTTTTCTTTTTCTCTTTTTTTCTGTTTTTTTCTTTTTTTGCATTTTTCTTTTTTTTATTTTTCTTTTTTTTTTTTTTCTTTCTTTCTTTTTTTCTGTTTTTTATTTCTTTTTTTCTTGTTATTCTTTTTTTTCTGGTTTTTGTTTTTTTTTCTGTTTTTTATTTTTTTCGTTTCTTTCTTTTTTTGTTTTTTTTTTCTTTTTTTTCCGTTTTTTTTATCCTTTTTTCTGTTTTTTAGTTTTTTTTCTTTTTTTTCTTCTTTTCTGTTTTTTATTTTTTTTTGTTTATTTTTCTTTTTTTTCTTTTTTTCTGTTTTGTATTTTTCTGTTTTTTTAATTTTTTTTCTTTTTTTCTCTTTTTTTTTCGTTTTTTTATTTTTTCGTTTTTTTATTTTTTCTTTTTTTTCTGTTTTTCTGTTTTTTTATTTATTTGTTTTTTTAGTTTTCTTGTTTTAGTTTTCTTTTTTTCTTTTTCTCTTTTTTCTGTTTTTTTCTTTTTTTTTCGTTTTTTTATTTTTTTCTTTTATTTCTTTTTTTCTGTTTTTTGTTTTTTTTCTTTTTTTTCGTATTGTTATTTTTTTTTCTGTGTTTTTTTTCTGTTTTTTATTTTTTTCTGTTTTTTTTTTTTTTTTTTTTTTTATTTCTTTTTTTTTCTGTTTTGCTGTTTTTTATTTTTTCTTTTTATTTCTTTTTTTCTTTTTTTTCTTTTTTGCTCTTTTTTCTGTTTTTTTTGTCTGTTTCTTTTTTTCTTTTTTTTTTTTTTATTATTTTTCTTTTTTTTTTCTGTTTTTTATTTTTTTCGTTTCTTTCTTTTTTTGTTTTTTTTTCCGTTTTTTTATCCTTTTTTCTGTTTTTTATTTTTTATTTTTTTTCTTTTTTTCTTCTTTTCTGTTTTTTCTTTTTTTTTCTTTTTCTTTTTTTTCTTTTTTTCCTTTTTTTTTTGTTTTTTCTTTTTTTTCTGTTTTTTTTTTTTTTTGTTTTTTTTCTTTTTTTTTTGTTTTTTTTCTATTTTTCTTGTTTTTTCTTTTTTTTTCGTTTTTTTATTTTTTTCTGTTTTTTATATTTTCTTTTTTTCTCTTTTCCTTTTTTTGTTTTTTTTTCTGTTTTTTTGTTTTTTTTTTCTATTTTTCTTGTTTTTTCTTTTTTTTTCGTTTTTTTCTTTTTTTCTTTTTTTCTGTTTTTTATTTTTTCTTTTTTTCTGTTCTTACTTTTTTTCTATTTTTTAATTTTTTTCTGATTATTATTTTTTTTTATTTTTTCTGGTTTTTATTTCTTTTCTTCTTTTATTTATTTTTTTTCTTTTTTTCTGTTTTTATTCTTTTTTTGCATTTTTCTTTTTTTCTTTTTTTTTTCTTTTTTTTATTTTTCTTTTTTTTTCTTTCTTTCTTTCTTTTTTTCTGTTTTTTATTTCTTTTTTTCTTGTTATTCTTTTTTTTTCTGGTTTTTGTTTTTTTTTCTGTTTTTTATTTTTTTCTGTTTTTTATTTTTTTCGTTTCTTTCTTTTTTTGTTTTTTTTTGTTTTTTGTTTTTTTTTCTTTTTTTTTCTTTTTTTTTATCATTTTTTCTGTTTTTTATTTTTTTTTCTTTTTTTTCTTCTTTTCTGTTTTTTATTTTTTTTTGTTTATTTTTCTTTTTTTTCTTTTTTTCTGTTTTTTTAATCTTTTTTCTCTTTTTTTTTCGTCTTTTTATTTTTTCGTTTTTTTATTTTTTCTTTTTTTTCTTTTTTTTTCTCTTTTTTCTTTTTATCTGTTTTCGTTATTTTTTTTTTTTTCTTCGTATTGTTATTTTTTTCTGTTTTTTATTTTTTTCTTTTTTTTCTTTTTTTCTGTTTTTTTATTTATTTGTTTTTTTAGTTTTCTTTTTTTTCCTTTTTTTCTTTTTCTCTTTTTTTCTGTTTTTTTCTTTTTTTGCATTTTTCTTTTTTTTATTTTTCTTTTTTTTTTTTTTCTTTCTTTCTTTTTTTCTGTTTTTTATTTCTTTTTTTCTTGTTATTCTTTTTTTTCTGGTTTTTGTTTTTTTTTTTTTTTTATTTTTTTCGTTTCTTTCTTTTTTTGTTTTTTTTTTCTTTTTTTTCCGTTTTTTTTATCCTTTTTTCTGTTTTTTAGTTTTTTTTCTTTTTTTTCTTCTTTTCTGTTTTTTATTTTTTTTTGTTTATTTTTCTTTTTTTTCTTTTTTTCTGTTTTGTATTTTTCTGTTTGGTATTTTTCTGTTTTTTTAATTTTTTTTCTTTTTTTCTCTTTTTTTTTCGTTTTTTTATTTTTTCGTTTTTTTATTTTTTCTTTTTTTTCTGTTTTTCTGTTTTTTTATTTATTTGTTTTTTTAGTTTTCTTGTTTTAGTTTTCTTTTTTTCTTTTTCTCTTTTTTCTGTTTTTTTCTTTTTTTTTCGTTTTTTTATTTTTTTCTTTTATTTCTTTTTTTCTGTTTTTTGTTTTTTTTCTTTTTTGTCGTATTGTTATTTTTTTTTCTGTTTTTTTTTTCTGTTTTTTATTTTTTTCTGTTTTTTTTTTTTTTTTTTTTTTTTATTTCTTTTTTTTTCTGTTTTGCTGTTTTTTATTTTTTCTTTTTATTTCTTTTTTTCTTTTTTTTCTTTTTTGCTCTTTTTTCTGTTTTTTTTGTCTGTTTCTTTTTTTCTTTTTTTTTTTTTTATTATTTTTCTTTTTTTTTTCTGTTTTTTATTTTTTTCGTTTCTTTCTTTTTTTGTTTTTTTTTCCGTTTTTTTATCCTTTTTTCTGTTTTTTATTTTTTATTTTTTTTCTTTTTTTCTTCTTTTCTGTTTTTTCTTTTTTTTTCTTTTTCTTTTTTTTCTTTTTTTCTGTTTTTTTTCTTTTTTTTTCTTTTTTTCTCTTTTTTTTTCGATTTTTGATTTTTTTTTTCTGTTTTTTCTTTTTATCTGTTTTTTGTTTTTTTTTCTTTTTTTCTGTTTTTTATTTTTTCTTTTTATTTCTTTTTTTCTTTTTTTCTGTTTTCTATTTTTTTCTGTTTTTTATTTTTTTCGTTTCTTTCTTTTTTTCTGTTTTGTGTGTTTTTTTCCTTTTTTTTCCGTTTTTTTATCCTTTTTTGTGTTTTTCATTCTTTTCTGTTTTTCTTTTTTTATTTTTCTTTTTTTTTCTTTTTTTCTGTTTTTTTCATTTTTTTTCTTTGTTTTCTTTTTTTATTTTTCTGTTTTTCTTTTTTTTTCTTTTTTTTATTTCGTTTTTTTCTTCTTTTTTATTTTTCTTTTTTTTCTTTTTTTCTGTTTTTTTCTTTGTTTTCTTTTTTTGTTTTTTTTTCTTTTTTTCTGTTTTTTTCTTTGTTTTTTTTGTTTGTTTTTTTTTGGTTTTTTCTTTCTTTTTTTTCTTTTTTTTTCATTTTTTTTATTTTTTTCTGTTTTTTATTTTTTCTTTTTATTTCTCTTTTCCTTTTTTTCCTTTTTTTTTGTTTTTTCTTTTTTTTCTGTTTTTTGTTTTTTTTTGTTTTTTTTCTTTTTTTTTGTTTTTTTTCTATTTTTCTTGTTTTTTCTTTTTTTTTCGTTTTTTTATTTTTTTCAGTTTTTTATTTTTTCTTTTTTTCTCTTTTTCTTTTTTTGTTTTTTTTTCTGTTTTTTTGTTTTTTTTTTCTATTTTTCTTGTTTTTTCGTTTTTTTCTTTTTTTCTTTTTTTCTGTTTTTTATTTTTTCTTCTTTTCTGTTTTTTCTTTTTTTTTCTTTTTCTTTTTCTTTTTTTTCTTTTTTTCTGTTTTTTTTCTTTTTTTTTCTTTTTTTCTCTTTTTTTTTCGATTTTTGATTTTTTTTTTCTGTTTTTTCTTTTTATCTGTTTTTTGTTTTTTTTTCTTTTTTTCTGTTTTTTATTTTTTCTTTTTATTTCTTTTTTTCTTTTTTTCTGTTTTCTATTTTTTTCTGTTTTTTATTTTTTTCGTTTCTTTCTTTTTTTCTGTTTTGTGTGTTTTTTTCCTTTTTTTTCCGTTTTTTTATCCTTTTTTGTGTTTTTCATTCTTTTCTGTTTTTCTTTTTTTATTTTTCTTTTTTTTTCTTTTTTTCTGTTTTTTTCATTTTTTTTCTTTGTTTTCTTTTTTTATTTTTCTGTTTTTCTTTTTTTTTCTTTTTTTTATTTCGTTTTTTTCTTCTTTTTTATTTTTCTTTTTTTTCTTTTTTTCTGTTTTTTTCTTTGTTTTCTTTTTTTGTTTTTTTTTCTTTTTTTCTGTTTTTTTCTTTGTTTTTTTTGTTTGTTTTTTTTTGGTTTTTTCTTTCTTTTTTTTCTTTTTTTTTCATTTTTTTTATTTTTTTCTGTTTTTTATTTTTTCTTTTTATTTCTCTTTTCCTTTTTTTCCTTTTTTTTTGTTTTTTCTTTTTTTTCTGTTTTTTGTTTTTTTTTGTTTTTTTTTTCTGTTTTTTTGTTTTTTTTTTCTATTTTTCTTGTTTTTTCTTTTTTTTTCGTTTTTTTCTTTTTTTCTTTTTTTCTGTTTTTTATTTTTTCTTCTTTTCTGTTTTTTCTTTTTTTTTCTTTTTCTTTTTTTTCTTTTTTTCTGTTTTTTTTCTTTTTTTTTCTTTTTTTCTCTTTTTTTTTCGATTTTTGATTTTTTTTTTCTGTTTTTTCTTTTTATCTGTTTTTTGTTTTTTTTTTCTTTTTTTCTGTTTTTTATTGTTTCTTTTTATTTCTTTTTTTCTTTTTTTCTGTTTTCTATTTTTTTCTGTTTTTTATTTTTTTCGTTTCTTTCTTTTTTTCTGTTTTGTGTGTTTTTTCTTTTTTTTTCCGTTTTTTTATCCTTTTTTCTGTTTTTCCTTCTTTTCTGTTTTTATTTTTTTTTTTTCTTTTTTATTTTTCTTTTTTTTTGCTTTTTTCTGTTTTTTTCATTTTTTTTCTTTTTTTCTCTTCTTTTTTCGATTTTTGATTTTTTTTTTCTGTTTTTTCTTTTTATCTGTTTTTTGTTTTTTTTTTCTTTTTTTCTGTTTTTTATTTTTTCTTTTTATTTCTTTTTTTCTTTTTTTCTGTTTTCTATTTTTTTCTGTTTTTTATTTTTTTCGTTTCTTTCTTTTTTTCTGTTTTGTGTGTTTTTTTCCTTTTTTTTCCGTTTTTTTATCCTTTTTTGTGTTTTTCCTTCTTTTCTGTTTTTCTTTTTTTATTTTTCTTTTTTTTTCTTTTTTTCTGTTTTTTTCATTTTTTTTCTTTTTTTTTCTTCTTTTTTCGATTTTTTATTTTTTCTTTTTTTTTCTGTTTTTTCTTTTTATCTGTTTTTTGTTTTTTTTTCTTTTTTATTTTTCTTTTTTTTATTTTTCTTTTTTTTTCTTTTTTTCTGTTTTTTTCTTTGTTTTCTTTTTGTACTTTTTATTTCTTTTTTTTTGTATTTTTTTGTATTTTTTTTTATTTTTTTCCTTTTTTTTCTTTTTTTTCTTTTATTTTTCTTTTTCTTTTTTATTTCTTTTTTTTTGTTTTTTCTTCTTTTTTTCTTTTTTTTCGTTTTTTTTTCTTTTTTTCGTATTGTTATTTTTTTCTTTTTTTCTGTTTTTTCTTTTACTCTTTTTTTTCTTTTTTTCTGTTTTTTTTTTAGTTTTGTTTTTTTTTCTTTTTTTCTGTTTTTTTTGTTTTTTTTTTCTTTTTTATTTTTCTTTTTTTTATTTTTCTTTTTTTCTGTTTTTTTCTTTGTTTTCTTTTTGTACTTTTTATTTCTTTTTTTTTGTATTTTTTTGTATTTTTTTTTATTTTTTTCCTTTTTTTTCTTTTTTTTCTTTTATTTTTCTTTTTCTTTTTTATTTCTTTTTTTTTGTTTTTTCTTCTTTTTTTCTTTTTTTTTCTTTTTTTCTCTTTTTTTTTCGATTTTTGATTTTTTTTTTCTGTTTTTTCTTTTTATCTGTTTTTTGTTTTTTTTTCTTTTTTTCTGTTTTTTATTTTTTCTTTTTATTTCTTTTTTTCTTTTTTTCTGTTTTCTATTTTTTTCTGTTTTTTATTTTTTTCGTTTCTTTCTTTTTTTCTGTTTTGTGTGTTTTTTTCCTTTTTTTTCCGTTTTTTTATCCTTTTTTGTGTTTTTCCTTCTTTTCTGTTTTTCTTTTTTTATTTTTCTTTTTTTTTCTTTTTTTCTGTTTTTTTCATTTTTTTTCTTTGTTTTCTTTTTTTATTTTTCTGTTTTTCTTTTTTTTTCTTTTTTTTATTTCGTTTTTTTCTTCTTTTTTATTTTTCTTTTTTTTCTTTTTTTCTGTTTTTTTCTTTGTTTTCTTTTTTTGTTTTTTTTTCTTTTTTTCTGTTTTTTTCTTTGTTTTTTTTGTTTGTTTTTTTTGGTTTTTTCTTTCTTTTTTTTCTTTTTTTTTCATTTTTTTTATTTTTTTCTGTTTTTTATTTTTTCTTTTTATTTCTCTTTTCCTTTTTTTCCTTTTTTTTTGTTTTTTCTTTTTTTTCTGTTTTTTGTTTTTTTTTGTTTTTTTTTTCTGTTTTTTTGTTTTTTTTTTCTATTTTTCTTGTTTTTTCTTTTTTTTTCGTTTTTTTCTTTTTTTCTTTTTTTCTGTTTTTTATTTTTTCTTCTTTTCTGTTTTTTCTTTTTTTTTCTTTTTCTTTTTTTTCTTTTTTTCTGTTTTTTTTCTTTTTTTTTCTTTTTTTCTCTTTTTTTTTCGATTTTTGATTTTTTTTTTCTGTTTTTTCTTTTTATCTGTTTTTTGTTTTTTTTTTCTTTTTTTCTGTTTTTTATTGTTTCTTTTTATTTCTTTTTTTCTTTTTTTCTGTTTTCTATTTTTTTCTGTTTTTTATTTTTTTCGTTTCTTTCTTTTTTTCTGTTTTGTGTGTTTTTTCTTTTTTTTTCCGTTTTTTTATCCTTTTTTCTGTTTTTCCTTCTTTTCTGTTTTTATTTTTTTTTTTTCTTTTTTATTTTTCTTTTTTTTTGCTTTTTTCTGTTTTTTTCATTTTTTTTCTTTTTTTCTCTTCTTTTTTCGATTTTTGATTTTTTTTTTCTGTTTTTTCTTTTTATCTGTTTTTTGTTTTTTTTTCTTTTTTTCTGTTTTTTATTTTTTCTTTTTATTTCTTTTTTTCTTTTTTTCTGTTTTCTATTTTTTTCTGTTTTTTATTTTTTTCGTTTCTTTCTTTTTTTCTGTTTTGTGTGTTTTTTTCCTTTTTTTTCCGTTTTTTTATCCTTTTTTGTGTTTTTCCTTCTTTTCTGTTTTTCTTTTTTTATTTTTCTTTTTTTTTCTTTTTTTCTGTTTTTTTCATTTTTTTTCTTTTTTTTTCTTCTTTTTTCGATTTTTTATTTTTTCTTTTTTTTTCTGTTTTTTCTTTTTATCTGTTTTTTGTTTTTTTTTCTTTTTTATTTTTCTTTTTTTTATTTTTCTTTTTTTTTCTTTTTTTCTGTTTTTTTCTTTGTTTTCTTTTTGTACTTTTTATTTCTTTTTTTTTGTATTTTTTTGTATTTTTTTTTATTTTTTTCCTTTTTTTTCTTTTTTTTCTTTTATTTTTCTTTTTCTTTTTTATTTCTTTTTTTTTGTTTTTTCTTCTTTTTTTCTTTTTTTTCGTTTTTTTTTCTTTTTTTCGTATTGTTATTTTTTTCTTTTTTTCTGTTTTTTCTTTTACTCTTTTTTTTCTTTTTTTCTGTTTTTTTTTTAGTTTTGTTTTTTTTTCTTTTTTTCTGTTTTTTTTGTTTTTTTTTTCTTTTTTATTTTTCTTTTTTTTATTTTTCTTTTTTTCTGTTTTTTTCTTTGTTTTCTTTTTGTACTTTTTATTTCTTTTTTTTTGTATTTTTTTGTATTTTTTTTTATTTTTTTCCTTTTTTTTCTTTTTTTTCTTTTATTTTTCTTTTTCTTTTTTATTTCTTTTTTTTTGTTTTTTCTTCTTTTTTTCTTTTTTTTTCTTTTTTTCTCTTTTTTTTTCGATTTTTGATTTTTTTTTTCTGTTTTTTCTTTTTATCTGTTTTTTGTTTTTTTTTCTTTTTTTCTGTTTTTTATTTTTTCTTTTTATTTCTTTTTTTCTTTTTTTCTGTTTTCTATTTTTTTCTGTTTTTTATTTTTTTCGTTTCTTTCTTTTTTTCTGTTTTGTGTGTTTTTTTCCTTTTTTTTCCGTTTTTTTATCCTTTTTTGTGTTTTTCCTTCTTTTCTGTTTTTCTTTTTTTATTTTTCTTTTTTTTTCTTTTTTTCTGTTTTTTTCATTTTTTTTCTTTGTTTTCTTTTTTTATTTTTCTGTTTTTCTTTTTTTTCTTTTTTTTATTTCGTTTTTTATTTTTCTTTTTTTTCTTTTTTTCTGTTTTTTTCTTTGTTTTCTTTTTTTGTTTTTTTTTCTTTTTTTCTGTTTTTTTCTTTGTTTTTTTTGTTTGTTTTTTTTTGGTTTTTTCTTTCTTTTTTTTCTTTTTTTTTCATTTTTTTTATTTTTTTCTGTTTTTTATTTTTTCTTTTTATTTCTCTTTTCCTTTTTTTCCTTTTTTTTTGTTTTTTCTTTTTTTTCTGTTTTTTGTTTTTTTTCTTTTTTTTTGTTTTTTTTCTATTTTTCTTGTTTTTTCTTTTTTTTTCTGTTTTTTATTTTTTCTTTTTATTTCTCTTTTCCTTTTTTTCCTTTTTTTTTGTTTTTTCTTTTTTTTCTGTTTTTTGTTTTTTTTTGTTTTTTTTCTTTTTTTTTGTTTTTTTTCTGTTTTTTTGTTTTTTATTTTTTCTTCTTTTCTGTTTTTTCTTTTTTTTTCTTTTTCTTTTTTTTCTTTTTTTCTGTTTTTTTTCTTTTTTTTTCTTTTTTTCTGTTTTTTTCTTTGTTTTCTTTTTTTGTTTTTTTTTCTTTTTTTCTGTTTTTTTCTTTGTTTTTTTTGTTTGTTTTTTTTTGGTTTTTTCTTTCTTTTTTTTCTTTTTTTTTCTTTTTTTTGTTTTTTTTCTGTTTTTTTGTTTTTTCTTTTTTTTTCGTTTTTTTATTTTTTTCAGTTTTTTATTTTTTCTTTTTTTCTCTTTTTCTTTTTTTGTTTTTTTTTTCTGTTTTTTTGTTTTTTTTTTCTATTTTTCTTGTTTTTTCTTTTTTTTTCGTTTTTTTCTTTTTTTCTTTTTTTCTGTTTTTTATTTTTTCTTCTTTTCTGTTTTTTCTTTTTTTTTCTTTTTCTTTTTTTTCTTTTTTTCTGTTTTTTTTCTTTTTTTTTCTTTTTTTCTCTTTTTTTTTCGATTTTTGATTTTTTTTTTCTGTTTTTTCTTTTTATCTGTTTTTTGTTTTTTTTTTCTTTTTTTCTGTTTTTTATTTTTTCTTTTTATTTCTTTTTTTCTTTTTTTCTGTTTTCTATTTTTTTCTGTTTTTTATTTTTTTCGTTTCTTTCTTTTTTTCTGTTTTGTGTGTTTTTTCTTTTTTTTCCGTTTTTTTATCCTTTTTTCTGTTTTTCCTTCTTTTCTGTTTTTATTTTTTTTTTTTCTTTTTTTATTTTTCTTTTTTTTTCTTTTTTTCTGTTTTTTTCATTTTTTTTCTTTTTTTCTCTTCTTTTTTCGATTTTTGATTTTTTTTTTCTGTTTTTTCTTTTTATCTGTTTTTTGTTTTTTTTTTCTTTTTTTCTGTTTTTTATTTTTTCTTTTTATTTCTTTTTTTCTGTTTTCTATTTTTTTCTGTTTTTTATTTTTTTCGTTTCTTTCTTTTTTTCTGTTTTGTGTGTTTTTTTCCTTTTTTTTCCGTTTTTTTATCCTTTTTTGTGTTTTTCCTTCTTTTCTGTTTTTCTTTTTTTATTTTTCTTTTTTTTTCTTTTTTTCTGTTTTTTTCATTTTTTTTCTTTTTTTTTCTTCTTTTTTCGATTTTTTATTTTTTCTTTTTTTTTCTGTTTTTTCTTTTTATCTGTTTTTTGTTTTTTTTTCTTTTTTTCTGTTTTTTTTGTTTTTTTTTTCTTTTTTATTTTTCTTTTTTTTATTTTTCTTTTTTTTTCTTTTTTTCTGTTTTTTTCTTTGTTTTCTTTTTGTACTTTTTATTTCTTTTTTTTTGTATTTTTTTGTATTTTTTTTTATTTTTTTCGTTTTTTTTCTTTTTTTTCTTTTATTTTTCTTTTTCTTTTTTATTTCTTTTTTTTTGTTTTTTCTTCTTTTTTTCTTTTTTTTCGTTTTTTTTTCTTTTTTTCGTATTGTTATTTTTTTCTTTTTTTCTGTTTTTTCTTTTACTCTTTTTTTTCTTTTTTTCTGTTTTTTTTTTTAGTTTTGTTTTTTTATTTTTCTGTTTGTCTTTTTTTTTCCTTTTTTTCTGTTTTTTATTTTTTTTTATTCCTAGTAAATTTTCTTTTTATTTCTTTTTTTTCTTTGTTTTTTTTTTTTTAATTTTTTTCTTTTTTTCGTATTGTAATTTTTTTATTTTTTTCTGTTTTTTTTATTTTTCTTTTTTTTCTGTTTTTTATTTTTTCTTTTTTTTCTTTCTTTTGGTTTTTTTCCTTTTTTTTGTTTTTTCTTTTTTTTTCTTTTTTTCTCTTTTTTCTTTTTTTGTTTTTTTTTCTTTTTTTCTGTTTCTTATTTTTTTTCTTTTTTTATTTTTCTTTTTTTCTGTTTTTTTCTGTTTTTTTCTTTGTTTTCTTTTTTTATTTTTCTGTTTTTCTTTTTTTTTCTTTTTTTTATTTCGTTTTTTTCTTCTTTTTTATTTTTCTTTTTTTTCTTTTTTTCTGTTTTTTTCTTTGTTTTCTTTTTTTGTTTTTTTTTCTTTTTTTCTGTTTTTTTCTTTGTTTTTTTTGTTTGTTTTTTTTTGGTTTTTTTTTTCTTTTTTTTCTTTTTTTTTCCTTTTTTTTATTTTTTTCTGTTTTTTATTTTTTCTTTTTATTTCTCTTTTCCTTTTTTTCCTTTTTTTTTTGTTTTTTCTTTTTTTTCTGTTTTTTGTTTTTTTTTGTTTTTTTTCTTTTTTTTTGTTTTTTTTCTATTTTTCTTGTTTTTTCTTTTTTTTTCGTTTTTTTATTTTTTTCTGTTTTATATTTTTTCTTTTTTTCTCTTTTTCTTTTTTTGTTTTTTTTTTCTGTTTTTTTGTTTTTTTTTCTATTTTTCTTGTTTTTTCTTTTTTTTTCGTTTTTTTCTTTTTTTCTTTTTTTCTGTTTTTTATTTTTTCTTTTTTTCTGTTCTTACTTTTTTTCTATTTTTTCTTTTTTTTAATTTTTTTCTGATTATTATTTTTTTTTATTTTTTCTGGTTTTTATTTCTTTTCTTCTTTTATTTATTTTTTTTCTTTTTTTCTGTTTTTATTCTTTTTTTGCATTTTTCTTTTTTTCTTTTTTTTTTTCTTTTTTTTATTTTTCTTTTTTTTTCTTTCTTTCTTTCTTTTTTTCTGTTTTTAATTTCTTTTTTTCTTGTTATTCTTTTTTTTTCTGGTTTTTGTTTTTTTTTTCTGTTTTTTATTTTTTTCTGTTTTTTATTTTTTTCGTTTCTTTCTTTTTTTGTTTTTTTTTGTTTTTTTTTGTTTTTTGTTTTTTTTTCTTTTTTTTTCGTTTTTTTTTATCATTTTTTATTTTTTTTTCTTTTTTTTCTTCTTTTCTGTTTTTTATTTTTTTTTGTTTATTTTTCTTTTTTTCTGTTTTTTTAATTTTTTTTCTCTTTTTTTTTCGTCTTTTTTTTTTTCGTTTTTTTATTTTTTCTTTTTTTTCTTTTTTTTTCTCTTTTTTCTTTTTATCTGTTTTCGTTATTTTTTTTTTTTTCTTCGTATTGTTATTTTTTTCTGTTTTTTATTTTTTTCTTTTTTTTCTTTTTTTCTGTTTTTTTATTTATTTGTTTTTTTAGTTTTCTTTTTTTTCCTTTTTTTCTTTTTCTCTTTTTTTCTGTTTTTTTCTTTTTTTGCATTTTTCTTTTTTTTATTTTTCTTTTTTTTTTTTTCTTTCTTTCTTTTTTTCTGTTTTTTATTTCTTTTTTTCTTGTTATTCTTTTTTTTCTGGTTTTTGTTTTTTTTTTCTGTTTTTTATTTTTTTCGTTTCTTTCTTTTTTTGTTTTTTTTTTCTTTTTTTCTGTTTTGTATTTTTCTGTTTGGTATTTTTCTGTTTTTTTAATTTTTTTTCTTTTTTTCTCTTTTTTTTTCGTTTTTTTATTTTTTCGTTTTTTTATTTTTTCTTTTTTTTCTGTTTTTCTGTTTTTTTATTTATTTGTTTTTTTAGTTTTCTTGTTTTAGTTTTCTTTTTTTCTTTTTCTCTTTTTTCTGTTTTTTTCGTTTTTTTATTTTTTTCTTTTATTTCTTTTTTTCTGTTTTTTGTTTTTTTTCTTTTTTTTCGTATTGTTATTTTTTTTTCTGTTTTTTTTTTCTGTTTTTTATTTTTTTCTGTTTTTTTTTTTTTTTTTTTTTTTATTTCTTTTTTTTTTCTGTTTTGCTGTTTTTTATTTTTTCTTTTTATTTCTTTTTTTCTTTTTTTTCTTTTTTGCTCTTTTTTCTGTTTTTTTTGTCTGTTTCTTTTTTTCTTTTTTTTTTTTTTATTATTTTTCGTTTTTTTTCTGTTTTTTATTTTTTTCGTTTCTTTCTTTTTTTGTTTTTTTTTCCGTTTTTTTATCCTTTTTTCTGTTTTTTATTTTTTATTTTTTTTATTTTTTTCTTCTTTTCTGTTTTTTCTTTTTTTTTCTTTTTCTTTTTTTTCTTTTTTTCTGTTTTTTTTCTTTTTTTTTCTTTTTTTCTCTTTTTTTTTCGATTTTTGATTTTTTTTTTCTGTTTTTTCTTTTTATCTGTTTTTTGTTTTTTTTTCTTTTTTTCTGTTTTTTATTTTTTCTTTTTATTTCTTTTTTTCTTTTTTTCTGTTTTCTATTTTTTTCTGTTTTTTATTTTTTTCGTTTCTTTCTTTTTTTCTGTTTTGTGTGTTTTTTTCCTTTTTTTTCCGTTTTTTTATCCTTTTTTGTGTTTTTCCTTCTTTTCTGTTTTTCTTTTTTTATTTTTCTTTTTTTTTCTTTTTTTCTGTTTTTTTCATTTTTTTTCTTTGTTTTCTTTTTTTATTTTTCTGTTTTTCTTTTTTTTTCTTTTTTTTATTTCGTTTTTTTCTTCTTTTTTATTTTTCTTTTTTTTCTTTTTTTCTGTTTTTTTCTTTGTTTTCTTTTTTTGTTTTTTTTTCTTTTTTTCTGTTTTTTTCTTTGTTTTTTTTGTTTGTTTTTTTTTGGTTTTTTCTTTCTTTTTTTTCTTTTTTTTTCATTTTTTTTATTTTTTTCTGTTTTTTATTTTTTCTTTTTATTTCTCTTTTCCTTTTTTTCCTTTTTTTTTGTTTTTTCTTTTTTTTCTGTTTTTTGTTTTTTTTTGTTTTTTTTCTTTTTTTTTGTTTTTTTTCTATTTTTCTTGTTTTTTCTTTTTTTTTCTGTTTTTTATTTTTTCTTTTTATTTCTCTTTTCCTTTTTTTCCTTTTTTTTTGTTTTTTCTTTTTTTTCTGTTTTTTGTTTTTTTTTGTTTTTTTTCTTTTTTTTTGTTTTTTTTCTATTTTTCTTGTTTTTTCTTTTTTTTTCGTGTTTTTCTTTTTTTCTTTTTTTCTGTTTTTTATTTTTTCTTCTTTTCTGTTTTTTCTTTTTTTTTCTTTTTCTTTTTTTTCTTTTTTTCTGTTTTTTTTCTTTTTTTTTCTTTTTTTCTCTTTTTTTTTCGATTTTTGATTTTTTTTTTCTGTTTTTTCTTTTTATCTGTTTTTTGTTTTTTTTTTCTTTTTTTCTGTTTTTTATTTTTTCTTTTTATTTCTTTTTTTCTTTTTTTCTGTTTTCTATTTTTTTCTGTTTTTTATTTTTTTCGTTTCTTTCTTTTTTTCTGTTTTGTGTGTTTTTTCTTTTTTTTTCCGTTTTTTATCCTTTTTTCTGTTTTTCCTTCTTTTCTGTTTTTATTTTTTTTTTTTCTTTTTTTATTTTTCTTTTTTTTTCTTTTTTTCTGTTTTTTTCATTTTTTTTCTTTTTTTCTCTTCTTTTTTCGATTTTTGATTTTTTTTTTCTGTTTTTTCTTTTTATCTGTTTTTTGTTTTTTTTTCTTTTTTTCTGTTTTTTATTTTTTCTTTTTATTTCTTTTTTTCTTTTTTTCTGTTTTCTATTTTTTTCTGTTTTTTATTTTTTTCGTTTCTTTCTTTTTTTCTGTTTTGTGTGTTTTTTTCCTTTTTTTTCCGTTTTTTTATCCTTTTTTGTGTTTTTCCTTCTTTTCTGTTTTTCTTTTTTTATTTTTCTTTTTTTTTCTTTTTTTCTGTTTTTTTCATTTTTTTTCTTTTTTTTTCTTCTTTTTTCGATTTTTTATTTTTTCTTTTTTTTTCTGTTTTTTCTTTTTATCTGTTTTTTGTTTTTTTTTCTTTTTTTCTGTTTTTTTTGTTTTTTTTTTCTTTTTTATTTTTCTTTTTTTTATTTTTCTTTTTTTTTCTTTTTTTCTGTTTTTTTCTTTGTTTTCTTTTTGTACTTTTTATTTCTTTTTTTTTGTATTTTTTTGTATTTTTTTTTCTTTTTTTCCTTTTTTTTCTTTTTTTTCTTTTATTTTTCTTTTTCTTTTTTATTTCTTTTTTTTTGTTTTTTCTTCTTTTTTTCTTTTTTTTTCGTTTTTTTTTCTTTTTTTCGTATTGTTATTTTTTTCTTTTTTTCTGTTTTTTCTTTTACTCTTTTTTTTCTTTTTTTCTGTTTTTTTTTTTAGTTTTGTTTTTTTATTTTTCTGTTTGTCTTTTTTTTTCCTTTTTTTCTGTTTTTTATTTTTTTTTATTCCTAGTAAATTTTCTTTTTATTTCTTTTTTTTCTTTGTTTTTTTTTTTTTAATTTTTTTCTTTTTTTTCTTTTTTTTCGTATTGTAATTTTTTTATTTTTTTCTGTTTTTTTTATTTTTCTTTTTTTTCTGTTTTTTATTTTTTCTTTTTTTTCTTTCTTTTGGTTTTTTTCCTTTTTTTTGTTTTTTCTTTTTTTTTCTTTTTTTCTTTTTTTCTCTTTTTTTTTCGATTTTTGATTTTTTTTTTCTGTTTTTTCTTTTTATCTGTTTTTTGTTTTTTTTTTCTTTTTTTCTGTTTTTTATTTTTTCTTTTTATTTCTTTTTTTCTTTTTTTCTGTTTTCTATTTTTTTCTGTTTTTTATTTTTTTCGTTTCTTTCTTTTTTTCTGTTTTGTGTGTTTTTTCTTTTTTTTTCCGTTTTTTTATCCTTTTTTCTGTTTTTCCTTCTTTTCTGTTTTTATTTTTTTTTTTTCTTTTTTTATTTTTCTTTTTTTTTCTTTTTTTCTGTTTTTTTCATTTTTTTTCTTTTTTTCTCTTCTTTTTTCGATTTTTGATTTTTTTTTTCTGTTTTTTCTTTTTATCTGTTTTTTGTTTTTTTTTCTTTTTTTCTGTTTTTTATTTTTTCTTTTTATTTCTTTTTTTCTTTTTTTCTGTTTTCTATTTTTTTCTGTTTTTTATTTTTTTCGTTTCTTTCTTTTTTTCTGTTTTGTGTGTTTTTTTCCTTTTTTTTCCGTTTTTTTATCCTTTTTTGTGTTTTTCCTTCTTTTCTGTTTTTCTTTTTTTATTTTTCTTTTTTTTTCTTTTTTTCTGTTTTTTTCATTTTTTTTCTTTTTTTTTCTTCTTTTTTCGATTTTTTATTTTTTCTTTTTTTTTCTGTTTTTTCTTTTTATCTGTTTTTTGTTTTTTTTTCTTTTTTTCTGTTTTTTTTGTTTTTTTTTTCTTTTTTATTTTTCTTTTTTTTATTTTTCTTTTTTTTTCTTTTTTTCTGTTTTTTTCTTTGTTTTCTTTTTGTACTTTTTATTTCTTTTTTTTTGTATTTTTTTGTATTTTTTTTTATTTTTTTCGTTTTTTTTCTTTTTTTTCTTTTATTTTTCTTTTTCTTTTTTATTTCTTTTTTTTTGTTTTTTCTTCTTTTTTTCTTTTTTTTCGTTTTTTTTTCTTTTTTTCGTATTGTTATTTTTTTCTTTTTTTCTGTTTTTTCTTTTACTCTTTTTTTTCTTTTTTTCTGTTTTTTTTTTTAGTTTTGTTTTTTTATTTTTCTGTTTGTCTTTTTTTTTCCTTTTTTTCTGTTTTTTATTTTTTTTTATTCCTAGTAAATTTTCTTTTTATTTCTTTTTTTTCTTTGTTTTTTTTTTTTTAATTTTTTTCTTTTTTTTCTTTTTTTTCGTATTGTAATTTTTTTATTTTTTTCTGTTTTTTTTATTTTTCTTTTTTTTCTGTTTTTTATTTTTTCTTTTTTTTCTTTCTTTTGGTTTTTTTCCTTTTTTTTTGTTTTTTCTTTTTTTTTCTTTTTTTCTCTTTTTTCTTTTTTTGTTTTTTTTTCTTTTTTTCTGTTTCTTATTTTTTTTCTTTTTTTATTTTTCTTTTTTTCTGTTTTTTTCTGTTTTTTTCTTTGTTTTCTTTTTTTATTTTTCTGTTTTTCTTTTTTTTTCTTTTTTTTATTTCGTTTTTTTCTTCTTTTTTATTTTTCTTTTTTTTCTTTTTTTCTGTTTTTTTCTTTGTTTTCTTTTTTTGTTTTTTTTTCTTTTTTTCTGTTTTTTTCTTTGTTTTTTTTGTTTGTTTTTTTTTGGTTTTTTTTTTTTCTTTTTTTTGCTTTTTTTTTCCTTTTTTTTATTTTTTTCTGTTTTTTATTTTTTCTTTTTATTTCTCTTTTCCTTTTTTTCCTTTTTTTTTTGTTTTTTCTTTTTTTTCTGTTTTTTGTTTTTTTTTGTTTTTTTTTCTTTTTTTTTGTTTTTTTTCTATTTTTCTTGTTTTTTCTTTTTTTTTCGTTTTTTTATTTTTTTCTGTTTTATATTTTTTCTTTTTTTCTCTTTTTCTTTTTTTGTTTTTTTTTTCTGTTTTTTTGTTTTTTTTTCTATTTTTCTTGTTTTTTCTTTTTTTTTCGTTTTTTTCTTTTTTTCTTTTTTTCTGTTTTTTATTTTTTCTTTTTTTCTGTTCTTACTTTTTTTCTATTTTTTCTTTTTTTTAATTTTTTTCTGATTATTATTTTTTTTTATTTTTTCTGGTTTTTATTTCTTTTCTTCTTTTATTTATTTTTTTTCTTTTTTTCTGTTTTTATTCTTTTTTTGCATTTTTCTTTTTTTCTTTTTTTTTTTCTTTTTTTTATTTTTCTTTTTTTTTCTTTCTTTCTTTCTTTTTTTCTGTTTTTAATTTCTTTTTTTCTTGTTATTCTTTTTTTTTCTGGTTTTTGTTTTTTTTTTCTGTTTTTTATTTTTTTCTGTTTTTTATTTTTTTCGTTTCTTTCTTTTTTTGTTTTTTTTTGTTTTTTTTTGTTTTTTGTTTTTTTTTCTTTTTTTTTCGTTTTTTTTTATCATTTTTTATTTTTTTTTCTTTTTTTTCTTCTTTTCTGTTTTTTATTTTTTTTTGTTTATTTTTCTTTTTTTTCTTTTTTTTCTGTTTTTCTGTTTTTTTATTTATTTGTTTTTTTTAGTTTTCTTGTTTTAGTTTTCTTTTTTTCTTTTTCTCTTTTTTCTGTTTTTTTCTTTTTTTTTCGTTTTTTTATTTTTTTCTTTTATTTCTTTTTTTCTGTTTTTTGTTTTTTTTCTTTTTTTTCGTATTGTTATTTTTTTTTCTGTTTTTTTTTCTGTTTTTTATTTTTTTCTGTTTTTTTTTTTTTTTTTTTTTATTTCTTTTTTTTTTCTGTTTTGCTGTTTTTTATTTTTTCTTTTTATTTCTTTTTTTCTTTTTTTTCTTTTTTGCTCTTTTTTCTGTTTTTTTTGTCTGTTTCTTTTTTTCTTTTTTTTTTTTTTATTATTTTTCGTTTTTTTTCTGTTTTTTATTTTTTTCGTTTCTTTCTTTTTTTGTTTTTTTTTCCGTTTTTTTATCCTTTTTTCTGTTTTTTATTTTTTATTTTTTTTATTTTTTTCTTCTTTTCTGTTTTTTCTTTTTTTTTCTTTTTCTTTTTTTTCTTTTTTTCTGTTTTTTTTCTTTTTTTTTCTTTTTTTCTCTTTTTTTTTCGATTTTTGATTTTTTTTTTCTGTTTTTTCTTTTTATCTGTTTTTTGTTTTTTTTTCTTTTTTTCTGTTTTTTATTTTTTCTTTTTATTTCTTTTTTTCTTTTTTTCTGTTTTCTATTTTTTTCTGTTTTTTATTTTTTTCGTTTCTTTCTTTTTTTCTGTTTTGTGTGTTTTTTTCCTTTTTTTTCCGTTTTTTTATCCTTTTTTGTGTTTTTCCTTCTTTTCTGTTTTTCTTTTTTTATTTTTCTTTTTTTTTCTTTTTTTCTGTTTTTTTCATTTTTTTTCTTTGTTTTCTTTTTTTATTTTTCTGTTTTTCTTTTTTTTTCTTTTTTTTATTTCGTTTTTTTCTTCTTTTTTATTTTTCTTTTTTTTCTTTTTTTCTGTTTTTTTCTTTGTTTTCTTTTTTTGTTTTTTTTTCTTTTTTTCTGTTTTTTTCTTTGTTTTTTTTGTTTGTTTTTTTTTAGTTTTTTCTTTCTTTTTTTTCTTTTTTTTTCATTTTTTTTATTTTTTTCTGTTTTTTATTTTTTCTTTTTATTTCTCTTTTCCTTTTTTTCCTTTTTTTTTGTTTTTTCTTTTTTTTCTGTTTTTTGTTTTTTTTTGTTTTTTTTCTTTTTTTTTGTTTTTTTTCTATTTTTCTTGTTTTTTCTTTTTTTTTCTGTTTTTTATTTTTTCTTTTTATTTCTCTTTTCCTTTTTTTCCTTTTTTTTTGTTTTTTCTTTTTTTTCTGTTTTTTGTTTTTTTTTGTTTTTTTTCTTTTTTTTTGTTTTTTTTCTATTTTTCTTGTTTTTTCTTTTTTTTTCGTTTTTTTATTTTTTTCAGTTTTTTATTTTTTCTTTTTTTCTCTTTTTCTTTTTTTGTTTTTTTTTCTGTTTTTTTGTTTTTTTTTTCTATTTTTCTTGTTTTTTCTTTTTTTTTCGTGTTTTTCTTTTTTTCTTTTTTTCTGTTTTTTATTTTTTCTTCTTTTCTGTTTTTTCTTTTTTTTTCTTTTTCTTTTTTTTCTTTTTTTCTGTTTTTTTTCTTTTTTTTTCTTTTTTTCTCTTTTTTTTTCGATTTTTGATTTTTTTTTTCTGTTTTTTCTTTTTATCTGTTTTTTGTTTTTTTTTTCTTTTTTTCTGTTTTTTATTTTTTCTTTTTATTTCTTTTTTTCTTTTTTTCTGTTTTCTATTTTTTTCTGTTTTTTATTTTTTTCGTTTCTTTCTTTTTTTCTGTTTTGTGTGTTTTTTCTTTTTTTTTCCGTTTTTTATCCTTTTTTCTGTTTTTCCTTCTTTTCTGTTTTTATTTTTTTTTTTTCTTTTTTTATTTTTCTTTTTTTTTCTTTTTTTCTGTTTTTTTCATTTTTTTTCTTTTTTTCTCTTCTTTTTTCGATTTTTGATTTTTTTTTTCTGTTTTTTCTTTTTATCTGTTTTTTGTTTTTTTTTCTTTTTTTCTGTTTTTTATTTTTTCTTTTTATTTCTTTTTTTCTTTTTTTCTGTTTTCTATTTTTTTCTGTTTTTTATTTTTTTCGTTTCTTTCTTTTTTTCTGTTTTGTGTGTTTTTTTCCGTTTTTTTATCCTTTTTTGTGTTTTTCCTTCTTTTCTGTTTTTCTTTTTTTATTTTTCTTTTTTTTTCTTTTTTTCTGTTTTTTTCATTTTTTTTCTTTTTTTTTCTTCTTTTTTCGATTTTTTATTTTTTCTTTTTTTTTCTGTTTTTTCTTTTTATCTGTTTTTTGTTTTTTTTTCTTTTTTTCTGTTTTTTTTGTTTTTTTTTTCTTTTTTATTTTTCTTTTTTTTATTTTTCTTTTTTTTTCTTTTTTTCTGTTTTTTTCTTTGTTTTCTTTTTGTACTTTTTATTTCTTTTTTTTTGTATTTTTTTGTATTTTTTTTTCTTTTTTTCCTTTTTTTTCTTTTTTTTCTTTTATTTTTCTTTTTCTTTTTTATTTCTTTTTTTTTGTTTTTTCTTCTTTTTTTCTTTTTTTTTCGTTTTTTTTTCTTTTTTTCGTATTGTTATTTTTTTCTTTTTTTCTGTTTTTTCTTTTACTCTTTTTTTTCTTTTTTTCTGTTTTTTTTTTTAGTTTTGTTTTTTTATTTTTCTGTTTGTCTTTTTTTTTCCTTTTTTTCTTTTTTATTTTTTTTTATTCCTAGTAAATTTTCTTTTTATTTCTTTTTTTTCTTTGTTTTTTTTTTTTTAATTTTTTTCTTTTTTTTCTTTTTTTTCGTATTGTAATTTTTTTATTTTTTTCTGTTTTTTTTATTTTTCTTTTTTTTCTGTTTTTTATTTTTTCTTTTTTTTCTTTCTTTTGGTTTTTTTCCTTTTTTTTGTTTTTTCTTTTTTTTTCTTTTTTTCTTTTTTTCTCTTTTTTTTTCGATTTTTGATTTTTTTTTTCTGTTTTTTCTTTTTATCTGTTTTTTGTTTTTTTTTTCTTTTTTTCTGTTTTTTATTTTTTCTTTTTATTTCTTTTTTTCTTTTTTTCTGTTTTCTATTTTTTTCTGTTTTTTATTTTTTTCGTTTCTTTCTTTTTTTCTGTTTTGTGTGTTTTTTCTTTTTTTTTCCGTTTTTTTATCCTTTTTTCTGTTTTTCCTTCTTTTCTGTTTTTATTTTTTTTTTTTCTTTTTTTATTTTTCTTTTTTTTTCTTTTTTTCTGTTTTTTTCATTTTTTTTCTTTTTTTCTCTTCTTTTTTCGATTTTTGATTTTTTTTTTCTGTTTTTTCTTTTTATCTGTTTTTTGTTTTTTTTTCTTTTTTTCTGTTTTTTATTTTTTCTTTTTATTTCTTTTTTTCTTTTTTTCTGTTTTCTATTTTTTTCTGTTTTTTATTTTTTTCGTTTCTTTCTTTTTTTCTGTTTTGTGTGTTTTTTTCCTTTTTTTTCCGTTTTTTTATCCTTTTTTGTGTTTTTCCTTCTTTTCTGTTTTTCTTTTTTTATTTTTCTTTTTTTTTCTTTTTTTCTGTTTTTTTCATTTTTTTTCTTTTTTTTTCTTCTTTTTTCGATTTTTTATTTTTTCTTTTTTTTTCTGTTTTTTCTTTTTATCTGTTTTTTGTTTTTTTTTCTTTTTTTCTGTTTTTTTTGTTTTTTTTTTCTTTTTTATTTTTCTTTTTTTTATTTTTCTTTTTTTTTCTTTTTTTCTGTTTTTTTCTTTGTTTTCTTTTTGTACTTTTTATTTCTTTTTTTTTGTATTTTTTTGTATTTTTTTTTATTTTTTTCGTTTTTTTTCTTTTTTTTCTTTTATTTTTCTTTTTCTTTTTTATTTCTTTTTTTTTGTTTTTTCTTCTTTTTTTCTTTTTTTTCGTTTTTTTTTCTTTTTTTCGTATTGTTATTTTTTTCTTTTTTTCTGTTTTTTCTTTTACTCTTTTTTTTCTTTTTTTCTGTTTTTTTTTTTAGTTTTGTTTTTTTATTTTTCTGTTTGTCTTTTTTTTTCCTTTTTTTCTGTTTTTTATTTTTTTTTATTCCTAGTAAATTTTCTTTTTATTTCTTTTTTTTCTTTGTTTTTTTTTTTTTAATTTTTTTCTTTTTTTTCTTTTTTTTCGTATTGTAATTTTTTTATTTTTTTCTGTTTTTTTTATTTTTCTTTTTTTTCTGTTTTTTATTTTTTCTTTTTTTTCTTTCTTTTGGTTTTTTTCCTTTTTTTTGTTTTTTCTTTTTTTTTCTTTTTTTCTCTTTTTTCTTTTTTTGTTTTTTTTTCTTTTTTTCTGTTTCTTATTTTTTTTCTTTTTTTATTTTTCTTTTTTTCTGTTTTTTTCTGTTTTTTTCTTTGTTTTCTTTTTTTATTTTTCTGTTTTTCTTTTTTTTTCTTTTTTTTATTTCGTTTTTTTCTTCTTTTTTATTTTTCTTTTTTTTCTTTTTTTCTGTTTTTTTCTTTGTTTTCTTTTTTTGTTTTTTTTTCTTTTTTTCTGTTTTTTTCTTTGTTTTTTTTGTTTGTTTTTTTTTGGTTTTTTTTTTTCTTTTTTTTCTTTTTTTTTCCTTTTTTTTATTTTTTTCTGTTTTTTATTTTTTCTTTTTATTTCTCTTTTCCTTTTTTTCCTTTTTTTTTTGTTTTTTCTTTTTTTTCTGTTTTTTGTTTTTTTTTGTTTTTTTTTCTTTTTTTTTGTTTTTTTTCTATTTTTCTTGTTTTTTCTTTTTTTTTCGTTTTTTTATTTTTTTCTGTTTTATATTTTTTCTTTTTTTCTCTTTTTCTTTTTTTGTTTTTTTTTTCTGTTTTTTTGTTTTTTTTTCTATTTTTCTTGTTTTTTCTTTTTTTTTCGTTTTTTTCTTTTTTTCTTTTTTTCTGTTTTTTATTTTTTCTTTTTTTCTGTTCTTACTTTTTTTCTATTTTTTCTTTTTTTTAATTTTTTTCTGATTATTATTTTTTTTTATTTTTTCTGGTTTTTATTTCTTTTCTTCTTTTATTTATTTTTTTTCTTTTTTTCTGTTTTTATTCTTTTTTTGCATTTTTCTTTTTTTCTTTTTTTTTTTCTTTTTTTTATTTTTCTTTTTTTTTCTTTCTTTCTTTCTTTTTTTCTGTTTTTAATTTCTTTTTTTCTTGTTATTCTTTTTTTTTCTGGTTTTTGTTTTTTTTTTCTGTTTTTTATTTTTTTCTGTTTTTTATTTTTTTCGTTTCTTTCTTTTTTTGTTTTTTTTTGTTTTTTGTTTTTTTTTCTTTTTTTTTCGTTTTTTTTTATCATTTTTTATTTTTTTTTCTTTTTTTTCTTCTTTTCTGTTTTTTATTTTTTTTTGTTTATTTTTCTTTTTTTTCTTTTTTTCTGTTTTTTTAATTTTTTTTCTCTTTTTTTTTCGTCTTTTTTTTTTTCGTTTTTTTATTTTTTCTTTTTTTTCTTTTTTTTTCTCTTTTTTCTTTTTATCTGTTTTCGTTATTTTTTTTTTTTTCTTCGTATTGTTATTTTTTTCTGTTTTTTATTTTTTTCTTTTTTTTCTTTTTTTCTGTTTTTTTATTTATTTGTTTTTTTAGTTTTCTTTTTTTTCCTTTTTTTCTTTTTCTCTTTTTTTCTGTTTTTTTCTTTTTTTGCATTTTTCTTTTTTTTATTTTTCTTTTTTTTTTTTTTTCTTTCTTTCTTTTTTTCTGTTTTTTATTTCTTTTTTTCTTGTTATTCTTTTTTTCTGGTTTTTGTTTTTTTTTTCTGTTTTTTATTTTTTTCGTTTCTTTCTTTTTTTGTTTTTTTTTTCTTTTTTTCTGTTTTGTATTTTTCTGTTTGGTATTTTTCTGTTTTTTTAATTTTTTTTCTTTTTTTCTCTTTTTTTTTCGTTTTTTTATTTTTTCGTTTTTTTATTTTTTCTTTTTTTTCTGTTTTTCTGTTTTTTTATTTATTTGTTTTTTTAGTTTTCTTGTTTTAGTTTTCTTTTTTTCTTTTTCTCTTTTTTCTGTTTTTTTCTTTTTTTTTCGTTTTTTTATTTTTTTCTTTTATTTCTTTTTTTCTGTTTTTTGTTTTTTTTCTTTTTTTTCGTATTGTTATTTTTTTTTCTGTTTTTTTTTTCTGTTTTTTATTTTTTTCTGTTTTTTTTTTTTTTTTTTTTTTTATTTCTTTTTTTTTTCTGTTTTGCTGTTTTTTATTTTTTCTTTTTATTTCTTTTTTTCTTTTTTTTCTTTTTTGCTCTTTTTTCTGTTTTTTTTGTCTGTTTCTTTTTTTCTTTTTTTTTTTTTTTATTATTTTTCGTTTTTTTTCTGTTTTTTATTTTTTTCGTTTCTTTCTTTTTTTGTTTTTTTTTCCGTTTTTTTATCCTTTTTTCTGTTTTTTATTTTTTATTTTTTTTATTTTTTTCTTCTTTTCTGTTTTTTCTTTTTTTTTCTTTTTCTTTTTTTTCTTTTTTTCTGTTTTTTTTCTTTTTTTTTCTTTTTTTCTCTTTTTTTTTCGATTTTTGATTTTTTTTTTCTGTTTTTTCTTTTTATCTGTTTTTTGTTTTTTTTTCTTTTTTTCTGTTTTTTATTTTTTCTTTTTATTTCTTTTTTTCTTTTTTTCTGTTTTCTATTTTTTTCTGTTTTTTATTTTTTTCGTTTCTTTCTTTTTTTCTGTTTTGTGTGTTTTTTTCCTTTTTTTTCCGTTTTTTTATCCTTTTTTGTGTTTTTCCTTCTTTTCTGTTTTTCTTTTTTTATTTTTCTTTTTTTTTCTTTTTTTCTGTTTTTTTCATTTTTTTTCTTTGTTTTCTTTTTTTATTTTTCTGTTTTTCTTTTTTTTTCTTTTTTTTATTTCGTTTTTTTCTTCTTTTTTATTTTTCTTTTTTTTCTTTTTTTCTGTTTTTTTCTTTGTTTTCTTTTTTTGTTTTTTTTTCTTTTTTTCTGTTTTTTTCTTTGTTTTTTTTGTTTGTTTTTTTTTGGTTTTTTCTTTCTTTTTTTTCTTTTTTTTTCATTTTTTTTATTTTTTTCTGTTTTTTATTTTTTCTTTTTATTTCTCTTTTCCTTTTTTTCCTTTTTTTTTGTTTTTTCTTTTTTTTCTGTTTTTTGTTTTTTTTTGTTTTTTTTCTTTTTTTTTGTTTTTTTTCTATTTTTCTTGTTTTTTCTTTTTTTTTCTGTTTTTTATTTTTTCTTTTTATTTCTCTTTTCCTTTTTTTCCTTTTTTTTTGTTTTTTCTTTTTTTTCTGTTTTTTGTTTTTTTTTGTTTTTTTTCTTTTTTTTTGTTTTTTTTCTATTTTTCTTGTTTTTTCTTTTTTTTTCGTTTTTTTATTTTTTTCAGTTTTTTATTTTTTCTTTTTTTCTCTTTTTCTTTTTTTGTTTTTTTTTCTGTTTTTTTGTTTTTTTTTTTCTATTTTTCTTGTTTTTTCTTTTTTTTTCGTGTTTTTCTTTTTTTCTTTTTTTCTGTTTTTTATTTTTTCTTCTTTTCTGTTTTTTCTTTTTTTTTCTTTTTCTTTTTTTTCTTTTTTTCTGTTTTTTTTCTTTTTTTTTCTTTTTTTCTCTTTTTTTTTCGATTTTTGATTTTTTTTTTCTGTTTTTTCTTTTTATCTGTTTTTTGTTTTTTTTTTCTTTTTTTCTGTTTTTTATTTTTTCTTTTTATTTCTTTTTTTCTTTTTTTCTGTTTTCTATTTTTTTCTGTTTTTTATTTTTTTCGTTTCTTTCTTTTTTTCTGTTTTGTGTGTTTTTTCTTTTTTTTTCCGTTTTTTTATCCTTTTTTCTGTTTTTCCTTCTTTTCTGTTTTTATTTTTTTTTTTCTTTTTTTATTTTTCTTTTTTTTTCTTTTTTTCTGTTTTTTTCATTTTTTTTCTTTTTTTCTCTTCTTTTTTCGATTTTTGATTTTTTTTTTCTGTTTTTCTTTTTTTTTCTTTTTTTTATTTCGTTTTTTTCTTCTTTTTTATTTTTCTTTTTTTTCTTTTTTTCTGTTTTTTTCTTTGTTTTCTTTTTTTGTTTTTTTTTCTTTTTTTCTGTTTTTTTCTTTGTTTTTTTTGTTTGTTTTTTTTTGGTTTTTTCTTTCTTTTTTTTCTTTTTTTTTCATTTTTTTTATTTTTTTCTGTTTTTTATTTTTTCTTTTTATTTCTCTTTTCCTTTTTTTCCTTTTTTTTTGTTTTTTCTTTTTTTTCTGTTTTTTGTTTTTTTTCTTTTTTTTTGTTTTTTTTCTATTTTTCTTGTTTTTTCTTTTTTTTTCTGTTTTTTATTTTTTCTTTTTATTTCTCTTTTCCTTTTTTTCCTTTTTTTTTGTTTTTTCTTTTTTTTCTGTTTTTTGTTTTTTTTTGTTTTTTTTCTTTTTTTTTGTTTTTTTTCTATTTTTCTTGTTTTTTCTTTTTTTTTCGTTTTTTTATTTTTTTCAGTTTTTTATTTTTTCTTTTTTTCTCTTTTTCTTTTTTTGTTTTTTTTTTCTGTTTTTTTGTTTTTTTTTTCTATTTTTCTTGTTTTTTCTTTTTTTTTCGTGTTTTTCTTTTTTTCTTTTTTTCTGTTTTTTATTTTTTCTTCTTTTCTGTTTTTTCTTTTTTTTTCTTTTTCTTTTTTTTCTTTTTTTCTGTTTTTTTTCTTTTTTTTTCTTTTTTTCTCTTTTTTTTTCGATTTTTGATTTTTTTTTTCTGTTTTTTCTTTTTATCTGTTTTTTGTTTTTTTTTTCTTTTTTTCTGTTTTTTATTTTTTCTTTTTATTTCTTTTTTTCTTTTTTTCTGTTTTCTATTTTTTTCTGTTTTTTATTTTTTTCGTTTCTTTCTTTTTTTCTGTTTTGTGTGTTTTTTCTTTTTTTTTCCGTTTTTTATCCTTTTTTCTGTTTTTCCTTCTTTTCTGTTTTTATTTTTTTTTTTTCTTTTTTTATTTTTCTTTTTTTTTCTTTTTTTCTGTTTTTTTCATTTTTTTTCTTTTTTTCTCTTCTTTTTTCGATTTTTGATTTTTTTTTTCTGTTTTTTCTTTTTATCTGTTTTTTGTTTTTTTTTCTTTTTTTCTGTTTTTTATTTTTTCTTTTTATTTCTTTTTTTCTTTTTTTCTGTTTTCTATTTTTTTCTGTTTTTTATTTTTTTCGTTTCTTTCTTTTTTTCTGTTTTGTGTGTTTTTTTCCTTTTTTTTCCGTTTTTTTATCCTTTTTTGTGTTTTTCCTTCTTTTCTGTTTTTCTTTTTTTATTTTTCTTTTTTTTTCTTTTTTTCTGTTTTTTTCATTTTTTTTCTTTTTTTTTCTTCTTTTTTCGATTTTTTATTTTTTCTTTTTTTTTCTGTTTTTTCTTTTTATCTGTTTTTTGTTTTTTTTTCTTTTTTTCTGTTTTTTTTGTTTTTTTTTTCTTTTTTATTTTTCTTTTTTTTATTTTTCTTTTTTTTTCTTTTTTTCTGTTTTTTTCTTTGTTTTCTTTTTGTACTTTTTATTTCTTTTTTTTTGTATTTTTTTGTATTTTTTTTTCTTTTTTTCCTTTTTTTTCTTTTTTTTCTTTTATTTTTCTTTTTCTTTTTTATTTCTTTTTTTTTGTTTTTTCTTCTTTTTTTCTTTTTTTTTCGTTTTTTTTTCTTTTTTTCGTATTGTTATTTTTTTCTTTTTTTCTGTTTTTTCTTTTACTCTTTTTTTTCTTTTTTTCTGTTTTTTTTTTTAGTTTTGTTTTTTTATTTTTCTGTTTGTCTTTTTTTTTCCTTTTTTTCTGTTTTTTATTTTTTTTTATTCCTAGTAAATTTTCTTTTTATTTCTTTTTTTTCTTTGTTTTTTTTTTTTTAATTTTTTTCTTTTTTTTCTTTTTTTTCGTATTGTAATTTTTTTATTTTTTTCTGTTTTTTTTATTTTTCTTTTTTTTCTGTTTTTTATTTTTTCTTTTTTTTCTTTCTTTTGGTTTTTTTCCTTTTTTTTGTTTTTTCTTTTTTTTTCTTTTTTTCTCTTTTTTCTTTTTTTGTTTTTTTTTCTTTTTTTCTGTTTCTTATTTTTTTTCTTTTTTTATTTTTCTTTTTTTCTGTTTTTTTCTGTTTTTTTCTTTGTTTTCTTTTTTTATTTTTCTGTTTTTCTTTTTTTTTCTTTTTTTTATTTCGTTTTTTTCTTCTTTTTTATTTTTCTTTTTTTTCTTTTTTTCTGTTTTTTTCTTTGTTTTCTTTTTTTGTTTTTTTTTCTTTTTTTCTGTTTTTTTGTTTGTTTTTTTTGTTTGTTTTTTTTTGGTTTTTTTTTTTCTTTTTTTTCTTTTTTTTTCCTTTTTTTTATTTTTTTCTGTTTTTTATTTTTTCTTTTTATTTCTCTTTTCCTTTTTTTCCTTTTTTTTTTGTTTTTTCTTTTTTTTCTGTTTTTTGTTTTTTTTTGTTTTTTTTCTTTTTTTTTGTTTTTTTTTCTATTTTTCTTGTTTTTTCTTTTTTTTTCGTTTTTTTATTTTTTTCTGTTTTATATTTTTTCTTTTTTTCTCTTTTTCTTTTTTTGTTTTTTTTTTCTGTTTTTTTGTTTTTTTTTCTATTTTTCTTGTTTTTTCTTTTTTTTTCGTTTTTTTCTTTTTTTCTTTTTTTCTGTTTTTTATTTTTTCTTTTTTTCTGTTCTTACTTTTTTTCTATTTTTTCTTTTTTTTAATTTTTTTCTGATTATTATTTTTTTTTATTTTTTCTGGTTTTTATTTCTTTTCTTCTTTTATTTATTTTTTTTCTTTTTTTCTGTTTTTATTCTTTTTTTGCATTTTTCTTTTTTTCTTTTTTTTTTTCTTTTTTTTATTTTTCTTTTTTTTTCTTTCTTTCTTTCTTTTTTTCTGTTTTTAATTTCTTTTTTTCTTGTTATTCTTTTTTTTTCTGGTTTTTGTTTTTTTTTTCTGTTTTTTATTTTTTTCTGTTTTTTATTTTTTTCGTTTCTTTCTTTTTTTGTTTTTTTTTGTTTTTTTTTGTTTTTTGTTTTTTTTTCTTTTTTTTTCGTTTTTTTTTATCATTTTTTATTTTTTTTTCTTTTTTTCTTCTTTTCTGTTTTTTATTTTTTTTTGTTTATTTTTCTTTTTTTTCTTTTTTTCTGTTTTTTTAATTTTTTTTCTCTTTTTTTTTCGTCTTTTTTTTTTTTCGTTTTTTTATTTTTTCTTTTTTTTCTTTTTTTTTCTCTTTTTTCTTTTTATCTGTTTTCGTTATTTTTTTTTTTTTCTTCGTATTGTTATTTTTTTCTGTTTTTTATTTTTTTCTTTTTTTTCTTTTTTTCTGTTTTTTTATTTATTTGTTTTTTTAGTTTTCTTTTTTTTCCTTTTTTTCTTTTTCTCTTTTTTTCTGTTTTTTTCTTTTTTTGCATTTTTCTTTTTTTTATTTTTCTTTTTTTTTTTTTTCTTTCTTTCTTTTTTTCTGTTTTTTATTTCTTTTTTTCTTGTTATTCTTTTTTTTCTGGTTTTTGTTTTTTTTTTCTGTTTTTTATTTTTTTCGTTTCTTTCTTTTTTTGTTTTTTTTTTCTTTTTTTCTGTTTTGTATTTTTCTGTTTGGTATTTTTCTGTTTTTTTAATTTTTTTTCTTTTTTTCTCTTTTTTTTTCGTTTTTTTATTTTTTCGTTTTTTTATTTTTTCTTTTTTTTCTGTTTTTCTGTTTTTTTATTTATTTGTTTTTTTAGTTTTCTTGTTTTAGTTTTCTTTTTTTCTTTTTCTCTTTTTTCTGTTTTTTTCTTTTTTTTTCGTTTTTTTATTTTTTTCTTTTATTTCTTTTTTTCTGTTTTTTGTTTTTTTTCTTTTTTTTCGTATTGTTATTTTTTTTTCTGTTTTTTTTTTCTGTTTTTTATTTTTTTCTGTTTTTTTTTTTTTTTTTTTTTTTATTTCTTTTTTTTTTCTGTTTTGCTGTTTTTTATTTTTTCTTTTTATTTCTTTTTTTCTTTTTTTTCTTTTTTGCTCTTTTTTCTGTTTTTTTTGTCTGTTTCTTTTTTTCTTTTTTTTTTTTTTATTATTTTTCGTTTTTTTTCTGTTTTTTATTTTTTTCGTTTCTTTCTTTTTTTGTTTTTTTTTCCGTTTTTTTATCCTTTTTTCTGTTTTTTATTTTTTATTTTTTTTATTTTTTTCTTCTTTTCTGTTTTTTCTTTTTTTTTCTTTTTCTTTTTTTTCTTTTTTTCTGTTTTTTTTCTTTTTTTTTCTTTTTTTCTCTTTTTTTTTCGATTTTTGATTTTTTTTTTCTGTTTTTTCTTTTTATCTGTTTTTTGTTTTTTTTTCTTTTTTTCTGTTTTTTATTTTTTCGTTTTATTTCTTTTTTTCTTTTTTTCTGTTTTCTATTTTTTTCTGTTTTTTATTTTTTTCGTTTCTTTCTTTTTTTCTGTTTTGTGTGTTTTTTTCCTTTTTTTTCCGTTTTTTTATCCTTTTTTGTGTTTTTCCTTCTTTTCTGTTTTTCTTTTTTTATTTTTCTTTTTTTTTCTTTTTTTCTGTTTTTTTCATTTTTTTTCTTTGTTTTCTTTTTTTATTTTTCTGTTTTTCTTTTTTTTTCTTTTTTTTATTTCGTTTTTTTCTTCTTTTTTATTTTTCTTTTTTTTCTTTTTTTCTGTTTTTTTCTTTGTTTTCTTTTTTTGTTTTTTTTTCTTTTTTTCTGTTTTTTTCTTTGTTTTTTTTGTTTGTTTTTTTTTGGTTTTTTCTTTCTTTTTTTTCTTTTTTTTTCATTTTTTTTATTTTTTTCTGTTTTTTATTTTTTCTTTTTATTTCTCTTTTCCTTTTTTTCCTTTTTTTTTTGTTTTTTCTTTTTTTTCTGTTTTTTGTTTTTTTTTGTTTTTTTTCTTTTTTTTTGTTTTTTTTCTATTTTTCTTGTTTTTTCTTTTTTTTTCTGTTTTTTATTTTTTCTTTTTATTTCTCTTTTCCTTTTTTTCCTTTTTTTTTGTTTTTTCTTTTTTTTCTGTTTTTTGTTTTTTTTTGTTTTTTTTCTTTTTTTTTGTTTTTTTTCTATTTTTCTTGTTTTTTCTTTTTTTTTCGTTTTTTTATTTTTTTCAGTTTTTTATTTTTTCTTTTTTTCTCTTTTTCTTTTTTTGTTTTTTTTTCTGTTTTTTTGTTTTTTTTTTCTATTTTTCTTGTTTTTTCTTTTTTTTTCGTGTTTTTCTTTTTTTCTTTTTTTCTGTTTTTTATTTTTTCTTCTTTTCTGTTTTTTCTTTTTTTTTCTTTTTCTTTTTTTTCTTTTTTTCTGTTTTTTTTCTTTTTTTCTCTTTTTTTTTCGATTTTTGATTTTTTTTTTCTGTTTTTTCTTTTTATCTGTTTTTTGTTTTTTTTTTCTTTTTTTCTGTTTTTTATTTTTTCTTTTTATTTCTTTTTTTCTTTTTTTCTGTTTTCTATTTTTTTCTGTTTTTTATTTTTTTCGTTTCTTTCTTTTTTTCTGTTTTGTGTGTTTTTTCTTTTTTTTTCCGTTTTTTTATCCTTTTTTCTGTTTTTCCTTCTTTTCTGTTTTTATTTTTTTTTTTCTTTTTTTATTTTTCTTTTTTTTTCTTTTTTTCTGTTTTTTTCATTTTTTTTCTTTTTTTCTCTTCTTTTTTCGATTTTTGATTTTTTTTTTCTGTTTTTTCTTTTTATCTGTTTTTTGTTTTTTTTTCTTTTTTTCTGTTTTTTATTTTTTCTTTTTATTTCTTTTTTTCTTTTTTTCTGTTTTCTATTTTTTTCTGTTTTTTATTTTTTTCGTTTCTTTCTTTTTTTCTGTTTTGTGTGTTTTTTTCCTTTTTTTTCCGTTTTTTTATCCTTTTTTGTGTTTTTCCTTCTTTTCTGTTTTTCTTTTTTTATTTTTCTTTTTTTTTCTTTTTTTCTGTTTTTTTCATTTTTTTTCTTTTTTTTTCTTCTTTTTTCGATTTTTTATTTTTTCTTTTTTTTTCTGTTTTTTCTTTTTATCTGTTTTTTGTTTTTTTTTCTTTTTTTCTGTTTTTTTTGTTTTTTTTTTCTTTTTTATTTTTCTTTTTTTTATTTTTCTTTTTTTTTCTTTTTTTCTGTTTTTTTCTTTGTTTTCTTTTTGTACTTTTTATTTCTTTTTTTTTGTATTTTTTTGTATTTTTTTTTATTTTTTTCCTTTTTTTTCTTTTTTTTCTTTTATTTTTCTTTTTCTTTTTTATTTCTTTTTTTTTGTTTTTTCTTCTTTTTTTCTTTTTTTTCGTTTTTTTTTCTTTTTTTCGTATTGTTATTTTTTTCTTTTTTTCTGTTTTTTCTTTTACTCTTTTTTTTCTTTTTTTCTGTTTTTTTTTTTAGTTTTGTTTTTTTATTTTTCTGTTTGTCTTTTTTTTTCCTTTTTTTCTGTTTTTTATTTTTTTTTATTCCTAGTAAATTTTCTTTTTATTTCTTTTTTTTCTTTGTTTTTTTTTTTTTAATTTTTTTCTTTTTTTTCTTTTTTTTCGTATTGTAATTTTTTTATTTTTTTCTGTTTTTTTTATTTTTCTTTTTTTTCTGTTTTTTATTTTTTCTTTTTTTTCTTTCTTTTGGTTTTTTTCCTTTTTTTTGTTTTTTCTTTTTTTTTCTTTTTTTCTTTTTTTCTGTTTCTTATTTTTTTTCTTTTTTTATTTTTCTTTTTTTCTGTTTTTTTCTGTTTTTTTCTTTGTTTTCTTTTTTTATTTTTCTGTTTTTCTTTTTTTTTCTTTTTTTTATTTCGTTTTTTTCTTCTTTTTTATTTTTCTTTTTTTTCTTTTTTTCTGTTTTTTTCTTTGTTTTCTTTTTTTGTTTTTTTTTCTTTTTTTTTCTTTTTTTCTGTTTTTTTCTTTGTTTTTTTGTTTGTTTTTTTTTGGTTTTTTTTTTCTTTTTTTTCTTTTTTTTTCCTTTTTTTTATTTTTTTCTGTTTTTTATTTTTTCTTTTTATTTCTCTTTTCCTTTTTTTCCTTTTTTTTTGTTTTTTCTTTTTTTTCTGTTTTTTGTTTTTTTTTGTTTTTTTTCTTTTTTTTGTTTTTTTTCTATTTTTCTTGTTTTTTCTTTTTTTTTCGTTTTTTTATTTTTTTCTTCTTTTCTGTTTTTTCTTTTTTTTTCTTTTTCTTTTTTTTCTTTTTTTCTGTTTTTTTTCTTTTTTTTTCTTTTTTTCTCTTTTTTTTTCGATTTTTGATTTTTTTTTTCTGTTTTTTCTTTTTATCTGTTTTTTGTTTTTTTTTTTCTTTTTTTCTGTTTTTTATTTTTTCTTTTTATTTCTTTTTTTCTTTTTTTCTGTTTTCTATTTTTTTCTGTTTTTTATTTTTTTCGTTTCTTTCTTTTTTTCTGTTTTGTGTGTTTTTTCTTTTTTTTTCCGTTTTTTTATCCTTTTTTCTGTTTTTCCTTCTTTTCTGTTTTTATTTTTTTTTTTTCTTTTTTTATTTTTCTTTTTTTTTCTTTTTTTCTGTTTTTTTCATTTTTTTTCTTTTTTTCTCTTCTTTTTTCGATTTTTGATTTTTTTTTTCTTTTTATCTGTTTTTTGTTTTTTTTTTCTTTTTTTCTGTTTTTTATTTTTTCTTTTTATTTCTTTTTTTCTTTTTTTCTGTTTTCTATTTTTTTCTGTTTTTTATTTTTTTCGTTTCTTTCTTTTTTTCTGTTTTGTGTGTTTTTTTCCTTTTTTTTCCGTTTTTTTATCCTTTTTTGTGTTTTTCCTTCTTTTCTGTTTTTCTTTTTTTATTTTTCTTTTTTTTTCTTTTTTTCTGTTTTTTTCATTTTTTTTCTTTTTTTTTCTTCTTTTTTCGATTTTTTATTTTTTCTTTTTTTTTCTGTTTTTTCTTTTTATCTGTTTTTTGTTTTTTTTTCTTTTTTTCTGTTTTTTTTGTTTTTTTTTTCTTTTTTATTTTTCTTTTTTTTATTTTTCTTTTTTTTTCTTTTTTTCTGTTTTTTTCTTTGTTTTCTTTTTGTACTTTTTATTTCTTTTTTTTTGTATTTTTTTGTATTTTTTTTTATTTTTTTCCTTTTTTTTCTTTTTTTTCTTTTATTTTTCTTTTTCTTTTTTATTTCTTTTTTTTTGTTTTTTCTTCTTTTTTTCTTTTTTTTCGTTTTTTTTTCTTTTTTTCGTATTGTTATTTTTTTCTTTTTTTCTGTTTTTTCTTTTACTCTTTTTTTTCTTTTTTTCTGTTTTTTTTTTAGTTTTGTTTTTTTATTTTTCTGTTTGTCTTTTTTTTTCCTTTTTTTCTGTTTTTTATTTTTTTTTATTCCTAGTAAATTTTCTTTTTATTTCTTTTTTTTCTTTGTTTTTTTTTTTTTAATTTTTTTCTTTTTTTTCTTTTTTTTCGTATTGTAATTTTTTTATTTTTTTCTGTTTTTTTTATTTTTCTTTTTTTCTGTTTTTTATTTTTTCTTTTTTTTCTTTCTTTTGGTTTTTTTCCTTTTTTTTGTTTTTTCTTTTTTTTTTCTTTTTTTCTTTTTTTCTGTTTCTTATTTTTTTTCTTTTTTATTTTTCTTTTTTTTATTTTTCTTTTTTTCTGTTTTTTTCTTTGTTTTCTTTTTGTACTTTTTATTTCTTTTTTTTTGTATTTTTTTGTATTTTTTTTTATTTTTTTCCTTTTTTTTCTTTTTTTTCTTTTATTTTTCTTTTTCTTTTTTATTTCTTTTTTTTTGTTTTTTCTTCTTTTTTTCTTTTCTTTTCTTTTTTTCTCTTTTTTTTTCGATTTTTGATTTTTTTTTTCTGTTTTTTCTTTTTATCTGTTTTTTGTTTTTTTTTTCTTTTTTTCTGTTTTTTATTTTTTCTTTTTATTTCTTTTTTTCTTTTTTTCTGTTTTCTATTTTTTTCTGTTTTTTATTTTTTTCGTTTCTTTCTTTTTTTCTGTTTTGTGTGTTTTTTCTTTTTTTTCCGTTTTTTTATCCTTTTTTCTGTTTTTCCTTCTTTTCTGTTTTTTTTTTTTTTTTTTCTTTTTTTATTTTTCTTTTTTTTTCTTTTTTTCTGTTTTTTTCATTTTTTTTCTTTTTTTCTCTTCTTTTTTCGATTTTTGATTTTTTTTTTCTGTTTTTTCTTTTTATCTGTTTTTTGTTTTTTTTTCTTTTTTTCTGTTTTTTATTTTTTCTTTTTATTTCTTTTTTTCTTTTTTTCTGTTTTCTATTTTTTTCTGTTTTTTATTTTTTTCGTTTCTTTCTTTTTTTCTGTTTTGTGTGTTTTTTTCCTTTTTTTTCCGTTTTTTTATCCTTTTTTGTGTTTTTCCTTCTTTTCTGTTTTTCTTTTTTTATTTTTCTTTTTTTTTCTTTTTTTCTGTTTTTTTCATTTTTTTTCTTTTTTTTTCTTCTTTTTTCGATTTTTTATTTTTTCTTTTTTTTTCTGTTTTTTCTTTTTATCTGTTTTTTGTTTTTTTTTCTTTTTTTCTGTTTTTTTTGTTTTTTTTTTCTTTTTTATTTTTCTTTTTTTTATTTTTCTTTTTTTTTCTTTTTTTCTGTTTTTTTCTTTGTTTTCTTTTTGTACTTTTTA